>CAUYUJ010005748.1:26677-58827 GCA_963575745.1 Prorocentrum cordatum | reverse complement strand
AAGCAGCGAGCTTCCCGAGGCCACGATCCCTTGTAAACGTTACAGTCTTCGCGCCCCCAGGATCACGATCATTGGCACAGTATCCAACATGATCGCCCCTGGGGCCACGATCCCTCGCACCCGACGCCATGCTCGCATTCTCGAGGCCACGATCCTTTTGCACATTGCACGCACTATGCTCGCGTCCTCGAGGCCACGATCCTTTTTGCAAATGGCGCCCTACTCGCATCCCCGAAGCCACGACCTATCGGAAATCACGCCATGTTCGCTCGGGGGCGGCCAAGAGGGGGCTGTCCAAGAGGGGTGGGCGCAAATCATGGCCGGCGGCATGTGCGCGGCCCAAGGGGGGGGCCAGGGACGTAATGAAATAAGAAGAGGCGCCATGAAATCTGGGGAGGTATCATGGCCCCCGCCATGATATCCACCCCCCCCTAGTCATCACCCCCCTCTTGGCCGCCCCCGAATGCTCGCGCGTCCGAAGCCACGATCCCCTGTAAAAATGATGTAGGGTTCGCGTCCCCGAGCCCACGGCCCCCTTATGACGCTTGCGGAGGCCATGGCAACGGACACCCTGGCAGTCCTACCCGACGACCCGTTGCGGGCCTCCAGGCGTGTGAAAGATTTCCCCACTCACAACCCAACCACCCCCAGGACCCCAATCCGGGCATTCGACCCGCCCACCGTGGCCCCGGGTGACGAACGCATCATGGGGCATAGAGGGCCCCAAAACGAGCCAAGAAGACCCCAAGAGGCCCCCCCCCCCAAGATGGTCCAGGAGAGCCCCGAATCGCCGAATGATGATTCTAAGACGCCAGATCTTGCTTCCAGACAGCCCAGGCTGCCTCGAAGACGCCCCAAGAGGCCTCCAAGAAGCCTGCCAAGGGGGCCCCAAGAGGCAAACAACGTCCCATTCCCTTCGTAAAGCGTATATGTTTTGCAGATTCGCGTGGGCTTTCGAAGCGTCCACGACGGCCCAAGAGACCCCCAATACCGCCCAGAGGCGACTCAAAAGGGCCCCAAGAGGGCTCCAGGACGGCCCAAGACGGCCCAAGGCGGCCCACGAGGCCTCCAAGAGGGCCCAAGACGGCCCCAGAGCAGCCCCAAGAGGGGCCCCTAAAGGGGAACCCGAACCGACGCGTCGACCCCTCGTTTCCAAGACGCTCTCGGGAGACTCCGAGAAGCCCCCGAGACGCCACCGAGAACCTCCGAGAGGCTCCCAAAAGGCTCCCGGGAGGCCCCCCAGGAGGCCGCCGAGAGAGCCAAAAACTGCCCCCGAGGGGCCCAAGAGAGGCACCCCGCGAGACCAGGAGCCTCCAAGAGGCCCCCAAAAGGCTCCCAAGAGGCCCCCAGGAGGCCGCTGAGAGAGCCAACAAACTGCTTCCAAGAGGCCCAAGAGAGGCACCCCACGAGACCAGCCGCAGAGCAATGCGAAGAAAGTCTGGACGCCCGAAGTGGGTGCGGAAACATGGTGCAATGCCCAACAGCAAGTGCTGTCCAAAACCGACAGCAACCGATGCTGTGCTGGTGGCATTTCGTCTTCAAAGAATCGCGTCCGCGGCGGCGCAAACAGCGAGTCCTGTTCAACATAAGCACGAACTGGTGTTGGGCAGCGTACCCTTTCTTCCCGTACACAAATCGATCGTCTGGAGGGGGACGGGCAAGTGTGCTTAAAAAACAAGTGATAAAAAGTGTGATCAAAAACACATGTGATACAATAACAGTGTGATTCAAAAAGCGTGATAGAACAAACCAGCGTGACAACAAAAGGTGACAAGAAAACTGTGATGAGAAAAACAGCGCGTGTGGTAACACGCTTGTGTTGTATCACACTCTCTAGATTTTGTATTACACTCGCTTGTTCTCACACGTATGTTCTATCACACCTGTTCGAAGGCGCCAGGGGGAGGGGGGGCGCCCGGCGGCGCGCCTCGCCGTCGTGCTCCAGGTCGTGGGGGTGGAAGTCGTGGTACACCTCGCGCGCCAGCGTCGCCTGCGCCGCGGGGGATCGGGGCGCGCCCGGGGTGCGGGGCGGGGGGGGGATATAGAGGGGGCAGGGGAGGGTTAGGAGGCTGACGCTGAGTAGAGAGGACCTCCTCCTCCTCCTCCTCCTCCTCCTCCTCCTCCTCCTCCTCCTCCTCCTCCCCTCCGCCTCTGCCTCCTCCTCAAAAAATCTCCTCCTCCCTCTCCTCCTCCTCCTCCTCCTCCTCCTCCTCCTCCTCCCTCCTCCTCCTCCTCCTCCTCCTCCTCCTCATCCTCCTCCTCCTCCTCCTCCTCCTCCTCCTCCTCCCGTCCTCCCTCCTTCCCTCCTCCCTCCTCCCTCCTCCCTCTCCTCCCTCACGTCCTCCCTCCTCCCTCCTCCTCCTCCCCTCCCCTCCTCCCTCCTCCCCGCCCTCCTCTCCCTCTCCCTCCTCCTCCTCCTCCTCCTCCCTCCTCCTTCCTCCTGCCTCCTCCTCCTCCTCCTCCCTCCTCCCCCACCTCCACCCTCCTCCTCCTCCTCCTCCTCCTCCTCCCTCCTCCTCCTCCTCCTCCTCCTCATCCTCCCTCCTCCTCCTCTCTCCTGCGCGCCTCCTCATCCTCCTCCTCCTCCTCCTCCGCCTCCTCCTCCTCCTCCTCCTCCTCTCCTTCCTCCTCCTCCTCTGCTCGGCGGGACTCCTCCTCTCCGCCTCCTCCTCCTCCTCCTCCATACACATACACATCCTCTCCTCCTCCTCCTCATCCTCCTCCTCCTCCTCCTCCTCCTATAAAAAAAAAAAAGAAAAAAAAAAACAACCTCAGTCCTACTCCTCCTCTCCTCCTCCTCCTCCTCCTCCTCCTCCTCCTCCTCCTCTTTCCATCGTACAGTGGAGGCCCGTCCACAAGAGACCTTCCACAAGAAACCCAACCCTGAGACCCCAGGACGTCCCCTGATTCTCGGAGTGGGAACGTCGCGCTTTCCACTGCAAAACCATCGAAACCCAAGACACCCAGGGCACCCTGGAGGCAAGCAGGGTGTTTCTTGGCATGGGTCTCCACTGTACGAGCTTTGTCTCCACAGTTTGCCTGAGAAAAGTGCCAGGAGGCAACTCCTAGGAAGTCTTCGTTGGAACGACTAAGGGCGATCAAGCCCGACTGGAGGGCCGCTTCACCGGAACAGGCCGGGGTAAGCTCGGGATTAAGCCAGATTAAGCGGGATTAAGGGGGATTAAGCGGGAGTCAGCCAGATTAAGCCGGATTCGCCTAGATTAAGCGGGCTATCGACCGCGAAAATACCAGCGCCGATCAGAATTGAACCTCCCAGCACTTGCATCCAGGGAGGGGAGGGGGAGAGATTGACTTTCGGACCGTCGCCGTACTACTTGGTTCCTCGATTCGGTGCATGATTGGGTTGGGACGGGGCCTGTCAGAAGGCCTCTTAGGGGCCTCTGGGGATCTGTTGGGGTCCCTTCTGGGCCTCTTGGGGGCCTCTTGGGGGCCTGCTGGCGGCTTCGGGGGCCCCTTTTGGGCGGAGGGCTCGAAATCTCAATTCAAGCTCCCCCTCTTGGACCCATCTGAGGGGCGCTTCTTGGGCAGTCTTGGGGCCCTCTTCGGGCGTCTCATGATCTAGTAGGCCTCTTGGGCCGCTTGGGGCGCCGTGCAGGCCGAAACATCACATCTGCTAAAAAATGCACGTCTTCCTGCGGGAGTGCGACAAAGTTGCCTCTCGGAGCTCTCTCAGGAGGGCTCTTGGGAGCATCTCGGGGCGGCTTGGAGGCCTCTTGGGCCCTCTGGAGGCCATCCGAAGAGTCTTGGACCGATCGCCCGGCGACTCGGGGCCTCTTGGACCGTCTGGAAGGCCTCTTGGAGCCCTTCTGGCCCGTATTGGAGCCGTCTTGGGGTACTCTGGGGCCGTCTTGGGGCCCTCCTGGTACGCTCCGGACCCAGCCCAGCCAGCGGGTCCAAGATCAAGTCATGGTATCACAGCTGTGTGTATGTATATACTTGTGTGTCCAGGTGTATGATCGTCTCTCGTTTTCATAAAATAAATAAGAATATACATGTATGAGTGTATGGCGACTTCTGGTTTGTTATGCCATGTTCTAGCGGTCCCCAATTTCCCCCGGTAACCCAAACGGGCACGTTTAGCACGCCCTGAGCGTGTGCTCTGAATTGCTGGGGTGGGTAAAAATTTACACCCCTCACGAAGATCGGCGGGGTCGGGGTCCAAAAACACATGGGGTTTGCCACATTTCTGAAATTTGCTGGCACCCCTCACGCAGATCGACAGGGTCACGTTCCAAAAACACCAGAGATTTGCAACATTTCTGAAATTCGGCGGCACCCCTCACGCAGATCTGTAAGGTCAGGGTCCAACAAACAAATGGGATTTGCTACATTCCTACAATTCTCTGGCACCCCTCATGCAGATCGGCGGGGTCAGGGTCCAAAAACAAATGGGATTTGCCACATTTCTTACATTCTCTGGCACCCCTCACGAAGATCGGCGGGGTCAGGGTCCAAAAACAAATGGGATTTGCCACGTTTCTGAACTTTGCTGGCACCCCTCACGCAGATCGGCAGGGTCTGGGTCCAAAAACAAAAGAGATTTGCAACATTTCTGAAATTCGGCGGCACCCCTCACGCAGATCCGTATGGTCAGGGTCCAAAAACACAAGAGATTTGCCACGTTTCTGAAATTCGGAGGCACCCCTCACGCAGATCCGTAGGGTCAGGTTCGAAAAACACATAGGCCCTGACATTTCTTCACGGCGGCGCCCAGACCTCAAGATTTAGCTGTTGCATCTCCCATTATCCGAGACAGGGGGCCGGCGGCGTGGGCGAAGCCCTTACGGATATGTATACATATATATATACACACATACATACATACATACCTACATACCTACATACCTACATACCTACATACCTACATACCTACATACCTACATACCTACCTACCTACCTACCTACCTACCTACCTACATACATACATACATACATGCATGCATGCATACATACATACATACATGTAAATATATATATATATATATATATATATATATGCATACATGCATACATACATACATGCATATATACATACATACATACTGACATACATACATACATACATACAGACAGCCAGCCAGCCAGCCAGCCAGCCAGCCAGCCAGACAGACAGACAGACAGACAGATACACATACATGCATACATACATACATACATACAGGCAAACCTACATACAGACATGCAGACAGACAGACAGACAGACACCTACAGACAGGCAGACATACATTCATACGTAACATCTACATAGTTGCATGCATACAAGTATGTACACACATCGATTGCACATACATAAGTACATAAATACACACATACACACATACACACATACATACATACCTACATACATACCCACATACCTACATACCTACCTACCTACCTACCTACCTACCTACCTACCTACCTACCTACCTACCTACATACATACATACATACATACATACATACATACATACATACATACATACATACATTACATACCTATATATACATACATACATACATACATGCATACAGACATGCATGCATGATTGCATGCATACATGCATGCATGCATACATACATGCATTGCATACATGCATACATAAGTGCATACACACATGCATGCATACATACATACATGTATAAGAGCGTGCCCCCTCTATTCATATATATATGTGTGTGTATCGTCTTATGTCTCTCTCTCTCTCTCACGCTGGCCCGCCACAGGTACCATCGACCTGCCCCTCCCCTCCCTCGCCCCCCGCTGCTCCTCCTCCCCCGCCCCGCCCCCTGGGCTCCCCCCGCCCCCCGTGCGTGCGCCTCGTGCACCTGCCGCTTCCTCCTCTGCAGGACGCCGTAGATCTTGAACCGGATGTCGTAGATCTCCGCGAACCTGACCACCCCAGGGAGGAGGAGGAGGAGGAGGAGGAGGAGGAGGACGAAGGGGGAAGGGGGAGGGAGGAGGAGAAGGAAGAGGAGGAGGAGGAGGGGGAGGAGGAGGAGGAGGAGGTGGAGGTGGAGGAGGAGGAGGGGGAAGGGGGAGGGAGGAGGAGGAGGAGGAGAAGGAGGAGGAAAAGGAGGAGGACGAGGAGGACGAGGAGGACGAGGAGGACGAGGAGGAGGACCTAACCCGAAGACCCCAGTCTCGGGCCGTGGAGGCCTCCCTGGACGAGCGACGATCAAGAGCGGGTCTTGCGTGAGATGGCGTAGCGACCTTACGCGGTCGCCTACGCGGGCCGCCCGAGCAGCACGCTACCTTGGAGTGGAGGGCGCTTACGCGCGACCGTACGCGGGCAGCGTACGCGCCCATGTCGGCGCAAGCGACTCCCTCGTTTTGCGTCGCTCGGATGGGGTCGAAGTAGATCGAGGGGGCCCGGGGACACAAAAATAAATACACACTAATCCTGGGGTCCCCCACATGTTCTCACACAGTCTGGACTCTCGCCCTCCCCCCCACTTCCCATAGCTCCCCCTCGGAAATTGGGGGGGTGGAACGGAAGTGACCCCAACCGGGAGATCGGTTTCGGTTTCGGTTCGTGTCTCGCGTGCAGGCGAGGCGAAGCTGCGCGAGTTCCATCCATAGTAAAGGCCATCTATTGCCAAAAGGGCCGCCCCCCGAGCGCCGGGCGTGGCCCCCAGTTGTCCCGGCGGCTGTTTGTCCCGATGATTGTGGTTGTCCCGATGGCTGTCCCGATGGTTGCCCCGATGGTTGCCCCGATGGTTGTCCCGATGGTTGTCCCGATGGTTGTCCCGATGGTTGTCCCGATGGTTGTCCCGATGGTTGGTAGATCGATAGATAGATAGGTAGACAGATAGATAGATGCTGTTCCCGATGGTTGTCCCGATGGTCGTCCCGATGGTTGTCCTGATGGTTGTCCCGATGGTTGTCCCGATGATTGATAGATAGATAGATCGATCGATAGATGGATAGATAGAGAGATAAAGATATATGTATAAAAATGTGTACAAATAAACCCAATGATAGACAGAGATATATACATATATATATATATATATATATATATATATATTCATAGAGAGATAGATATACACATATATATATATATAGAAATATAGATTGATTTGCATATATATATGTATAGGTAGATAGATAATATCTATATATATATTGTTTGACTGATCGACTGATACACTGATAGAAAGATGTAAAGATATAGATAAATGGTTGTCCTAAGCAGATGACTAGATAGACAGGGCGATAGATAGATGGGCAGATGTGCGCGACAATCAAAAAGTTGAAGAAACCACCACAGAACTCAGAGCCATCGCAAATCGACCGCCTCCCCCTTCCCCCCCTGACCTCCTTATCACCCGTAGGGTGGTCCTATATTCTTGGGAATCGACGATGAATTCTGTCTGTGTGTTTGTTCGTCTCCTGATAGATGGTGTCGGAGGATCGCGGCGCATCGCCGATACATCGACGATGCATCGGCGATGCATCGGCGATGCACCGGCGATGCATCGTCAACGTGGATTATGCATCGGCGACGTCGGCGTGAAGGAAATCGGGCTCCGCCTCGCGCCGCATCGGCGATGCATCGGCGATGCGGCGCGATCCTCCGACCTCATCTACTCCGACCCCATCCAAGAGGCCCAGAGGTTGGGGGGGGGTACGGGTTCCACGTGTGTTTTTGTCAATGTTCCCCGGCGCCCCCCCCCCACACACGCGGAATGGAGGGCAACATGGGGGCCTTCGGATTGGGTTGGGTTGGCCTGGTTTGGTGGGTGGTGAATGAACTACGCGGGATGATGGGGTGGTGGAAAACTCGCAGCGGGCACCGCTGGGTGAAAACGCCAGCACCAGAGACAGGGTGGCACTCTCAGGGGCCCCGTGCTGAAAGAAAAAGTAGAAGACAGAAAAAAACGTCGCTTTGCTGGGTTCCCTGCGGTCCCCGCTGCGTGAGCAGGCTAATATGAGGTCGGGCATTTCCTCCCGCAGGCGGATTCTGCAAGAAAAAAAATAGTCAACACATACTCTAAAATAAACAGAAGATAATCGAAAGATCATCCCCAGGCAATGTGTTACAAGTGTTCTCGAAGATTCCTCCTGTAAGGGGACATGCCCGATTTAACGTTAATCCCTTCCCTTCCTCCCGCGGCCGCCCATTATCCCTCTCCTCTTCCTCTTGCCTCCGGCAAATCGTAATGCCGTCGCACGGCTTGCTGAGCGCGCGTGCGGACTGCCCTTGCCACGCTGCGACGGAAAATGTCTGGGCTCCCCGTTCCAAGCTCATGTTCCCCGCGACGACCGTCGTTTTGACCAGACAGTCCTGCGGAGAAATATACACACACTCGGGCGCGAGTGTCCGCTGGGCCCTCCTCGTCCAGCGCGCCAGCCAAAGCGACGACATTAAGCAACGTCGTAGCTGAGTCGAGGGAAAGCCCTTTGTCTTTCACTCCTTTCCCCGCTGGGGGGGGAGGGGCCGCGGAGGTCCCGGTGGGCGGGTGCCCGCGGGCCACTTTATAACCAGAACGGCACTTTACAACCGAGGCGTGGCCTTTTTACAACCAGCATGGATTTTCCCACAGGCGCAGTTTACAGCCAAGAAGGCCACTTGACAACCCGGCAAGTAAACGCAGATTAGCGACAAAAGCGCTTAAATCTCCGAAATTTCCGCGAGGCCGATCCGGTGCGTGAGCTTCAGCTCTGAGCCTAAGCAAAAACTTCAGCTCTGCTTGGAGGGGGTCGCGGGGGTGGCTCTGCCGGGGAAGGGAGGGGGGCGGGGGGGCGGTCCCCCATCGGGCGTTTTCTTAATGATTTGCGCATGATTTTGCCCCCCAAAACAATGTTTTTCGTTGGGTACCAGGGACCCCCTCTGGATCTGTCTAGCCGCTACGCTTTCCCCATGACTCAATCTCCCCTCGGAACGCCTCCCCGGACACCCGCCCCCGGGAAAAAAATGGGGGGGGGGGGGGGGGGCAGTCCACCATATGGCATTTTCTTAATGATTTGCGCATCCCCAAAATTTTTCGGGGGGTCCCAGGGACCCCCTCAGATCTAGCCGCCACCGCCCCCAGGACCCTCCCCTCGGAACTAGGGAGAAGAAAGAGGACCGGAAGAATCGAGGAGGGAGGAGGCCACAGAGCCGCGAAGATCACCGAATCCGGAGCCCCCCAGATCGGCGGCACTGGCCGGAGGCGATTACAATGAATCTAATAGGACTCCTACTAGAATCCTATTGGTACACTTCCGACTGTGATCCTATTGGAATCCAATCGGGTTCGTTTCTCTGAAGGAGGGGATGAGAGACAGTGGGGGGAGGGCAATGAGGAAGAGGAGGAGGCAGAGGAGGAATAAGAAAGGAGGACAGAATCGGAGGCGAAGGGGACGGAAGCGGAGACGAGTCTAAGGCGGAGTGGTGTGGGAAGAGGCGGAATGAGGCGGAAGGGGGGAGGAGAAAGAGGAGGAGGAGGAGGAGGAGCAGGAGGAGGAGCAGGAGGAGGGACGAGGAGGAGGAGGGGTGAGAGGATTACCAGGATTACCGCCTTCACAAGAGTGAAATCAAAGCTGCATGCTCAGGCCGCCCCCTGAGCTCACCCGCCAACGAGACGAACCAGAAGGAGGAACCCAGCGAGAGGTACAAGTAGAACGCGACACCGAAGTTCATGATAACATACCATGGCGAATCCCTCCAAACTGACTGGCGCCCTCGACAAACGAAACGTGATAAGCTAAGCTGAAATGAACTCGGCTCGATTCGGCCCTACCGTAGATAATCGGGCAACCTCGCACGTATATCATAAAGATCGCCTCATCCACAGACAGCCTCGCAAAACAGTAACGCAATCGAGAATAACCAGCCAAAGTGTTCATTCCTTCCAGCCGAGAACACTGCACCCACAAACCAAAAATTGAATTGAAATAGCTCCCATAACCACGCCCCAGCGAAAAAGCCGCCGCCCGAGTGGGTCTTAGATGGGCTCGAAGCCCCCGTGCCCCCCGGTTGCGGACGGGATGCCGATGAAGAGGTCCAAGGAGAGCACCACGACGAACACCGCCGCGCTCCGCCGCCCGAGTGGGACTTAGATGGGCTCGAAGCCCCCGTGCCCCTCGGTGCGGACGGGATGCCGAGGAAGATGTTCAGGAAAATGTTGAAACACGAATTCGCTTCCCTTCGTCACCAGGAGGGGCTGAACGATGCCGTTGCGAGCAAAAGACTCCCAACACTGTCCAGACGCCCTGGTGTCCCCCAAGCGCCGACGAGGAGGCGGGAAGCTAGGCTAGCGCGAGCGAGTGACAGCCGAAAGGTGGCACTACGCGCTCCGCCCACCTGTGCTTGAGAGGAGGGGTGAGAGGAGGAGGAGCAGGAGGAGGAGGAGGAGCAGGAGGAGGGGGAGAGGAGGAGAAAGAAAATGTGGAGTAGACATGGGGCCACGGGGGATGAATGAAAACAGCGGGGCTGCGGATGATGGAACGTGGCATGGCAATGGCAAACAATAGAAACAACAACAAAAAACATGAAACAACACCGACAGGACTCGTCCACAGGAATGGCCATCACACGGAAGCAACACACCATGTCAAAACACATCAAATCGAACCCAGATGCAACACACCCGAACGATATGGGCCACGCGTGACCCGAACCGAACGCGACAAACCCGACCCAAACGCAACAAATCCGAACCAAACGCAACAAACCCGACCACCAAACGCAAAAAAAACGAACCAAGCCGAACCCAACTAACCAAAACCAATCGCAAAAACGGGGGGAAAAAAAAACATCACACGCAACAAACCCAAATCAAACCGAACGCAACCAACTCGACCGAACGCAACAAACTCGAACCAAATGCAACCACCCCAAACCCAGCGGAATGCAACAAACCCGAACCAACGCAGCAAGACTCTCGGAAACCAATAAACACGGACCGTCCTCCTGTGGCACATGGGGCAACGGTGTTCGTCCCCCTCCTCCACTTGATCATCATCGTCATCATCATCATCATCATCATCATCACCATCATCACCATCATCACCATCACCATCATGATCACCACCATCATCACCATCACCATCACCATCACCACCGCAAGCATCATCACAATCAACATCACCATCACCACCACCATCAGCATCACCATCACCATCATCAGCATCGTCACCGCCCCCCCACGTTCCTCCTCCTCCTCCTCCTCCTCCTCCTCCTCCTGCTCCTCCTCCTCCTCCTCCTCCTCCTCTTCCTCCTCCTCCTTCTCCTCCTCCTCCTGCTCATTGTCGCTGCGCGCGCGAGAAGGCACGGAGGTGGCGGCGACGGACGGCCAGCGACCGACGGCAAAGTAAGACGACGATGGACGACGACGACAACGACGAGAACGACCACGACCACGACCTCGACGACTGACGCCCTCCATCCGCCATAGTGCCTCTCCTCCCTCGTCCTCCCCCCCGTCCCTCCTCCATCCGACTCCTGCCCCCACGGCCCTCCAACTTCCGGCGGCCCTCATCCTCCTCCTCCTTCTGCCTCCCGGCCTCTTCCCTCAGCGTCCTCGACATCATCCCCGTCATCATCTCCCCACGGGGCGCAGCGCGCGCGAGAAGGCACGGAGGCGGCGGTGACGGACGGCCAGCGATCGACGGCAAAGTAAGACGACAACGACGACGACGACGACGACGATGACGACGACGACGACGACCACGACAGCGACGACCACGACGACCACGACGACGACGACGCCCACTGACGACGACGACGACGACGACTGACGCACTCCATCCTCCTTCTTGCCTCTCCTCCCTCGTCCTCCCCCCCGTCCCTCGTGCATCCGACGCCTGCCCCCACGGCCCTCCGACCTCCGACGGCCCCCATCCTCTTCATCATTCCACTCGCCAGCCTTCTCCATCGACGCCCTCGTCATCATCATCCTCCTCGTCCTCCATCCACGTCCTCCTCCTCGTCCTCGCCCTCCTTACCCCCCTCACCCCCCGCCGGGTGCGGCGCGCGCGAGGGGGCACGAACGCAGTGGCGACGGACGGCCGGCGACCGACGGCAAGCTAAGACGACGATGGACGACGACGAGGACGACGACGACGACGAGGACGACGACGACGACGACGACGACGACGACGACGACCTGTCCGTGCCGTTTTTTCTTGTGACCGAGGGCCAAAGCGGCGTTGGCGCAGTTGCGGACAGAGAGAGCGCGAGCGCCCTGCGCCCGCGCCGGTCCGGGGCGCGCCCGAGCCGGCGCGGGCAGGGCCGCAGCGGCCCGGGCACCCAGGGCGGAACACCGCCGCCCACGATCCTGCGCCGTGTCTGGGCGAGCGCCGCTTCGCGCCGACGCCACGAGAGCGTGCCCGTGACCAGACACGCGGAAGGAGTCGGGCGGGGCCGCACGCCGCCCGTCCACCACCCGGCTCTGGCCCGGCTGGAAACGATGCAGCCGCGGGGGCCTGCTTGAGCCAACTTGGCGACGGGCCCCGCGCCCCCACGCTCACGCTTCCTCCCTCCTCGCCCCACCACCGCCCCCCCGGGTGACCCCGCCGCGAGCTCACCCCCCACCTCCGTGCGCGTTCATGTCTTCATTCCCTCACCACCCCCTGCTCTCCCCCCCCCCCCCCGCCGTCCGTTCACCCCTCCCCCTCCCCGTTCCTATGTCATTATTTCTGGTCCCCCGCTCACATACACGCAGACATACATTACATGGCATTATATTACACTGCATGGCATTACACTACACTACATTACAAAACATCACATTACATGTCATTATACTACATACACGCATGCGTTCATCAATGCATACATACCGAAATGCATACATACATATATGCATACATGGATGCATACATACATACATACATCCGTACATGCATGCATACGTGAACATGTACATGCATACAGACATGCATACTTACATGCATGCAGACATACATAGAGTTATGCATACAGACTTGCGGACAGGCAGACAGACTTGCATTTGTGCATGCATGCATACATGCATGCATGCATCCATGCATACACGCATACATACATACATGCATACATACATACATACGTGCGCACATATATACATACATACACACATACATACATACATACATACATGCATGCATGCATGCATACATACATACCTACATATATACATACATACATACATGCATGCATGCATGCATACATACATACATACATGCATGCATGCATACATGCATAGTTGTACAATTGCATATATACGTACCTACATGCATACATGCAGGCATGCAGGCATGCAAACATGCGTGCATGCGTACATGCGTACATGCGTACATGAGTACATGCATACATACATACATACAGACATGCATGCATGCATGCATGCATGCATGCATACATGCATACATGCATACATGCATACATGCATACATGCATACATGCATACATGCATACATGTATACATACATACGTACACACATACACACACATACATACATACATACATACATACATACATACATACATACATACATGCATACATACATACATACATACATACATAATTACATGCATGCGTGTATGCATACCTACTTGCATACATACATACATGCATGCATGCATGCATGCCAACATGCATACCTACATACATACATACACACATGCATATAAACATACATACATACATACATACATACATGCATGCATGCATGCATGCATGCATGCATACATACATACATACATACATACATACATACATACATGTGTGCAGACACACATACATGCATACATGCATATACGCAGACATGCAAACAAACATACGCGCATGCATACATGCATACATACATGATGCCGGGGAAAAGCCCAATCCATGTCTTTTCAGGGCTATAGGGCTATGGGGCTATTGGGCTATAGGGTCTAAGGGCTATAGGTCTACAGGGCTAGAGGGCTATAAGGCTATAGGGCCATAGGACTATAAGACTGTAGGGCTACAGGGCTATGGGGCTCTGGGGCTCTGGGGCTGTGGGGCAATAGGACTATGGGGCCATAGGGTTATGAGTCTATAGGGATATGGGGCTGTAGGGCGAAAGGAGCATAAAGCTGTAGGGCTATCGGGATATAGGGCTGTGGGGCTATAGGGCTAAAGGGCTATAGGCATATAGAGGTATAGGGCTATAGGGCTGTAGTGCTACAGGGCCATTGGGCTACAAGGCTATAAGGCTATAGGGCTATAGGGATGTAGGGCTATAGGGCTACAGGGCTATAGGGCTATTGGGCTAAAGGGCTATAGGGCCATAGAGCTATGGGGCTATAAGGCTATGGGGCTATAGGGCTATATATAGGACTATACGACCATAGGGCTATAGGGCTGTAGGGCTATAGGGCCACAGAACTATAGGGCTCTAAGGCTCTAGTGCAATTGGGCTGTAAGGCTATAAGTCTATACGGCTATAGGGCTATAGGGCTATAGGACCATAGGGCTATTGGGCTATGGGGACATTAGGCTATAGGGCTATAGGGCCATACGGCTGTAAAGCTATGGGCTATAGGCCTGTAGGGCTATACGGCTACAGGGCTAGGTACCCGGGCACCCGGGCACCTGGGCGTGCCACGGAAATCGTTGGCAAACCTCAGCTACCATCTGAATCCGCTAGAACCCCTACAGAGGCAAGCTCTGATTGGAGAATGAGTACGAATATGAAGTCGTGCATACATGCATACATGCATGCATGGATACATATAAGCATACATGCATACTTACATACATACATACATACATACATACATACACACGTATACAGTCATACATACATACATGCATATATGCAATCATGCATACATGCATGCATGCATGCAGACATACACATATACATAACTACGTGCATACATGCATGCAGGCATGCAGACATGCATCTGCATATATGCACACATGCATACATGCGTGCATGCATGCATGCACACGCATACATGCATACATGCATAAATGAGTACATACATGCATACATAAAAACAAGCAGGCATACATGCATACATGCATACATGCATACACACACATACATGCATACATGCACACATACGTACGTACATACATATATGCATGCATACTTACATACATACATGCAGGCATACATACATATACGCATGCGTACATACATGAATGCATACATACATATATTCATACAGGCATGCATTCATATATTACCCTACAGATATTACACACATACGTATAAGCATACATGCATACATGCATACATGCATGCATACATGCATACAGACGTGCATACATACATGCATACATGCATGCATGCGTAGCTGCATACCTGAAAAACCTGCATACACGCAGCCATGTGTATATATATATATATATATACAGATACGTACGTACAGCAATGCATACGTACGTGAATGCATACATGCACACATGCATGCATACATGGATTGCGGATCTACATACATACATATCTGCATGTATGCATACTTACATACCTGCTTGCATGCATACATACAAACATACGTGCATGCATACGTATATGAGTGCACATACATACATACATGAATACATATATACAAGCATAGACATGCATATGCACATATATATATCTATAAAAATACATGTACATATACATATAGACATACATACATGCATACATGCATACACGCGTTCGTGCATACATGCATACATGCATACATACATGCATGCATGCATACGTACATACGCGCACACATGCATAAATGCTTACATGCGTACATGCATCCATGGATATATGCGCACATGCACATGTGCATACATACGTACATATATGCATACATACATGAAGTCATACATGCAGGCATACATGCATGAATGCAGACATACTTGCATTGCAGACATGCAAACATACACAAATGCATAGCTGCATACATAAATGCATGCATACATACGTGTAAGTTTGCATACATCCATGCATACAGACATGCATGCATACGTGCATACATACGAACATGATAACATAGATACAACTATGCATACAAGCATACATGCATACAAACAGGTATGCATGCATGCATCCATACATACATGCAGACATACATACATACATACATACATACATACATACACAAATGCATGCATGCAAACATGCAGATACGCACACACGCATACATGCATGCATGCATGCATGCATGCATACATACATGCATGCATAGAAGCATACATGCATGCATGCATATATATATATATATACATAGAAATACACATATACATGCACGCATACATGCACACATGCATACATGCATACATGCATGCATACATACATGCATGCATGCGTGCATGCATACATGCATACATACATGCATACTTACATACATGCATGCATACACACATGCATGCATAAATACTTGTATAATGTATAGATTCCTCTCTTTCGGTGCGCTAGACCCAGAAGCCCCGACCACTCTCCAGGGACAGCTCTCAGCACCGGGGCCCGAGGACTGGCCCCAGAGAGTCGACGTCAATGAAACAAGCATCGGCTCAAACAAGCATGTCGGAGACCTGTTGCTGACGTCCCCAAAGGGGCTGCCATCGTCGTCCCCCTTCAGGGTCGGCGGCACCAGCCGTAAGGCCTTCGCAATCTGGGGCTGACGCCCCCCGAAGAGGAGGCCCACACCCACCCGGCAGCCCCAACCCGCCGACCACTGGACCGGCATGTTCTCGGGGAACATCCTCAGCGCGGGCGCACAAGCGAACGGCCACGAGCGCGAGAGATGCGCAGAGGGCGCCTGCACAGGCAACCCGTGCAATCAGAACGCACAAAATGAGGATGCAGGGGCCTCGCAAAGCCATGTCGACACTCTGCGGGCGGGGCGCGGCCAGCGAAAAGGGCAAGGATGGGCCGAAGGGGAAGGATGCAGGGGTAACCTTGGCAAGTCGCTCATGCTTATACGCCCAATCCTGGGCCCCACGGTGTATGCTCGGCGGCAGCGGGCCGAGAAGGAAGGGGAAGGGGGCGGGGCCTCCCCAGCAGGCGGCGAGGCGTCCCCCAGGCCTTCCGAGAGGCCCTCCGCGGTTCCGGAGGGGGCCTGGTAAGCTTCTCGGGGAATCCGAAGGCCTCCTGAGCCTCCTGACGAGGCCCGCCCCCTCTGCCATTCCCCCCCCCCCCTGGGCGCGCCGCCGATGCTGGGCACGCCCGGAGTGCATACGGAATGAAGGGTTCGGTCGAGCATGCCCACCTACAGGCGGATTCTGGAGGAAAAAATTGAAATAGTCAAAACAAAACAAAACGAAGCATCGTCCTCACACAATGTTTTGACTATTTCTGGATGTGCCGCCTGTAGAGGGACAGGCCCGACTTGAATCAGTGAAGGGGCACGATGCCCAGCTGCAAGTGCCGTCCCCCAAAACCGACGGCGGCCGCTGCTGGGCAGGCGGCCTCGCTGCCTCGAGTGGACAAAGGCCCGCGGGGGCGCCGGCAGCGAGCCCTGCCCCCCCAAAGAGGGCTGCCACTCGTCGCCCCCGCCCTCTCTGTACCCGCTGCGTGCGCCCCAGCAACAGAGGCCCCCTTGATGGGGTCGGAGTAGATGGGGTCGGAGGATCGCGCCGCATCGCCGATACATCGGCGATGCATCGGCGATGCACCCGCGATGCATCGTGGACGTGGGCGATGCATCGGCGATGCACCCGCGATGCATCGTGGACGTGGGCGATGCATCGGCGACGTCGGCGTGAGGAAAATCGGGCTCCATCAGGCCGCATCGGTGATGCATCGGCGATGCGGCGCGATTCACCGACCCCATCTACTCGGACCCCATCCAGGAGGCCTAGAAGCATGCCCAGCGGTCGGAAGAAGTAGGTAGGAACATGGAGTAGGAAGGCGTTGAAAGCAGATTGGGTTCCGTCCGCCCCTTTTGAGGAGGACGAAAAGGGTGAAGCCACTCGATCATTGTAGTAGGAAGGCGCTTAAGTACATTGGAATATGGGAATCAAAAATACCTACTTTCGACCCCGTTCTTTCTGTACGACAGGTTCGTGTCCTGTCGACCCCGGCGTTGGTTCCTGACACCGCGGGGACCGTACAACCTCGAACGATCGGCCATCTCCGCAAGGTCTGATCGTTCAACGTGGACCGACTCTGGGTCGCCAACGGCGCTCAACGCTGAACGCGGGCGGCGGAGTCGCCGCCAGTCGAAACGACGCGAGCCTACCGCAACCACTGTAACCGCCCCGACATACACCTCCTGGCCGAGGCCGAGAGGGTCCGCACACCATCGTGGGGCCCAGGATGGCCCCGGCCGGGCACGGCGGTGGCGTATGGATACCCTCTGCGGAGAAGGGGCCAGGATTAGGTCGGGCATGTCCCCCTGCAAGCGAATTTTGGAGGGAAAATAAAAATAGTCCAAAAATGCTCCAAAACGTTTGGACTTGCTTTCAATTCCTGTAGAGGGACACGCCCGACTCAAGGCAAGGAAGAAAAAAAACGAACATTCCATCAGAGACGCCAGCTAAATCAGCCGAGCCTGGCAGAGGAAGTCCTGGCTGCAAGGGGGGTGCTGCTTTGCGCGCGGCCCCCAGACAATAAACGCTGAGGTCATAGGACGGGCAGCAGGCTCGCTGTCACACAGAAAGAGCTTCCCAAGTGCAAGTGCATCATACAAAAAAGCGTGAAGGCGAAGGGAAGGGGAGAGGGGGAACGGGAGGGTATAGCGGAGAGGCGCGGGAGGAGGAAAGTTTATGGGATAAGCAAAAGGCCTGTTGTTTAACAAAAATCCGATATAGCGGCCGTCAGAGATCCCGCCCCATCCCCCCCCCACAGGAGACGTCACCGTTCGTGCTGGCGGAGTCCAGGAATGCCCAGGGATGAACTAGGACGGGTAGGAGCAGCATGTCGGTGGCGATCTGCACCACAGCGCTATGTACACCACAATGCGCACGTGCACCACAACGCGCGTGCACACCACAGCGCCTGTGCACACTGAAAAAATCAGTGTGCAACGCAGCGCCGGTGTACACCACAATGCTTGCGTGCACCACAGCGCCTGTGTACACCACAGCGAATGTGCACATCGCAGCAGCCGTCTGCAACACAGTGTACACCACAATGCCTGCGTGCACCGCAGCGCCTGTGTACACCGCAGCGCCCGTGTACACCACAGCATCCGCGTGCAGCATAGCGAAGGTGCACACCACAGCGCCTGCGTGCACGGGACAGGTAGAAGGAGCATGTAGGTGAGGATATGCTGCGGACATCCAGACATCACGCAAGAATAGCGCTAATCATAGAATGCCATGTTATTCCTCATCCCTCCAACTCCTATTCCTCCTCCTCTTCCTCCTCCTCCTCCTCCTCCTCCTCCTCCTCCTCCTCCTCCTCCTCCTCCTCCTCCTCTTGCTACTCCTCCCCCTCCTCCTCCTCCTCCTCCTCCCTCACCGTTCTCCCCGTCGTGCGGGTCGGCACTACAGCGAGCGCTCGTGCGCATCTCTGTGCGCACCGCAGAGTAGGAATGGGCAAGAGAAAGGTAAGCGCTCGTGCCATGAAGCGCCACAGTGCCATGCCAGTCCCCCACGCCTCAAACGAACTCCTCCAGGAGGACGCCGCCTCTGTCTCTATGCGCGTACCTATCCCCAAGGCACGGCACCTTCTCCTCCTCCACCTCCGCATCGTCCTCCTCTTGCTCCTGCTCCTCTTCCTCCTCCTCCTCCTCCACCTCCTCCGCCTCCTCCTCCTCCTCCTCCTCCTCCTCCTGGGGAGGACTCGTAAATTCCAGAGGCGCTCCTATCTCCTTAAGGATTCCTTACCAAATCTTGTATGGCATACTTGTTTCCTGTGGAATCCACAGGCGCTCCATTATGTCATGATGACTCTTTCAAAATTGCTATATACAACATCGGTGTTCTGTTGCACACGGTTGCTGTGGTGCACACTGGCGCCGTGGTGCACACAGGCGCTGTGGTGCACGCAGGCACTGTGGGGGTGCACACTGGTGCTGTGTTGCACACGGCTGCTGTGGTGTACGCAGGCGCTGTGATGTACACAAGCGCCGTGGTGCTCGAAAGCGTGTGGTGCACGCTGGCCCTGTGTTGCACGCGGCTGCTGTGGTGTATATAGGCGCTGTGGTGTCCACAGGCGCTGTGGTGCACGGAAGCACTGTTGTTCACACAGGCGCTGTGGTGCAGGTCGCCACCTACATGCTGCGCCTACCCGTCCTCTGCCATTCCTTGGCATTCCCAGGCGCCGCTGGCGCGGAAGGTGACGTCACTGGTCCCATTCCCCCACCCCCCCCTAGTGACAGCCGTCATCGCCCCGGCAGGAAAGAAAGGCTCAAAAAAGAACGAGGAGCAGAAGGGAAGGAGGAAGGAGTAGAGCAATGAGCACTGACAATTGAAAATCCGCCAGCCCCCTTGTGGGGCCATCAGACTATAGGCCGAAGGTTCGCAGTTTCCTGTACCAGTTGCAGCTTCCAGTTTCCAATGTTGCAGTTCTGCTTCTTGCTGCTTACTGTTCCTTGCTGATGGACCGCGCGAGGGGGGAGCCCCAAAACGGTCATTTCTACCACGCCCTGAGCGTATGCTCTGAACTGCTGAGGTGGGTAAAAATTTGCTGGCACCCATCACGCAGATCGGCGGTGTCAGAGTCCAAAAACACAAGGGATTTGCCACAGCAGATCGGCGGGGTCAGGGTGCAAAGACAGAAAGGATGTGCCACATTTCTGAAAAATTGGCTAGCACCCCTCACGCAGATCGGCGGGGTCAGGGTGCAAAAACACATGGGATTTGCCACATGTCTGACATTCGGTGGCACCCCTCACGCAGATCGGCGGGGTCAGGGTCCAAAAACACATGGGATTTGCCACATTTCTGAAATTTGGCGGCACCCCTCAAGCAGATCGGCGGGGTCAGGGAGCAAAAACACAAAAGATGTACCACATTTCTGAAATTTGGTGGCACCCGTGACGCAAATCCGTAGGGTTAGGGTCGAAAAACACACAGGTCCCGACACTGCTTCACGGCGGCGCCCAGACCTTATGATTTAGCTTTTGCATCTCCCATTATCCGAGACAGGGGGCCGGCGGCATGGGGCGAAGCCCTTACGGGTAACGTGGGCCGAAATGAACTTCGGGGACCAGGGTGAATGTCTAAACGATGGACAGCATCTTGCTTGTTTTCGCCTCAGGCTCAGGGCTGCGAGAAGCCGACGTAATCGGGCGCGACTTCGTAGTCAGATGAATCCCCCGATTGCGGCAACCCCCCAGGTCCTCGACTTCATCGAAAACGAATGTGAATCGAGGAAGAGGGTGGAGAGCCTTGGGCAAGAGAGACGCAGTAAGAGACAGCGGCTAAGAGGAATGACAGAAGGCCTGACTAGCGACAGTGGAGGCCGATACCCCAGAGGCCGACGGGGTTGCTATCGGTCTTTGACGTCTGTCGTCAGCATGGCCCCTTGGGACTGAGGAGCGTAATGTGGAGCTGAAATGTCCCTGAGAGCTTTATCCGAACAGTGGGGCCCGACCACAAGAAACCTTCCACGAGAAACCCCACCCTGAGACCCAGGACGCTCACCGATGCTTGGTGCGGGAGCGTCGCGCTCTCCATCACAAAAAACCACCGAAACCCAAGAAACCCAGGGCACCCTGGAGGCAAGCAGGGTGTTTCTTGGCATGGGCCTCCACTGTACTCCAGGTATTCCCCGGCATCGAGCTGCACGCGCTCCAGGCTGGCTCGAGCGTCGCAGGGAAAGATTGGCACAGGCCTCTGCGAGTGCGGATCTGCCACGGAGTGGGCGGCGCGAGTCTTACGTGTCCTCTGCCTCTCGCTCAAGCCTTGGTCTAGAACAGTGTGCCTGCCTGCGCAGAGAAGAGGGAGGGAGAGAAAGAGAGGGAGAGAGAGAGGGGAAGAGAGAAAGAGAGTGGCAGAGAAGGAGACAGACAAATAGAGAGAGAAGGAAACAAACAACGAGAGAAGATACAGAGCACGAGGGAGAGAGATACAGAGAGAGAGAGAGAAACAAAAAAACGAATAAAGAGAGAGAGAGAGAGCGAGAGAGAAACAAAAAAAGAAGAGAGAGAGAGAGAGAAAGCGACAGAGACAGAGAGACAGAGAGACAGAGAGACAAAGAGAGTAGGGGGAAGGGAGATGGTAGGAGGTAGAAGGTAGGAGGATGAGCGGGATCTGGGATCCACAAGGTCAGCCCCCGCCTCGACAGCGCCAGGTCTTTCAGTTCGCCACTGATATTTCTGACAAATAATGCTATGCAGCTGCTCAGGTTGGACGGGATCCGATGCGAAGCGGACTGGTCAAGATTCAGGCCACCTTAAACAACGCAAGACCTCTGGGCCATCCTCTCTCCCACGCTCCCACATCTGGTGGAATCCGAATGGAATTCCCATCGAAATTCGATGCCCGAACTGCTGCTGGAGGTATTCACTAGAGAAAGCCCTGGAGAGAGGGGTGGAAGGCTTGGCGTTGAGGGGAGAGGGGGTGGGCAGGAGAAAGGAACAAGGGGAGGAGAAGGAGAGGGCGGGACACGGGTGCAGTATGTTCACAGACTGCCGATCAGTCGCAGAACGTTGAAGCGTATAGTATTTTAGGCGGCGAGCGAGGGGAGAAATGAGAAGGAGAAGGCCTTCTCAGAAGGCGGCGGGGCTTCTCAGAAGGCCTCGGGCCTTCTGAGAGGTTTGTTGCGTCTTCGGGGAAGGCTTGGCACACCTTCTCGGAAAGCTGGGAGATGTCCGAGCCTTCTGAGAAGGCCCGCCCCTTCTCACTTCCCCCCTCGCTCGCCGCCAACATTTGGGTGTATGTAATGGGCCCCATCGATTCCTAGCGCGTCGTGCATGTGTCGGCTTCGTGCGTGTCTTTCTCGCAAGATGGCCCAAGAGACTCCTCGATGGTCCTCGCCGAAAACGAATGCACACTTCCGAGAGATGCCAAGGCAACGGCCAAACGTGAGTTGAGTGTAAAATCCGCCAGCCCCCATTGTGGGGCCACCAGGCTGTAGGCCGAGGATTCGCAGTTTCCTGTACCAGTTGCAGCTTCCAGTTTCCAATGTTACAGTTCTGCTTCTTGCTGCTTACTGTTCCTTGTTGACTTCTTGCTGCTTACTGTTCCCTGTTGATGGACCGCGCGAGGGGGGGAGCCCCAAAACTGGCACTTTTACTACGGAGGAAACGTACTGTCTGAATTGCTGGGGTGAGTAACAATTCACACCCCTCACGCAGATCGGCGGGGTCAGGGCCCAAAAACACATGGGATTTGCCACATGTCTTACATTCGGTGGCACCCCGCACGCAGATCGACGGGGTCAGGGTCCAAAAACACACGGGATTTGCCAAACTTCTAAAATTTGCTGGCACCCCTCACGCAGATCGGCAAGGTCAGAGTCCAAAAACACAAGGGATTTGCCAAAAACACATTGGATTTCCCACATTTCTAAAATTTGCTGGCACCCCTCACGCAGATCGGCGGGGTCAGGGTGCAAAAACACATAGGATTTGCCACATTTCTGACATTCTGTGGCACCCCTCACGCAGATCGGCAGGGTCAGGGTCCAAAAACACATTGGATTTCCCACATTTCTGTCATTCGGTGGCACCCCTCACACAGATCGGCAGGGTCAGGGTTCAAAAACACAAGAGATTTGCCACATTTCTAAAATTCGGCGGCACCCCTCACGCAGATCGGCAGGGTCAGGGTCCAAAAACACAGGAGATTAACCACATTTCTCCGAGAGAGGGGGCCGGCGGCAGGGGGCGAAGCCCTCACGGATCATATCCCTTGGCGCCGCCGCCCAATCATTTGTCCCTTCCACCGTTCTCGCGGAGATGAAACGGACGGGCAGCCGTCCTGGCATCCCCACCAGTCTTCGTGAGGTAGAAGATCATGTGCTCGATGAGAGGCCTCCCAGCTGCGCGCCGACTGTGATGAAAGATCAGCACACACTCAAACCTGTAGGGAGGAAGAATGGGGAAGGACACTGAGATGAAGGCGCAATGGCTGTGTTATGTCTGCGGGTTGTCGGACCCCGAGGTGGCCTTTCAAGCGGGGACCCCCATCCGACAATACACCCCCATAGAACACACAAATTTCCATCCCGAGAAATCTTGAAGGGTCGAATGATGGAGGGTAAAACGTATGGGCGCTCGTATCTGCAAGATGGCTTAGCCTACCCGGACGACACTTTTCGAGCCCAGAGCCCAGGTGCGGTATGGATGCGTCCACCACGCTGGCGCCCCAGGATCAAGAGCACGAGCTCCCGCGAGCGAGCTCCGTGACAACCGATTTGGATCCAAAACTCAGCCGCGTCCAGTGTGCCGAGACTTGTTATCAGTCAACCGCAGCTCACGGCTGGAGCATGGCTCTCAAGCAGTATCCGAAGCACACTGACCTCGCTCAAAGGGCTCGCTGTCGCCGACGATCCCCTCATCTCCGTCCGTCCCCTCGAAGCCTTCGATCGGGCATATCCTCCAGCAGGCGGATTTGGAGGAAAAAATAAAAAACACTCACAGATTATTCAAACTAATCAAAAAATACTCGGGAAATCGCCCCCAGACTATGTTTTGACTATTCTTGAATGTTCCCCCTATAGAGGGACATGCCCGACATCATCGAAGCCCGCCCATCAATCTGTTGGGCTGCGAAAGTCCCGACGGCCCGCGGAAGAGCACGCGAAGACCGGAGAGAGCCGCTGCGGGCCGGCTTCAGCGCAGCGGGCACACCGCGCAGTCCGGGCAGGCGCGAGAGGCCATCTCGGCACAGGCAGCTGCTTTCATGGTGCGTGGTTGGGTCACTCAGCGGAGACCGATGGCAAGGGGGGGGACGCGGTCCAGGGGGAGGGGGAGCGGTCCTTCCATATTCCCCCTCTTTCTTTTCTTGTTTCTCTGTATCTCTCTCTCTCTCTCTCTCCCTCTCTCTCGACCATGAAGCCGTCCTCATCATCATCATCATCATCATCATCATCATCATCATCATCATCATCATCATCATCATCATCATCAGCAGCATCAGCATCAGCATCAGCATTCAGCACCACCATCGCATCAGCACAATCACATCCATCATCATCATCATCATCATCATCATCATCATCATCACCACCACCAGCCACCACCACCACCACCCACCACCACCACCACCATCAGCATCATCATCATCATTCATCATCATCATCGTCATCATCAGTTCAGCATCATCATCGTCTCATCATCATCACATCATCATCAGCATCGACATCATCATCACATCATCCTCATCATCATCATCATCATCATCATCATCCTCATCCTCATCCTCGATCCTCATCCTCTCAGCATCATCATCATCATCATCATCATCATCATCATCATCATCATCATCATCATCATCATCATCATCATCATCTCATCATCATCATCATCCTCATCATCATCATCACCCCCTCTCCTCCTCCTCCCCCTCACCCCCTTCTCCTCCCCCTCCCCTCCCCTTCCCCCTCCCCCTCCCCCCTCCCCCTCCCCCTCCCCTCCCCCTCCCCCTCCCCCTCCCCCTCCCCCTCCCCCTCCCCCTCCCCCTCCTCCCTCCCCCTTCCCCTCCTCGCGCCTCGCCTCCGCCCCGCGTTTTATCTCCGCCTCCGCCGCTCCTCACTCCTCCTCCTCCTCCTCCGCCGCCGCCGCCGCCTCCTCCGCCTCCGCCTCCGCTCCGCCTCCTCCTCCGCCTCCGCCTCCGCCTCCGCCTCCGCCTCCGCCTCCGCTCCGCCTCCCCTCCTCCTCCTCCTCCTCCTCCTCCTCCTCCTCCTCCTCCTCCTCCTCCTCCTCCTCCTCCTCCTCCTCCTCCCCCCCTACTCTTCCGTAGCCATTTTGGCTCAAGGTGGCTTGGCACCGTGGCCCCCGCCCCACGCCCCCCCGCAGCCATTTTGCCTGCGGGCGGGCGCCGCGGGGCCCGCGCCATAGCCCCCGCGCCGGCGGCCCGCTGCGTGCGGGCGCCCGCACATCGTGTTCCCGAGGGCCTGTTCGCGCAGCCCAGGGTGGCACGGGCGGGCTCGCCGCCTGAGATCTCGTGCAAGGGTCGTGCTGCGCCTCACCGCGGCCCGCGCCAGGCGTGCTGGGCACCACGGCGACCGTGGGAGCGGCCGTGGCATGGCCCAGCAGCAGCCCAGGCAGGGCGCGGCCCTGCCCCAGCAGCCAAACTGGCCCTGCGCTGCGTCGAGGCTGTGCGGGTTCCGCAACAACTTCCCCAGCCGCGAGACGTGCTGGAAGTGCGGCAGGGACCGCCTCGGACGCCTGGTCCGCGAGTCGCCCGCCTCCTCGGAGCAGGGCGGGAGGTCGGCATCCGCGGGCCGCCGCCGCCGCTCTGGCCCTCCTCCTCGCGGTCGTGCTGGTCCTCCTGGCGGTGCAGCACACGGAGAACCTGCTGGGCCTGCAGTCGTGCGTGCCAGGCAAGGATTGGCAGCTCTCCAGAAGCTTGGCTACGCCGACGAGCACCCGCTCATCCAGGCTGCGCGACAGGAGCTCGCCACCCTGGAGGCTGAGGAGCGACGTGCTCAGCCCCCTGAACAGCTCTTGGTCTCCCTCCAGAAGCGTGTGGAGGAGGCGCGGGCTAGCGCCTCCCAGGTGGCGGACGACCTCGTGGAGGCTATCGCGAAGGTCGACGATCTCCGCAGGCAGCAGGGCGTGGCCGACGTGGAGGTCAAGAACCTGGAGGTGGAGGTTCAGGCTGCCCAGCGCGCCGTGGCGGCCTCGGCGGCGAGCTCCAGTGGTGCCGACTTGGCAGCCCTCGCCTCCACGCTGGTCGGCCTCCAGGCCACGCTCGCCAGTGCCCCTGCGCGCGTCGCCAGTGGGCAGGGCATCACAGTCTTGGAGGCGATCGGGCAGCAGGTTGCAGCGCTTGGCACAGCGTCCCCCGCCGCCTCAGCCCCCATGGCTTCAGGAGCTGCGGCTGCCCCCGCCGCCACTGGAGCAGGAGGCCCAGCAGACTCCTCGCCATCTGCCACGGCTCCCCCTGCTGCGGCGCTGCCTCCCGGTGCTGCCCATGCGTTTCGCGCTGGCGGGGGAACCGCCGCAGCCGCCTGGGAAGCCGCAGGCGAGGCCGACATGGAAGGCTAGACACCGCGGGCGTCGTGGCAGCGCCCGCGTGAAGGCCTCTTTCGTCACCTACAACGGCTCGTCCTGGGCCTCGCGCAGGGAGTTTCTGACCCACTGCGACCTTGGCATCCAGGTGGTGGCGGCCCAGGAGCTGCGCATCGACGGCGACGATCGTCGGCGCGCTGAAGGCTGGGCGGCTCGAGCTGGATGGCATGCTATTATCCCATCTTGCCGACGTCTGGAGTCGGGGCGCCCGTCTGCTGGAGTTGGTCTTTTCATTCGACGTCACATCAGCGTGACGATGCTGCCAGGCCTGCGAGGTTTTGACCTGATTCCGAGCTTCTGTGTTGCATGTCATGCGGATCTGGGCATCAAAGGTGGGCTCGTGCTGTTGTCTTGCTACATTGAGGTGGGACGATGGAATGACGTGAATGTGATGCGGCTCTACGACATCGCTACAGCGCTGCGGGGTTGGAACAGGCCGTTTCTTGCGGCGGGGGATTTCAACTGCGATCCGAAGCACCTCTTGGAGTATGGCTTCTTGGACTTCATTCCTGCAGCAGTGGTCGCGAGCCCCCCCGCTCCTACAGGGCGCCATCCAGTGGGCACGTGCCGCAGCGCTCAGGGAGCCTACTCGACCATCGACTACTGGCTGGCCAGCTTGTCTATTGCGGGTTCGCTAGCGCTGCCCCACCCTGTGGAGGGCTGGCCTGCATCGCCACATTTCCCTATGCTGACGTCCCTCGACGCGCGGGCTAAGGCGGTCAAATTCCTCGTCCTGCGGGCGCCGAAGGCTTTCCCGAAGGCAGCCCCGACTGAGGACGTCACGCCTGTGCTGGCGGCTGGTTCTCGCGACCTCATCGAGGATGATGTGGCACTGGGAGGAGCTGCGAGTCCTGT
Organism: Prorocentrum cordatum; assembly: GCA_963575745.1. Lineage (NCBI taxonomy): Eukaryota > Dinophyceae > Prorocentrales > Prorocentraceae > Prorocentrum > Prorocentrum cordatum. Next base: position 30,970 of record CAUYUJ010005748.1, on the reverse strand, counting down.
TCAGGCTCAGGCGCGGCTGGATCGCTTATACGCTGAGTTCGTGAACGCCGTGGAGGAGGAGTTGCTCGTGCGTTACGGCATCCCTGTGTGCGACGCTCCTCGCTACTGCGGCCGAGCTGATAAGGTGGCCTACTGCTGGCGCCAAGCTGGGGGAACGCCTGCTGCTGCGAGACCTGTCGCACCTCCTGACGCTCGACGTGCTCGACGTCTGGCCAAGGCGACGGGCGACGCGCTGCGTGCTGGCCTGCAACCCTTGGATATGCTGCGGCGCTTGGACAGGCTTGTCTCTCTGGGCGCCGAAAGGTCTTTTCGCTCGCCCGAGTGCCAGAACGCGGTGGCCACGCTGCGTGGCGTTTTGCCGCTGGCACGAAAGGTCGTTGAAGCGTCCCCCATTGCATTCCAGGAGCTGTTGGATCGTGCGGCCTTGGTGCAGTCAGGCGACCACGCTGGGAGGCCTGCTACTGGTCTCGCGGGGTTGGGTCTCAATGGCATTCAGCGCCTACTGATGGATTCAGTCAATTTTGTCATTGGTTGGCTTCGATCCTACGCCGACGGCCTGGAGCAGGAGGCGATGGCTGAGCGCAGGCGGGACTTTGCGCGATGGGCTGCCAACTGTCGCGAGTCTCGCATCAAGCCGCTTTTCAGCTTCACTAGACCGCCTGGTGTTCCTCATTCCCAAGTGTTTCGGCACCAGAGGCCCTCCACCCTTGCTCAGGATGTTGCTGATGATCAAATGGATGGTTGGTCGGGCATCTGGAACGCGCGCCCAGCGCCCGCGGTCCCCACCCGTGATCAAGTGCAAGGTGCGGCTGATGGGCCCGACGACTACGTGGTGCGACACCTCGCGGAGTTCCCTGATACGGCCCAGCTCTTCGAGGATATTCGACGTTTGCCGCGCGCCTCCCTGCCTGCGCCGAAGATTGGGCAGTTGCGTGCGGCAGCTAAGTCCTTCAAGTGGCATACGGGGCAGGGTGCTGAAAGACTTGCCCCTCGCTCTTTCAGCCTGCTCACGGACGAGACCCTCTCGTTGCTCGTCTATGTGCTGTGGCTGGCGGAGCACTGGGAGCGCTGGCCTACGCAGATGGCTGCCGTCCACATTGTGCTCCTGGCGAAGCCCAAAGGTGGATGGCGGCCCATCGCGCTCTTGCAGGCGACCTACCGCGTATGGTCGCAGGTCCGCAGCGGGCAGCTGCGGACTTGGCTGCTGGAGCACGACAGGCCTTTCTTCGCCCTGGCCTCTGGCAAGACCACTCTGGATGTGGCCTCACGGGCCTTAGTGAGGGCCGAGGCTGCACTGGCGGTCGAGGATGGCGTCGCCACGGCCATTGTTGATGTCGAGAAGTGCTTCGACCGCATCTGTTGGCGGAGGCTGGTTTCTGCGGCGGCCAAGCACGGATTTCCGCGCCACTTGATTTCATGTGCCTTGGTGATGTACCGTGCGCCTCGCAGGTTGGCGTGGCAGCAGGCTACGCCGTATGCTGTTACGGTGCCTCAGGGAGTTCTGCCAGGCTGCAAGTTCGCGATGGCCATGGTGCAGCTGCTGATGCTCGCGTCGTTGGATGACTTCGTCTGCACGGTGGGGCTCGGCATCCCTGCGCAGATGGGTTTCTCCTTTTCTTTGGACGTATTCGCGGACGACCTTACCCTGCAAATGGTGGCCAGGCGGACGGGTTTGTGCAGGATTGCCACCGACGCCGTGGCATTGCTCTGCGACACCCTGCAGGATCTTGGCCTTCCCGTGGCGAAGTCGAAGGCTTTTCTCACAGCGTCTGACGACTCCACCGCCCCCGCCGTGGCTCGGCTTCTACGGAGGTACGGTTTCCAGGCCAGGTCCTGGTTGGAGGTCCTGGGCCTGGAGGTGGCTGCTGGCAAGAGCGTTCGTGCTCGCGTGCTTCGGGGTCGGGTCGGGCGTGTCTCGAAGCGGGCCAGGCACTTCAGGAGGCTGAGCCATCTCGGGGCGAAGTTCAGGCAGGTTCCCAAGGCTGCGGTCGGCCCTGCTATCACTTACGGCTTGGGCATTGTGGGAGCTGGGCCGCACCTTGTCCAGCGTATGACCTCCCTGGCGAAGCTAGGCTGGAACGTCATTCCCTCGGGGGCCTCGCACTGGATCGCATCGAGGTTGGAGGATGGCTTTGAGTCTCAACCAGCGACGGTGGCCATTGTTGGACCTGTTTTCAACTGGGCTTTAATGATTCAGTCGGGGGAAGTTGATCACTCCACGTTGCAGACGGCATGGCGCTCTCAGTTCTGGAAGGTGGCCTCTGTTGGTTTGCGTGCGAGCTGGAAGCTGGTGGCGGGCCCTGCGGGTGCTTTTGCGCGGTCTGTTACGCACTTGGGCTGGACTGTTTCCTCGGCATGTTGTGTACGTGCTCGTGCTGGCGCTACTTTGGACTTACGTGAGGTGGCCCCGTCAGGCGTCAAATGGCTGGCGCTCAAGGACTTTGAGGTCGTGGGCTGGTACCAGTGGGCTGCCAGGCCAGAGGTGATGCCAGAGCTTGAGGGCCCGTCTCACAAGGATCCTGCTGGGGCGTGGTTGGGGCCCATTCGTGCGTTGCTTCGTTCGGGCCCCAGGGCCAAGCGCTGGGTATTGGATCCGCCGGCTCGGGCTGCGCTACGTACCGCGGTCGTGGGAGGCCACTTCACGCAGAAGCGATTGCACCGTCACGCATACGCTCATTGCCCCGACTGCAGGAACTGCCCTGGTGTCGACGGAACGGCTCACCACAGGTTTTGGAGATGCCACGTGTTTGATGACGTTCGTGAGTTTGCGGTTTCTGAAGCCACCCTGGATGCAGCAAGGAGGGCACCACCTGGGGACTTGCTCTACTCTCGTGGGCTGTACCCCAACTCCTTTCTGCCTGCTTTGCCGCCCAGGAACGATACTGGCATTTGGTGCTATGATCGTGGAGCTCGGTCTGAAGGACATTTTGTCGTCACAGGCTCGGTGTTCACTGACGGATCGTGCAAGAAGATGCTTCACTGGGACGATGCTGACCGCGCGGGCTGGGGATTCGTGGTTGTGGGAGATTCTCGCTACTACGGAGCTGTCTTTGGGCCGCTTCCTGGCCATCGCCAGACGTCCGCTCGGGGAGAGCTTTTCGCTGTGGTTCAGGTGCTGTCCGCCGGCGTGGCCCCGCTCCACATCTTCGCGGACTACTTGCCGCTGCGTGAGGGGCTGGCGCGCGGCAAGCGCTGGTGCCTCAATCCGAGGCGTGAGAACGTCGATCTGTGGCGTCGCCTTCTTCACCAGCTTGAGGATCACGGTGGTTTCTCCATTTCTGGTGGCCTGGAAGAGCCGATTTGTTTCTCTTACGTCAAGGGCCACTCTTGTGAGGACTCGTGGCATCGCCGCTGCAATGATTTGGCTGATCAAGCGGCGAAGAGGGGGCGGCAGATGCACGACCTTCCTCAGGGCGTGGTCGAGAGGTACACCGACTCGCTGCATACGCTCAGGTCGGTCGCGACATGGATTGCAAACGCCCCCAGGATGATTTTCGACGGCACCGTGGCCCCCGATCGCGTGGACGCCCCACGGCGGCGGGACATGGAGCTGCGTGGCCGCTGGGCGCAGCTGGAGGCGGCAGGCGCTGGAGGCGGCAGCGCCGTGAGGGCGCGCCGAGGTGCGGGTTCGCCCGCAGGTGAGCAGGCGTGCCCGCCTCAGCTCCTGCATCGTGTGCGGCTCAGAGGCAGGAAGTATAGTTGTGATCGTTGTTCCGCTTACGCGGTGACTCCGAAAGGTGCTGCTAGGCTTAGGAGGGCTCGTTGTAGGGTCGCGGAGGCGGCGGCCCTCTGGGGCCTGGAGGGTGTTTCGCCTGCGCATTCCTCGACTTCGGCCCCTGCTGGGCCGAGCGGCCCTGGCGGGCCTAGCGGGTGCGTCTCGGGCCCCCCCGAGGTTGGTCCCTCCTTGGAGCTTCGAGGTGTTGAAGCCCCAAGTGGGCCAGAGAGGCCGCCGCCCGTCGCGACTGAGGGTCTTGAGCGGTCCTTGGCCTTTAAGCGGGTGAGGTTTCAGGTGGATGGTGTGGGTGGGGACCAGCTGGATGCTGAGTTAGGGGAAGCGTGTCGGCGCGCCAAAGAGGCACGCTCCCTGGGCCAACGAGGGCCCCCCCCACCGCCGCCCCCCCCCGCTCCTGCCAGGACGGTGAGGGACCGCAGGGCTGGTGGGCCCCTGGAGGGGCCTTGCCCTAAGGCGCCTAGGACGGGGGCTGCGCCCTCTTCCTCGGGCGTCGGTGTGCCTGCGGGCTCTGGGGAGCTTGTGGGGCCTCCGCCCTCCAAGCGCCCTCGGACCTCTGGGGG
>CAUYUJ010005748.1:18161-26577 GCA_963575745.1 Prorocentrum cordatum | reverse complement strand
CTCCTCCTCCTCCTCCTCCTCCTTCTCCTCCTCCTCCTCCTCCTCCTCCTCCTCCTCCTCCAGCCGGCGACGACGGCGAGCGACGAGAGCTGCACCGCCGCTCGGCGGGCGGCAGGAGTTGGAGTACGAGGAGCTCGAGAACGAGCGCCAATGGGCGGCAAGAGTTATGTTTGAAGAGGCCCTGAGACACAAACATAAACACACACACACACACAAATAACCGGATCCCCTTATATGTTCCCAGATGTTCCTATAGTTTCTCCGGAATCGACGGTCAATTGTGTCTGTGTGTGTTTTCCCCCTCCTGAATGTTGCCCCCATCGTACTTAAGGACCAAATCCCCCAAATGATTTCGACCGCCCAGAGCAGTATCGAAACCGTGTCGAACGAGTATCGCCTCCCCGATCCCGACACGCGAAAGCCCCACTGTTTCGGCACGCTATTGGCACTCGATGTTTTTTGCTGGTGGTTCAGGCTAAAGTAGGTTGGAACATCATAAGGCAAGAGGCAGAGTGCGAGGAGCTCGAGTACAAGCAGCGGCTCGGCCAGCGAGCCCGGAGGGGCGCGCGGAAGGGGGAGAGAGAGAGGGAGAGAGGAGAGAAGGAGCGAGAGACCTGTCGCGTGGGGGCGCACGGTACCGCAGAAGCGAGGTCCAGAGTGTGGTCAGCGGCGTCGCACGACTGCCAGAGGTAAGGCAGGGACGGCCTCGCCAGACGGAAGCGAGAGCAAGCGAACGAGGAGGGACGGCCGGGGGCGGGGGGGCCTCGGAGAGAGAAGCGTCGAGCTGGAATCGGCGACACATCGCTGATGTATTGGTGATGGGCCGCCGATAGCGAATCCGTACGCCCCAGGGCGGGGTGGGCTATCGGGCCCCTTTCGGTAATGATTGGGCGATCAGGGGTCGATGCATCACCCCCTGATCGGGGAGACGCACGACATCGGGTTCGGGGGACTCGGGCTGGCCTGACGGGGCCATCATGAACATGACGAGACCCAGTCCGAAACTTGACGCGAGCTCCCGATGCAGATATCACACGAAACTGGACCGTCAAGATCCAGGACGGGCTCGTCAAAAAGGCATGGCAAACCCGAGTTCCGGTGCACTCGAGTCGCACGTTTCCCCGACCTGAACAGATCCCCCCTCACGTTGCCCCTGGGCACAGGGGGGGCCACGACTCGGGCGGCCCCGCTGGCGACTCAAGGAAAGGGGACCCCACCATGCGAGGCAACAGCCATGGAGAAGAAGGGAGGGGAGGAGGAGGAGGAGGAGGAGGAGGAGGAGGAGGAGGAGGAGGAGGAGAAAAAGCAACCGATTCCCAGAGGAGGAGGAGGAGGAGGAGGAGGAGGCGGTGGAGGATGCATACCCCCTGAGCCTATCCCCCCCCTCCCCTGGAGCAAAACACCCTTTGGTGCAAGGCTCGACCGAAACAGTGTCTTCCGGTTTTCTGGTGTCTTCGGTGTCCATCGTCTCGTCCTCGCCGCGCCCCTGCGCCCGAACGACCTCGAAACGAAAAAACGGCCCACGAGAGTGCCAGAACACCGTTTGGGTCGAGGCCTGCCCTGGTGAGAACGACGCGGATCAGACCTGGCGGGAGCAAGCCCTCGCAAACTGCGGGCGCAACACCCGCTCGAGAACCGAGAAAGGGAACTCGTTGATCAAGTCGGCACGGTACGTGGAGGAAGGGGGGTGCACAGACGAGGGGAGTGGAGAGGAGAGGTGTGGCCCCTGCCGCCTCGGGCTTGCAGGGCAGAGATAATCTGCCGTGCACCTGTAACACCGCCGCCCTCCCGCTGGCCCATTTTGGTGGGAAGATGGATACTCGCAGAAGAGACTCCAAGCTATTCAGGCAGTTGGGAGGGCAGGACGACTGGAGATGCAATGCCGACGGCGGCTTTGGTGTGAAATCTACGCCAAAGCCGACAATGATCGTGCCAGCCACTGTGTTAGCTCCGCGCTCGGCGCGGGACCCCCCGGGCAGCGCCCCCGGCGCCGCCCCTGGCGCGCTCCGCGCGCCAGGGAAGGGGGCCCAGCGCCAATCCAAGAAATCCCCTCCCACGCGCCCGCGGAAGACGTCGTAGTACTCGAAGGACGGCCTCTGGTAGAGCAGCTTGTTGTTCTGCCGGCCCGCCCCTCTCTCGGGGTGCCCCGAGGGTCAGCCAGCTCAAATCTGCGGCGCACTGCGGTGGGGGGTGGGGGGGGGGAGGGGGGGGGGTGTTTTTGTGTGGGCTGCGGCGCACTGCGCGATCCGTCGCGCTCCCAACTGCGGCAGGGCTTCGGGCACGGATGAGGATCGAGGCTCGAAAATGCCAGGACCGACCTTTGGCTTCTCCTCGCTCTTGGGGCCTCCAGGGGACTCCTCGTCGCCGGGGGTGGGCCCCCCGCAGGATGCCGGCCAGGACGCTCCCCAGAACGAGTCGGGGGATCGATGTCTGACTCCCAGACCCGGACTAGACGAGCGCGCTCCACTACTCGCAAAGTAACTACTCGCAAATGGCCTCTATCCCCCGCGGGGGATCTACGATAAATTACCACGAAGCAGACATTTGCTTTCTGGACGTTTGCGAGTAGGCACTTTGCGAGTAGTGGGACGCGCTCGGTAACGGACGTGCTCGCGCCGTGGAACAATCACGCTGGAAGGTTCGGGACCGATTTTCCAGCCTCGCCGGGCCCAGAGAGCGTCCAAAGCCACTGGGGATGCAGAACCATCCCTGGGGAAAGGAGTCCAGACTTCCGGGGGGCGCGCACTGAAAAAAAATCGGCGTACGCCTGCCTCCACAAAACCTGAGCATGCGCTGCCTGAGCCTGGACTGCCGGCCGGCATACTTTTCAACTTGTCTCGGCAGTAGGCCATCTGCTTCTTCTGACCAGATCCACAAGCTCGCTTGGAATTGACACGGCATCTCGGGGGATGCTGAATAGGAGGGGTGGGGAGGAGAGGAGTGGGGGACAGGAGCAAGGAAGAGGAGTAGCAGCGGCAAAGCAAGCTCGAGCGGAGACATGGGCTGGGGTGCAGCGTGTTGGCACCCTTCCCTCCCCTTGCAGGCTCCTGGGTCCCCTCGCCCCCCCTTGCATCTCACATTCCTTTAGGAAGACGAAGAGAAGGAGGAGGTAGGAGAGAGAGAGGAGGAAGGGGAGCTGGGAGGAGGAGAAGATGCTCCCTCCTCCCCTCCCTTGCAGGCTAGACGTGAGTCTGTGCTCTCCACACGAGGTGGTCAGCCTAGACCTCGACACCTCGCAGGCTACCCCGGGAACCTCCTCGGCCACCCCAAGAACCTCCTCGGCCGGACTCGATGCAGAAGGATGAACACGCCCTCCCGAAGTCTCCCGGGGGGCCCTCCTGGGGGCCGCCAGACCAAGTTTCTGGACGCCCCACCCCCGGCGACAAGAACTGCAGTCCCCGTGGCCTCCCCGCGGGCGCCTCTCAGAGGTAATGGACGACCTGTCGCACCCCGCAGGCAGCGGTGGAGGCTCCCCAGGGCTCGTAGGAGCAGGGGGGGGCGGGCCGGCCTCGCCGCGAAGCGGCCTAGACAAGACCGCCTCACCTCGGCGTCGGCACGGTCAAGCCATGCTCTCTCTCCCCATCGCTCGGTCTTCCTGGTAGGTCAGGCCAGGTCAGGTCAGGCAGAGCCATGCACCAGACGATTCGTGAGCAGAGGGAAGGAGGAGGAGGAGGAGGAGGAGGAGGTGGAGATCGGTCGACTGCCGCCAGCGTCCCCTCCAGCTTCGGACGGCTCGCTCCCGCTCGAATGCGGCGCCCTCTGGGGCTCCTTTTGGGCGGGGATCCGAAAGAACGGTCAGGCCTATGTTGCTCCAATCGCAGTTCAGGGCCACATCCCAGAAACAACCTCGAGCACCCAAAAAAGGATCGAAACATATCGAGCGAGTATCGCCTCCCAGGGCCCGAAACGTGAAACTCCCCCAGTGTCGGCACTGTCTTGGTGTTCGAAATCCGTCTTGGTGACTGAGGCTAACGTAGGCTGGAACATCACAAAGCCAGGTCTGCGCTAGGCTCCAAGGGAGCTACTTGAGTGCCACGGGAGCCGCCAGAGCACTGACCTGACAAATCAGTCGGGGAGCTGCCGCAGCAGCACAATGCGTCAGGTCAGTACCTGGGCCTCCAGGCATCACCAGAAGCGCCTCATTAGGCCGACCCGAACGCTGACCAGACCCCTTTTATGATCCCGACTCTGGGCCTCGCAAGCGCATGGGTGCACGAGGAGAGCCAGAGGAGCCCGTTCCAGACCCGAACGTGAGCAGGGCTGGGGGGTCAGGTCTGCAGAACACCCCAAACGGACGTCAAAAGGCGCAATCAACCTCTTCATGCGGAATTTGATGCACCACGCCCGGCGTCAAGCCAAAACTTTGGACACAAGCGAACGGTTGGACTTTGCACATCTTCGCCGGCTTAAGCGACGAGGCGTTTGACCACCTTGACGTCCTGTTTTGATGGTCCTGCAACTCAAGGCGCTCTCTGACCCTCGGCCCTGCTCAAACCCGAACTGCGCCTCGCTCAACGTGTTGCCTGCAGGCGCACGGACGGGGCAGTCGGACCCGCATGTGCCCGCCGCTCTTCTGGCCGCCACGGGGCCAGCGAGGGCACCGAAGGGACCCTTCCGGGCGATCCCCCCCCCGAAGACCTCACAGGAGAGACGGCCTGCTGGCGCGGCGGGGCTCTTTCGCACAGCCCGCGGGGAGGAATGGAATGGCAAAGCCTTGCGCCGAACAGCGGCTCGCGGTCACAATTGACTACCTACCAGACCACCCCAACCCAACCCGAAGACCCGAATTTGACCCGAATTTCGGATTGGGGGGGGTACGGGTTCCATGTGTTTTTTCTTTTTCAATGTTCCCCGACCCCCCCCACTGGAAATCGAGGATAAATTTGGGCCTTCGGGTTGGGTTGGGGTGGTTTGGTGGGTGGTGAACAATGGGAGGACGGCTGCAAGCGGCGCCCCCGGCGCCGCAGTGCTCGAGCGGCTGTTGCGATTCTGGCCGAGGGGAGCCTAAGATGGACTGCTGGCGTGGCGGAGCTCTTTCGCACAACCCGCGGGGAGAAATGGCGAAGCGTTGCGCCGAACAGCGGTTCGTGGTCACGCCCCGGCGCCGCAGTGCTCGGTCGGGGTGGGGGCGCGGCTGTTGCGAATCTGGCCCGGGAGGAGCAAAAGATGGATTGCTGGCGTGGCGGAGGTCTTTCGCACAACCCGCGGGGAGAACTGGCAAAGCGTTGCGTCGAACGGCGGTTCGTGGTCACGCCCCGGCGCCGCAGTTCTCGGGCGGGGTGGGGGCGCGGCTGTTGCGAATCTGGCCCGGGAGGAGCAAAAGATGGATTGCTGGCGTGGCGGAGGTCTTCCGCACAATACGCGGGGAAAAATGGCAAAGCGTTGCGTCAAACAGCGGTTCGTGGTCACAATTGGGCGGCGGCAAGCAAGGGGGGAAGTGAGAAGGACAAGGCCTTCTCAGAAGGCGGCGGGACTTCTCAGAAGCCCTGGCGCCTTCTGAGAAATTGTGTCTCTCTCCGGGGAAGGTTTAGAAAACTTCTCAAAGGCCGGGGGACTTCCAAGCCTTCTGAGAAGGCCCACCCCTTCCCACTTCCCCCCCTCGCCGCCGAATTGGATGGCTGCAAGCAGCGCCCTGGCGCCGCAGTGCTCGGGCGGGGCGGGGGAGCGGCTGTTGCGACTCTGGCCGGGGGGAGCAAAAAATGAACTGATGGCGTGACGAGTTCCCGTGCGACCACGCGTTCGCTGGATCGCGCCCCAGAATACAGCAGGAGCTCGTCCACAAGAAACCCAACCCTGAGACCCCAGGACGTCCATGGTTTGTTTGGTGTGGGAACGTCACGCTTTCCATAGCAAAACCATCGAAACCCAAGAAACCCATGGCACCGTGGAGGCAAGCAGGGTGTTTCTTGGCATGGGTCTCCACTGTACAGACCGACAAGGAGTGGATATGGATACTCTCGCCGCCGCTCGTGAACGATTCGGGCGCGGCCTAACCGACCCCTGACAAACAATCCCCTTCCGTGACGTCACCGTCGCCTTTCCGAGCTTCCCTCCGGCCGCACACATACGCCTTGTGGCGAGGCGAGGCGCACGTCACGGAAGGGGATGGCTTGCCAGGGGTCGGCTAGGCCGCCCCTCTAAGGTAGTCAGACCCACAGTTGCCCAGACCAGCTCAGAGGGAAAGATCAAGCACGAGCCGGAGATACATCGCCGATGGATGCTTGGAGTCGGTGCTTCCCCCTTTTGATAGAACAATTTTCCACCACCACTACCATAAGCAGAAGAGGAAGGAGGAGGAGGAGGAGGAGGAGGAGGAGGAGGAGGAGGAGGAGGAGGGGGACCTCCTCATCCTCCCTTCTCCCCCATCCTACCTATGGTAGCGGTGGTGGAAAACTGGCCCATCACCCCTGGGACAGTGCCCCCCAGTGACTTTCGTCGTCTGGCTTGCAGGTCAGATCTCGGATTCCCTTCGGCCACTCGGGAAGATCCGGGCACCTCCAGACGCTTCTCGGCGAGGCGCAGCTGCTGGAGAGCACCCCGAGGCTGAAGACCGCGAAGAGCCAACGAAAGTATCGAAAAAAGTCAGTCAAACCCCGAATATTACACTCGAATCTTCTCCCCCAGTGGCCAGTCCCCCTGGCGCCCCCAGACGACCGCTTCCCTCCCTCCTCCTGCTCCTGTTCCTGCTGCTGCTGCTGCTCCTGCTCCTGCTCCTGCTCCTGCTCCTGCTCCTCCATTCCTTCTCCTTATAGATGACTCCTCCCTGCCGCACCCCGAGGCCAGTTTTTAAGGCGGGCCAGGCTTTTCGTCTGAGACTTCCTCACCATTTACGACTCCGAAGCTTAAAAAGTGACAGCAGCTTCACAGATGGAGGGCGGGTAGTTTTCAAATGTGGCTCTCGCCTTCGCGCCGCGCACATTCGTTGCAAAAAAATGCAAGAGCTTCACGGATCGAGGGCGGGCCGTTTTCAAAATGTGACTCTCGCGTTAGCGCCGCGCACATTCGTTGTTCAAAATTCCAAGAGTTTCACGGATTGCGGGCGGGTGGTTTTCTCAAAATGTGGCTCTCGCCTCAGCGCCGCGCACATTCGTTCTCAAAATGTACAAAAGCTTGAGGGCGGTTCCTTTTCAAAATGTGGTTCTCGCTTTAGCGCCGCGCACATCCGCTTTACAACTGTGCAAGAGCTTCACGGATTGAGGGCGGGTGGTTTTCAGAATGAGGCTCTCGCCTTAGCGCCGCCCGCATCCGTTTTTATTAATTTGCAAGAGCTTCACGGATTGAGGGCGGGTGGTTTTCAAAATGTGGTTCTCGCCTTAGCGCCGCGCACATCCGTTTTAAGAAGTTGCAAGAAAATCACGGATTTAGGGCGTGTGATTTTCAAAATGGGGCTCTCGCCTTAGCGCCGCGCACATCCGTTTTAAGGATTTAAAAGAGCTTCACGGATTGAGTGCGGTTCCTTTTCAAAAGGTGGCTCTGGCCTTAGCGCCGCGCACATCTTTTTTAATTGCAAAAGCTTCACGGATTTCCATGATCAACGTACCAGTAATTGCGTTTTGGAAGGATCCCAGATTATGCGGGCGCAACAGTTATTATGTTGATTCGCTGTGTTGAAGTCCCAAACATGGCGTTCTGGCACGATTCTGGATCGTCAAGACGCAACAGTCAAGTTGACACATGGCGTTGAAATCCCGAGAACATTGGTGGTTCGCTTCAGGATCTTCAAACTGTTGTCTTCCAACGAGGCAGTTCCCTCAATGGAAATGAACCGTTGTAGGGGCCTATGAAGAGGGAACTTGGAGGGAGGTTTAATTCCAACATCGTTGATGACTCTTGGGTTTCCACTGGTCCTCCTCCTCCTCCTCCTCCATTCCTCCTCCTCCTCCCTTCCTCCTCCTCCTCCTCCTCCTCCTCCTCATCCTCCTCTTCCTCCTTCTTCTCCCATTCCTCCCCTCCATACCTCTTCCGTATAAACAACGGCCCCCGAGGCCGCCCGCCCCAAAGAGACCCTGAGAACCCTGACCCACATCCCAGGCACGGTGGCGGGATGGGCCGAAGGCCACCAGATCCGCCACCCCCTGTGATCGCGCTAGGTCCTTCTGGTCTGGTGTTGGTTCTCTTTGAAAAGGGCTCTCCCCCTGGGGCTCCAGCCCGTCCTGCCGGACACCCGGAATGGCCCGCCCGCTGCGCCACCAACGTCTCCAAAAACGGCCGTTTCGCTCAGGCCATCGATAAATCACGAGGTTGGGGATCCTGGCCCAAGACGCCGTATGATAAGAATGAGCGTTTCGCACGAGACATCCTCGAACAGTGGCGATGTTGACATCAAGGGCATCACAAGAGGCCCTCAAGACGGCCCCAAGAGGGCCCCGAGACGGCCCAAGAGGCTTCCAAGACGCCCAAGATGGCCTCCAAGACG
>CAUYUJ010005748.1:10000-12500 GCA_963575745.1 Prorocentrum cordatum | reverse complement strand
GTGCCCTAGGTGAGTGAGTCTGGATTGCAGTTCGGCGTCGGCGCGCCCCGTCAGACGCGCGCAGTGCGGTGCTCAACACCCTTTCGGCACCTGCACGTGCGCGGAGTGCACAGCGGCACGTACAGCTTCCCGAGCGGGCAGAGGGCTCTGGTGCTGTTACCTCGAACCTTTCCTCCCCCTGAGCCCCGACTCTGTCTTAAAACCACAACCGGCACCATCGTAATCGTCATCATCGACGTCATCACCATCACCATGATCACCATGATGATGATCAGCATCATCATCACCATCATCATCAGCAGCAGCATGCCCAACACTACCATCATCACCACCGCCACCATCATCATCATCATCATCATCATCATCATCATCATCATCATCATCATCATCATCATCAGCAGCCTCGTCATTAGCATCGTCATCATCACCATAATCAGCATCACCATACCCATCATCGTACCCTCACCACCACCACCACCATCTACATCGTCATCAGCATCATCAGCAGCATCAGCATCATCCAAATCAGAATCATCAGCATCATCATCATCATCATCATCAGCAGCATCATCATCAGCATCAGCATCAGCATCATCAGCATCATCACCCTCCTCATCACCCTCCTCATCACCATCATCATCATCAACAACAACATCATCATCATCAGCATCATCATCATCATCATCAGCATCAGCATCAGCATCAGCATCATCATCATCATCATCAGCATCAGCATCAGCATCAGCATCATCATCATCATCATCATTATCAGAATCAGAATCAGCATTATCAACAGAATCAGCATCAGCATCAGCATCATTAGTGACAGTATTATCAGCAATACCATCATCATCAGCAGCATCGTCACTATCAGTATGATCACTATCGTCAGCATCACCAGCATCAGCATCGCCGTCAGCAGCATCATCATCATCACCGTCATCAGCACCAGTACCATCATCATCATCAGCAGCAGCATCAGCATCAGCATCAGCATCATCATCATCATCATCATCATCATCATCATCATCATCAGCAACATCATCATCATCCTCATCATCATCATCATCATCGTCATCGCCATCATCATCACCAGCATCATCATCACCGTAGCATCGACATCCTCAGGATCAGAAACAGCGGCATCATCAGCAGCAGCATCTTCTTCTTACGTCACCAGTTGCAGAATCATCGTCCTCAACTCAGTTCTTCCTCCCTCCTCCTGCTCTCCCCTCCTCTGCCTAAGTCGCCTCCCTGGGCTTTCCAAATTATACTGCGAACTTCAAACTTCGACAGTCCTCCAGCATCCTACAGCAGGGGGGTTGCGCATCTGCTGCCCTTGGCGGCCGCCTTCTGCGCCAAATGCCACGCGGGGCGGGTCCCCCCTCCCGCGGGAGGGGGGGGGAGGAGGGAGGGCCGAACAGCAGAGGTTGAGGAGCAGGACATCCCCAAGGCACCTACGCGCCGCACACCCCGAGCTTCAAAGGCAAACCCAAGACAGCCCAGAACGTGAGCGGGCACCTCGAGCTCTGCTGGCCGAGGCCCTGGATGGTAGCTCCCCCCGCACCAAGGTGTGCCAAAGCCGGGCCACGGACGGCCAACGCACTTCAAGCACGCGAGCGTCACTCGCACACCCGCCGACCGAATCCCCGTCCCATCAAGATCCAAGTCATGCCCCGCGGGTGGTCCTGGAGAGCAAATTGTTCCTCCTACTCCGCCTCCTCCTCCTCCTCCTCCTCCTCCTCACCCTGCTCCTCCTCCTCCTCCTCCTCCTCCTCCTCCTCCTCCTCCTCCTCCTCCTCACCCTCCTCACCCTCCTCACCCTCCTCACCCTCCTCACCCTCCTCACCCTCTCTTCACCCCTCACCCCGTCCTCGACAACAGAACGCGTCACGAGGGACCACGTGCGCCCGCCTTTTGCTTCGCGTCGTACTCCTTGCTCTCCGGATCCTCCACGGCACCTCGCGCCCCACACCCCGCGCTCTGGCCCGGGAGGCCAGCCCGAAGCCCGCGGCTGACCAGGCCCCGGCCTTCGGTCCCCATCTGCTCCCTGACTTCCGTCGTCCCCGCCCCCCTCCTCCGCCAGTCCCAGAAGGAAAAGCTTTGTTTTTTCAAAGGCGAACGCGAACCAACGATGAACAACACGCCATTCGTCTCACCCAGAGCAGTCTGCGACAACTGGCGGAGACACGCACAAGCCGAAATGAAACATGCGGAACGAGCTAACTGATATAGCAGATTCCCGCGTCTGTCACGTGAATACCTCGATGAAATCGCGGCTAAGATCTAAAGTCGCGCGTGCGCACCCCATACCAGACCATGCTGGCGGGACTCGCACAGGTGCCCAACGCAAGTTGGGAGGAGAGCGAAGGCGAGGAGAGAGGGAAAGAGGGCGAAGCAGCACAGAATACTCCAGATTTCGTAATAAAAGGGAGGGGGTCTGGACCCTCCAAGACAAGCCATTTCAGACCTCCCCCGTGGGAGAACCCTCCAAAACATC
>CAUYUJ010005748.1:0-5000 GCA_963575745.1 Prorocentrum cordatum | reverse complement strand
GAGAGCGAGCCGCTCATGGGGGCCGGGTTACACACCCACACCCACAGACACACAAACGCACGCACGCACGCACGCACGCACGCACGCACACGCACACACACACACACACACACACACACACACACACACACACACACACGCACGCACGCACGCACGCACGCACGCACGCACGCACGCACAGACACACACACACACACACACATGCACAGCTGGCGTCGCGGCCACACGCGCGGCGGCGCCGCGGAGTCCAGGTCGTGCGGAGGACAGCGCGTGCAGGCTGGGCCAGCGCGCGCAGCAGAGAGATGGCGGGTCCACCCAGAGAGGGCCGCGCCGCATCACTCGCGAGGGGGCAGTCGCGAGGGGTGCCAAGGGCGGGGCAGAAGGAGACGGGCGAGGGGAGCCGTGCGGTGTGCTGGCGGCCGAGGGACAGAGGAGGAAGCGACAGACCAGTGGCAGGCCGGGGCAGGCAAGCGTGGCGCAGTGACGAGCACGCATGCAAGATTAACACACACACACACACACACACACACACACACACACACACGCTATATTACAGCGCAGAACCAATGCACGCTCTGGAAACAACTTTGGCCCAAAAATCGTCCAGGCAGCCCTCCATCGGGGCACATCCAGCGGCATGGGGAGCGGGGGAGGCGACGGAGCCGCAACAGCAGCTCGGACCCCTGGCCCAGCCCTCCCTTGGCCGCGGGAGAGCGCGCGAGAGGCGGCGCGGCGGCACTGGCGAGGTGGTTGTGGTAGTAGTGGTGCTTCTCCACAAAAGCCTGGCGGCCGCCTCCTCCTGGAATGGGGCCTCGAGTCGGACCCTGTGGGTCGACGTCGGGCCTATATCGCCCACCTCGTCGTACTCCTCCGCTCATCTTCGCCCACCTCCTCGGAGAGGGAAAAATTGCAGAAGCAAAAAGTTGGGAGCTCTACGCTGATTTCTTGGATCTCGACAGGGGCGCCGCCAGAGGCGCCGCCACGGGGGGGGGCCCGCGCCGATCCCAAGAACCTGCGCGGAGCTCCAAGAGATATGTATATAATATTGTTTCTTATTCGGAAATCCTCCTCCTCCTCCTCCTCCTCCTCCTCCTCCTCCTCCTCCTCCACATCCTCCTCCTCCTCCTCCTCCTCCTCCTTCCTCCTCCTCCTCCCTCCTCCTCCGCCTCTTTCTCCTCCTCCTCCTCCTCCTCCTCCATCCTCCTCCTCCTCCCACCTCCTCCCCCATCCTCCCCCTCCTCTCCCCTCCCCTCCCTCCTCCTCCTCCTAATCCTCTCCTCTTCCTCCCCTCCTCCTCCTCCCCTCCTCCCCCTCCTCCCCCTCCTCCCACCTCGCCTCCTCCTCCTCCTCCTCCTCCTCCTCCTCCTCCTCCTCCTCTACATCTCCTCCTCCCTCCTCCTCCTCCTCCTCCCTCCTCCTCCTCCTCCTCCTCCCTCCGCCCTCCACCTCCTCTCCTCCTCCTCCTCCTCCTCCTCCCGCCGCCTCCGCCTCCGCCTCCGCCTCCTCCTCCTCCTCCTCCTCCCTCCTCCTCCTCCTCCTCCTGCCCTCCTCCTCCTCCTCCTCCTCCTCTCCTCACTACCTCCTCCTCCTACCCCCCTCCTCCCCCCCTCCCCTCCTCCCCCTCCACCTCCTCCCCGCCCACTCCTCCCTCCTCCGCCCGCCCTCCTCCCCTCCTCGGGCCTCCTCCTCCTCCTCCTCCTCCTTCCTCCTCCCTCCTACCTCCCTCCCTCCCTCCCACCCTCCCCTCCCTCCTCCCCCCTCCTCCCTCCTCCCTCCCTCCCGTTCTCACCCCTTCCCGCCTTCCCTCCTCCCTCCCTCCACTCCTCCCTCCCTCCCTCCCCCCTCCTCCCTCTTCCCTCCTCCCTCCTCCGCCCGCCCACTGCTCGTTCAAACCTCCCACCTCCCTCCTTTCTCCTCCCTCCTCCCCTCTCCCCTTCTCCTCCCCTCCTAGTCCTCATCGTTCCGCTTCGCCCTCTGCCTGCTCGTCCCCGTGCCTGTCCCTCTGTCTTCCCCCCGTCGCCGGCAGAGCCCCCCTGGCGGGGGAGGCGGGGAGGCAAGGGGGAATGGCGCCGCTCGGGATGATCGTGCACCCACCCCCCTCGACTCGCTGCCGGTGAGCGCGGCGCCCTCTCTGGCTTCGTGGCAGTCCCGGGCTCCATTGAGGCCCAGAGATCCAGCGCATTGAAAAAAACAATATCAGCCAGCGTTGACTCCAAGAAATTGGAGGACAGGAGGAGGACGAGAGGAGGATGGGAGGAGGACGAAAGGAGGACGGGACCAGGACGGGAGGAGAACGGGAGGAGTAAAATTAAGCAAGCGCAAGCAAGCAAGCGGAAGCAAGCAAGCGCAAGCGAGCAATAACAAGCAAGCAAGAGCCAGCGATCAAGTGCAAGCAAGCAAGGGCAAGCAAGAGCAAACAAGCGAGAGCAAGCACGCAAGAGCAAGCAAGCAAGTGCCATTGGAAAAAGGGGGTGCCATTGGAAAAAGGGGAGGGGGGTCCTAAAGACCAATTACTTATGATGAGCTAGGATTCCTATAGGGCGAGCCGATTTGGAGAATATGGAAGTTGTTCGCCGTTTTCGGCCTCTAGATGTCTTCGCCGGGCCTCGGGACCGTCAAAAACGACTCAGGACGAAAAACCTGTCCTGGGGAATGGGTCGAGACTTCCGGTGACCCCGCATTGAAAAAATCACGACGTCAGATCTCTGGAGCGCAACCAACAAAAACCGAGCAGAAACATCATGTTTCCGAGCTCCGCGCGAATTTCTTGAATCGGCGCCAGGCCCCCTGGCGCGCTCCGCGCGCCAGGGAGGGGTCCAAAGCCGACGCAAGAAGCCCGCACGGAGCTCCGAAAGTGTATGTTTATACCGTTCCCTATTCCTCGACTCCTGGTCCTCTGCTCTCTGGATCGGCGGCGAGCGAGGGGGGGAAGTGAGAAGGGGCGGGCCTGCTCAGAAGGCCTGGAAGACCCCCAGACTTCTGAGAAGTTTCCTGAGCCCTCCCCGAAGACACAGGAAACCTATCAGAAGGCGCGAGGGCTTCTGAGAAGACCCGCCGCCTTCTCAGAAGGCCTTCTCCTTCTCACTTCCCCCCCTCGCTCGCCGCCAAAAGGAGGAGGAGGAGGAGGAGGAGGAGGACGACGACGACGACGACGAGGGGGAGGGGGAGGAGGAGGAGGAGAAGGAGGAGGAGGAGGAGGAGGAGGAGCAGGAAGAGGAGGAGGAGGAAGAGGAGGAGGAGGAGGAGAACGAGGAGGCCTTCTCCTTCTCACTTCCCCCCGCGCTCGCCGCCGACTGGAGGAGCCTCGGCCAGCTGCGCAGGCTCGACAGCCCGCGCGGCGCCGAGGTGTGTGCCGCCGTTTTGCCGCCGGCGGTCGCCGCAGCAGCACGCCCACGACACCCTTCGGGCCCCCTCTGCAGGAGCCCCGCAGTGCGGACGCGGCCGCGAGGAGCTCTCGCAAGGAGCCCCAACTCTCGGAGTGCGGCGCGGAGGTGCGCCGAGAAGAGAGCTCGCCCCCACCACGAGGTGGAAGCAAGCTGCAGGCATGTTCGGCAGCGTTCCCGCGACGGCAGACGCAACGCAGTCTGAGTCGGGCTGGAAGCGCACGCTGCGCCATCACGGTCTCTCACTGCGATTATCCCTGTGCTTCTGTCTACAGTTTTGTCCGCGCTCTGTCTGTCCACGCACCGCCTGGTGTACCACTCGGAAGGGAGGAAGGAAATCCGCCGACCCCAGAGGCGTGTGCGATATCCTTCTGCGTTTTCATACACCCCCGACCCTACGATTTCTCGCCCAACAACAACCCATACCCCCCACCTGGCCCCCACCTGGCCACCACCCCCCCACGACATCCCCAGGCCTCTGGGCTCTGTTCTTGGGACCCCCGACCCAACGATTTCTCGCCCAAAAACGACCCATACCCCCCACCTGGCCCCCACACCTGCCACCACACCCCCCCCACGACGTCCCCAGGCCTCTGGGCTCTGTTCTTCCAAACCCCCGACCCACCGATTTATCGCCCAAAAACAACAACCCATACCCCCACCTGGCGCCCACCTGGCCACCACCCCCCCAGGACATCCCCAGGCCTCTGGGCTCTCTTCTTGGGGCCCCCGACCCTACGATTTCTCGCCCAATAACAACCCATACCCCCCACCTGGCCCCCACCTGGCCACCACCCCCCCCACGACATCCCCAGGCCTCTGGGCTCTGTTCTTGGGACTCCCGACCCGACGATTTGTTGCCTAAAAACAACCCATACCCCCCCACCTGGCCCTCACCTGGCCCCCACCACCCCAGACATCCCCCAAAGGTCCCCCCCCCCCCTCTGGGCTGTTTTTCTTGGGACCCCACCCTACGATTTCTCCGCCCAATAACAAACCCAGACCCCTCACCCCAATGGCCCCCTCCAGACCAACCACCCCCACCCCGAACTGAGACCCCCGACCCTACGATTTCTCCCCAAAAACAACTCCAGAAACCCCCCACTGCCTTACCTGGCCACCACTACCCCCACGACGTCCCCAGGCCCTCTGGCCTCCTGTTCTTGGGAACCCCCGACCCCCACGATTTCTCGCCCAAAAACGACCAACGCCCCCCACCTAGCCCCCACCTGGCCCCGACACCCCCAGGCCTCTGGGCTCTGTTCTTCGGACCCCCGACCCCACGATTTCTCACCCAAAAACGACCAACGCCCCCCACCTGGCACCCACCTGGCCCCGACACCCTCAGGCCTCTGGGTTCTGTTCTTGCCGACCCCTACGATTTCTCGCACAAAAACGACCAACGCCCCTCACCTGGCCCCCACCTGGCCACGACACCCCCACGCCTCTGGGCTCTGTTCTTGAGACCCCCGACCCCACGATTTCTCACCCAAAAACGACCAACGCCCCCCACCTGGCCCCCACCTGGCCCCGACACCCTGAGGCCTCTGGGCTCTGTTCTTGGGACCCCCGACCCCACGATTTCTCGCCCAAAATCAACCAACGCCCGCCACCTGG
>CAUYUJ010005747.1:502500-543259 GCA_963575745.1 Prorocentrum cordatum | reverse complement strand
TGGTGCTTCACCCGTATCCCCCCTGCCCTCCTCCCCCCTTTTCTCCACCTCGCTCGCCTTATTCGCCCTTCCTTCTCCAGACTCCCCTTCCTCTTCATCCTGCCCATCCTCCTCCTCCTCCTCCTCCTCCTCCTCGTCCTCCTCCTCCTCCTCCTCCTCCTCCTCCTCCTCCTCCTAGGCTCTTCCGCCTCCGCCACCGTCATTATCCTCGTTGCTTGCGTCGGCCTTCCTTGGTGAAATTCAGCCCAGGAGACCGCGTGTCTGCCGCCCTTTTCCAAGAGGTCATCGATGAGCTCCCGGCTGCGAGTGCCCCGAAACACTTGGCCGCTGTGCTGGACATGATGGCAGACCTGAAACCAGTGAACCTCCGAATGCAGAAACCGAACGCCCTGAAGAAGAAGAAACCCAAGGGCCAGAAGTTGAAGGCCTCGCTGAGACACAAACTGGGGATCACCAAACCCAAGGCCTCGTTCCGGAGGGGCAGGGCCAAGGGCAAGGGCAAGGGGAAGCCCAACACGGGCAAGGGCAAGGGCAAGGGCACGGGCAAGGATAAGGGCGGCTTCGACAAGGGGAAAAGCAAAGCTAAAGCCAAAGCCAACACCAAACCTGCGCCCAAGCGCAAGACACCAGATACGTCCGAGCAGCCGTCGGCGTTGGCCGTGGTCGACCCTGTGAAGCACTACCAGTGCGAGGAGCTCGGGATCCCCGATGAGGCGCTTCCGAGGGCGATCGGCCGCGGCAAGCGCTCGTACACCATCTGCGGCACTCGAGGCCAGAGGGTCGACGTGATCATTAGGAACAGGAGCGGGGGGGGGCCCATAAGAAAAAAAATCACCCGGGCGGTCCAAATCAAGCCACGCCTGCCTTTCTCCGAGGAGCTTCTTCGTGAAAGACAGCGGGGATGTTTATGATGAGCAGCACAAGGGCCAGAGGAATTTCACCTGGCAGTCGTCGGGCGGCGTGGGGCCCGCGTGGGCCAAACTCAAAGAAGCGTACAAGTTCGAGCGGAAGGATTAGGAGCGTGTGCGAGGCTGCCCGAGAGTACCCCAGATTTCGTAATAAAGGGAGGGGGGTCTCATTTCGGAGGGGGGTCTCTTCCAGGCTATCTTGGAGGGCCTGGGGGGTTTGGGGACGATGTTTTGGAGGGTTCTCCCACGGGGAAGGTCTGAAATTGCTTGTCTTGGAGGGTCTAGACCCCCTCCCTTTCATTACGAAATCTGGAGTATATAGCAGTTGCAGTATCGCTGCGAGTTTCTGGCGGCGTCAGGAGGTGGACAGACGCCTTGAAGGCCGCCTTGCGCTGCAGCGCCCTCTCGTGCCAGATGCATCTCGTGTCAGATACTGTATGATATCGTGGCTTGCCTTTGTCGTGGCTTGCCTTTGTGCATGTCCTGCTCCTGTTCCTCGCCCTCCTCATCCGTCGCTCCGCTTCATCTCGCTCCGTCCTCGCTGCCCAGTCCCTCCCCGCGCTTGCCATCGCTCTTCCTTCTAGACACAGCCGTCGGACTTCATAGGGGCATAGAGGTGGAGGAGGGCGGATTAGACAGACGATGGGATATGTGGTCATTTGAACACTCGCTGACGGCCCAGAGAGGCTCGAGGTGTCATGAGACACATGTGCGAGATAGGTGGCCGTGCTGCGAGATTGGCGGTCATCTGCATGAGTGTTCGTTGTTATTTGAAAACTTGCGTGGACGTCATATGTGAGATCGGCGGCCACTCGAGTGCTCATTGAGAAAAATGCGTGAGATAGGCGTCCATGTCAGCGATCATTGTTCATTGAGAACATCGGCAAAACAAATATGCGAGATCTACGGTCGTTCGAATGTTCACTGAGAACATCTGTGAGATAGGTGGTTATGTGAACGCTCATTGCGTATTGAGCGCTTGTTCTCGCCCTACGCCTTCCTCCCCCTTTTCCTTCCTTCACCTCCTCCCCCTCCTTCCTCGTTACCTTTCCTCCTCCGCCTCCTCCGCCCTCGCTCCCCTTCCTCCCTCTCCTCCTCCTCCCTCGTTCCCCTGCCTCCGCCCCCCCCCCCTCGGCCACAAAGGAGGGGGCCGCCGAACCCCTTGCATAGCGGCTCGGGCGAGGGCGCGGCGACGGCGCCCGCGACGCCAGGCAGCGATGCCGCCCATCACCTTGAACGGGGCTGCAAGACGTGCGCCGCCCAGCCCCGCCGCCCGGTGCACGAGCAGAGCTATATACACATACCGATATACAACTATACATTGAATGTGTAGATAGGTGTGTATATGTATACGCATGGACATACATAGATGCATGTATTCAGGAAGGTAGGTACGTGTATCAAGGTATGTCGGTATACATGTACAAACACTTATGGTATACCATCGTATACACATATATATATAGCCAACCATGCGCATATACAAACATGAATGCAAGCATCCACACATGCGTAAGCGTTCTCTGAGGGCTGACTTGCGCGCATCCCTTGGCGCCCCGATCGGTCAAGCCCTCTGGGCAGTGTCGTGGCCAGGCCCTCTTGGCGTGAACAACTAGCGCATGTTGGACACACACGCAGATATACACATATATATATATATAGATACAGAGAGAGATGCGCACACAAGACTTGAAGCTCGCTGTGCTTCGCGTTGAAGGCCCAAAGAGCTCAGAGGGCTCATGAGGTTCGCGAGGTTCGGAGGGCTCATAGAGCCCTGTAGGGCCCATAGGGCCCACATAGGGCTCATATGGCTCATGTGGGGCTTAAAGGGCCCATAGGGCTCGTAGGGCGAAAAGCGGGCTCATAGGGCTCCTGTGAAGGCTTATCGGGCTCATGGGGCTCATGCGTCTCGCAGGGTTCATAGGGCTATACCATCGGGAGCATAAGCTCGTAAGCCACATCTATAAGGGGTCACAAGGCCGAGAGGGCTCAAGTCTCATAGGGCTCGCAAGGGTAATGAGGCTCTTGGGCTCCTGGGGCTTATAGGACTCATAGTGCCGAGAGGGCTCACAGGGCTCGCGGTGCTCATATGGCCCGTAGGGCTCATAGAGCTCATAGGACTAAATAAAGGTCACGTGGCTCTGGGGGCGTTCAGAAGGCTCATATAGATCGATGGGTTCATAGGGCACACAAGGGCTCGTAAGGATCATAGGGCTCTCAGGGCTTGCTCATAGGGCTCAGGCACGGGCTCCTATAGGACTCATAAGGCTCATGAGGCTTATGGGGCCCATAGGGCCAATCGGGCTCATAGGGCCCGTTTGGGCTTGGAGGTCTCATATGGCTCATAGGGCCCATGGGGCTCATAGGGCTCATATGGCTCATGGGGCTCAAGGGATAGGACTCACGGGGCTCACAGAGCTCATAGGGCCGAGATGGCTCGCATAGTCATGGGGCTCGTAGGGCTCATAGGGCTCTCATGAGGCTTTCAGGGCTCATGGGGCTCATAGGGCTCATGGGGCTCGTAGGGCCCATGGGTTTAAGATCGGGAATGGGCCAAAGAATGACGCCCGCTTCCTCCCGCAAGTCTCCCCCTCATGTATAGCTGGGCTGCTCAAGCTCTCTGGGAACGGAACCCCATCTTCCTCGCTCATGCTTTCGAGCCTGTGCCAGCAATGGTGAAAAGCAGTGCTTCGCCCCGGGCAAAAACTCGTTCGGAGAAGACGAAGATGGCCGTGCACCGCAATTTCAAGCCGTTCTCTTCTGGACGCAATGGCGCAGCCAACCGCCGCCACACACAACGTCGTCTGCTGCAGCTGATGAAGATGGCTGGGGCCCCCGTCATGATCATGGCTCTCGTGGCGAAGATTGCGATGTGCCCGTACTTCGACATTTCGGAAAGCGTGGATTGGACAGAATTCTTCAGCCACTGCCTTAAAAACACACTGATCACGGATGGTTGGGGACCCACCAATTAGCAACCTAGGATGTGTGATAAGATCCTGCTCTCCCCCCTTACTCGTCCTCATCCTCCTAGCTCTCTCCCCATCTCCTCGTTGTGCCCCTATCCACTGCAAACTACAATGTGTGGCGTGGCCTCCGGCTGCTCCAACCCTCGCCACCCTTCCTCCTTTTCTCCCTCCTATCTCCTTCCTCCACTTCTATCTCCCATCTCGCCCCAGGCCCTGACCCCGACAAAAAACGGCGGGGGCGGTTGTCGAGGTTCCTGGGAACCACCGCCTGTCCAGTTCTCAGTGTGGATTGGCGTCGCTGGTGGCGTAAATGGTACGACCCCACATCGATCGAACCTTACTTTTTGTTTCGGGCGTGGCCCGAGTGTGCTTCTCGCCAGGCAATCTGATTGCACTGAGCTGAACTGAACTGACTGGTTGCACCCGTTGCGCGACTGTCTTATTCTCGGTCGCCAAGGGCTCAACCGATATGGCGCAACCGATAACACATGGTGTTATGTTTGCTGCCGAACGCGCAACCTTTGGCGCAACCGATAGGTGACGGTTTTATTGTTGGCCGCCAAGCGCAGCACAACCTATGGCGCAACCGATCGGATACGGTCTTATTCTCAACTGCCGAGGACGCAAGCTACGGCGCAACCGATAAGAATTATTGTCCGTTCGATCATGGCGCAATCGATAGGAAGCCGAGCTGGATCGGGAATGAGACCAGAAAGACGATGAGGATGAGGCGAACGAGGAGGAGGAGGAGGAGGAGGAGGAGGAAGACGATGACGATCAGGATGGGGAAGATGACGGGGAGGAATACAAGTAATACGAGGACGAAGTGTTGGAATTCCAATGCACGCGGCGCTACGCCCGATTTATGTTCGCCGTTCGGGCTGGCAATGAGGCCCAAACGGCGAGCTGACGCGTGGTTTCACATCGTGCCGAGGCGGCAAGCAGGCGGTGACAGACAGCATGATCGCCAAGGGGCTGACTGCAGTGCCATACGAGAAGCTCAACGACGCCACATACCAGAACCTCATGCATTACGCTGGCTTCTGTTATGCTTGCCTCCTGCTTGTGAAGAGCCGCGTCGGCAGCGGGTCCAACAGTGCGCCAGTGTGCAGCACGTGGGTGTGGATATCGCGGGGGACGACCAAACGACGACCATGGCAACCTCTCGGAGACCCAACCATTGAGAACGTTGCCAACGCCAACACGATGATCTCCCGGGTGATGATACTATGCTGGATCCTGGTCAGCAAAGGAATGTTACTACGTTCCGTACATTCCGCCGCTCCCCAATAGAAAAATCTCGAATGGTCCCCGACGGGCCCTGGGCCAATTGTTCATATATCCCCTGGGCCCCAAGATGGGCCCCGAAATGCTGCCCCCAAGGCCTCGGTGGGCCCCGCGCGGTGCGAAACCAATATAGCGCCGCGATGTGGGCATGCATGCGCCGCCCAAGCACACATCGATATGCCAATCGTACGAACCAAGGTTCGTGGCGGATCTTCTTCATACTCGAACAACCGAGGGGCTCGCTCATGGAATGGCACCCCAGGTTCCAGGAATTCATCAAGAGCCACAAGTTGTACAGGGTGTGTGTTGAAATGGGGCGGTTCGGGGCACCGACGGCGAAGCCGTCGTGGCTATACTCAGCACGCGAGTTCATCCAGGAGCTGCCCAACTACCAAGGTGCGAAGTCATACCAGCCAGGCCAGAACATGTTGGTCGACATGGTCCAGACCTCCGATGGCACCGTCCAAATCAACGGGAACCACCGCCTGAAGGGCAGCCAGGCGCACCCGAAGGCCTTCGGCAAGGCCGTTGCCGATCTCTACATGGCGCATCGGGCGGTCTGGGCTGTGAAATGAGTGGGGAACGCTATTGATGCGTTCAACTTGGTGTCTCCCGGTCTCTTCTCCTCCTTCTCCTCCTCCCCCTCCTCCTCCTCCTCCTCCTCCTCGACCTCCTCCTCCTCGACCTCCTCCTCCTCCTCCTCCTCCTCCTCCTCCTCCTCCTCCTCCTCCTCTTCTTGATCTCCACCGCCCCCCCGCTGCGGCGGACGGCCGCGCCTCGGGGGACATCCCCGCGGCAACAGTCGGCGTCGGAGCCTTGCGGCGGGCGGAGCGAGGAGCGAAGATGAGGGGCCATGATGACTGGGGAGCACATGGAGGAATGGAAGAAGGAGGAGCACACGGAGGAATGGAGGAAGGATCGAAGATATGGCGGCGTCGATCGGAGTCGGATCGGTCTGACGTCGGCCCCGAGGCCGAGCTCAAGACAGCAGGGCAGGCGCTGATCCAGAAATCGAGCTCTGTGAAGGTGCGCCTCGCGCGTGACATCGCCACGAATACGCTCACGGGCAAGCGCCGCTGGGCGGATGCTGACCTGAAGCCCGCGTTCGGGTACTTAGATCTGTAGGAGGTGGTATCCCCTATTGCCACCTGCGCCTCCATGGACACCAACGATGTGCATGCGCCCACCCACGCCGCTCCTGGGCCCATGCTCGGCGCGCACATTCTCCTGGCCTGGCCGTGGATGCATGTGCGCTGAGCATGGGGCCAAGAGAAGCTCGGTGAACATGTGCACGCGTCGCTTGCGTCACCCGATGCCCGTGCTGCGCGCTGCTGCGTGAGACGCGCCCTGCACACAACCTCTCCGCCATTATAAGACAAAAATAATACCACTGACGTGTCAGCCCTCCCCCCCCAACCCTCCCCCAAGCAAATCCACGCCCGTAGAATGGCCGTGAGACAGCCGCAAAGTGGCGTGTAATGCCGTAAAATGGTTCCCCATCCCTCCCCTTCCCCCGCCAACCCTCCCCGTGGCAAAAATCCGCAGCCGTAAAATGGCCGTGAGACAGCCGTAAAGTGGCGTGAAATGCCGTAAGATGGTTTTCTTCCACCCCCCGCCATTGTTCCCCCTGCCCCGTCAGCCCTACCCCAGCCCTCCCCACTGCACACACGCCAGCCCGCTGCCTGATCCCCGCCGCCCGCCCAAACCATACTATACTTGGAGCGAATAGTTCATCTTCTTTGGGCTGGGGACCCCTAGAGTTGCCACGAAGCCTCAGTGAGGAACCTTGTATAATTCTGTCTCACAGAAAATCAGACGCGGCCCCGTGTGCATGCGAATGCCCACATTTCGTGCTCATGCAATTCGTATTCCTCCCCGTCCTCCCCCCCCATCCTGATCGTCGTCCTCCTCCTCCTCGTCGTCCCCCTCCTCGTCCTCCTCCTCGTCCTCCTAGCCATCCTCGTCCTCCTCCTGTCCCAACTCGGTTTCCTATCGGTTGCACTATAGGTTGTGCCCATCGGCGGCTGGTAATAAAACCGTCTCCTATCGGTTGCGGCCTCGGCAGCTGATAGTCCCACCAGCCTTCTGGGCGTCGGTGGTTTAGTGAATGTTTGATCGATCTCCTCCAATATGGCCCCACGAAGCGCCCATGAGGCCCCAAGAGGTCCCAGGATGGCCCCAAGACGGCCCCAAGATGCCCCCAATATGCCCCCAGGAGACCCCCAAAAGGATCCCGAGCGGGCCCAAGACGCCCCCCCCCCCCGAGGCACCCAAGACGCCGACGATCCCCCCACGACCGCCAAGAGACCCCCAAGATGTCCCAAGACGCCCAAGAGGTACCCCAAGAGGCTCCGAGAAGCATCCAAGGGACCTCTGACCCTTTTGCTTGCTCTCCTCCTCCTCCCCCTCCTCCTCCTCCTCCTCCTCCTCCTCCTCCTCCCCCTCCTCCTCCCTTCTCATCATCCTCCTCCCCCTCCGCCTCCTCCTCCTCCTCCTCCTCCTCCTCCTCCTCCTCCTCCTCCTCATTGTATTCATCCTCCTTGTCCCTGCTCCCTCATCCATCCATCCAATTTTCTCCTTCGCCCCCTCTCTCCTTCACACGGCTCGGCCGCCCCCCTCTTTGCTCCAGCACTTCGCCCCTGATCACCTCTCAACTCGCATGGGCATCGTGTCTGGATGGGCTGGTGGGGATCCCTCATCGGCTGATAATGAAACCGTCTGCTATCGGTTGTGCCATAAATTGCGCCCATGGCGGGCGCGAGTAAGACCGTCTCCTTGTGCCATATGTTGCGCCCTCGGCGGCCGAGGATAAACGCGTCTCCTATCTGTTGTGCCATATGTTGCACCCTCGCGGGGAACGGTGATACAACCGTCGCCTATCCGTTGCGCCATGGGTTGCGTCCTTGGGTTTACCTCGCAAGAAACAAATTCGGGCTACGCTTGAACACAGCAGCCTCTGTTCCGTAGCCATTAGTGCTTTAAGGTCGTCGCCCCAAGCTGCTGACGCTGTGGCCCACACCGCACCTCTGGAGGCCATGTCTCAAGTTGCCCCTCCTGATCTGTCCGGCGTGGTGGCGACGAAGGGCGAGGTGATCCGCACCCCGCCGCCAGCACGTGAGAGGAGTACGCCTCGGATGGAGCTGAGCCGCCCTAAGCAGGCGAAGCCGATGGCCTCGAAGTCAGCCCCCGCTTCCAAGCCGAGCCTGGTCCGCCTGGGGGGGAAGACCGACGCGCTGGCGGCGGCCATTCGCATGCCTGGGGTACGCTCGTCCCCAGGCCAGCCTGCGACGTCGGCCGCACATGAGCAGGTGGCGCCAGTCCTCCCGGCGGCACCTGCCAGCGGTGCCACTCAGGTGGAGACACCTGATTACTACGACTGGAGGTCCGAGGCGCACTTGCACCAGCGGTTCCCCTCCGAGTACGTGTCGCAGCTTGTGAAGATGAAGACCAGGCTGAAGCAGTGCAACGATGGCATCAATGACGTGCGGCACTACTGGGTCAAGTGCGAGCCCGACGACGACGGTGCTGCCACGCCTTGCGGGGGAACGGCTACCCCAAACGTGGCGGAGATGCTGGAGAAGAACCTGACAGAGATCTGTTCCGAGATCGGCCTGCCCCTGGAGAAGATCGCGTCGGCGTGCGGCTGCGCGTCCCTGTCCGCTCTGATCGCCAAGCTCGCCGAGGGTGCCGAGTTCGAGGACGAGGATGACATGAAGCACGAGCTGGACACGTTGGTCCTTTGGGTGGTGGAGGGGGGCGAGATGGCGTCGAGCGCGGCGCCGAGCCCCTGCGCTGCGTCCGCAACCCCGGCTACGCCCCCGCAACGGCCCGCCGCGGCCGCGCCCGCGAGCGAGCCACAGCCGACGGCTGTGCCGAAGGCTGTGCCCGCGACCCCGACTACGTTCGCGGGTGCGCCGCTGCCTGGATCGCCTGTGCCATGTGCGACACTGTCCTTCAGCGAGTTGGGCCGCCAGCCACGGGCCAAGCAGCTTGCTGCGGCCGTGCCGTTGCCCGTCGTCATGGAGGGGTCCCAGGAGAGCATGCGCAGCGACATGGGCGCGGCGCCTGAGTTCCCCGACCTCGATGCCATCGACTCGGCTTTCTGCCCAGAGGAAGCTGGCGCGCCCCCTGACGACGCTGGCTCGGCAGCTGGCGTCGCAAATATGCTGGCCACAGATGAGGAGATGGTTGCGCTGCAAACGAGCTTCTCGTGCATGGAGGCGGGGGGCGGCTCGACGGAAGCCACTGCGCCCGGAGTGCTCGATCCCTCGGGGTGCGCAGCGGCCGCAGCGGATGCCATTCTCGCAGCAGCGCAGGCAGCAGCAACGGCGTCATCCCAGCCGTCGCCGCCGAAGATGCCTCGCTTGCTTCAGCGAGACGCCCCTGGCCAGCAGCAGACTCAGCAACATCAGCCACCCCAGCAGATTCAGCAGCAGCAGCCACCCCAGCAGATTCAGCAGCAGCAGCCACCACAGCAGCAGCAGCAGCCACCCCAGCAGATTCAGCAACATCCAGCACCACAACCACTGCCCGCCGCTTGCCCTGTAAGCGGAGCCCCAGGTACCTACCGCAACTCGGTGACGGACCCAGATCTGTATGCGAAGTTCGGCAGGCAGGTCGCGAACAAAGAGATCTTCCCCGTGGGCCTGAAGACCGAGTTGTCCACCAAGAAGAAGAAGACCGATCTCTTCAACCTTTGGCTCGAGCAGGATCAAGACATGCAGCGCGTAAGTGTGGTCATCCAGAGGCGCCTCGAGAATGAGCAGAAGGGCGAATCTGAGTACTCCTGGCTCAAGGCTCGGCAGATCGTGGCGCTCGGGATCTACACGGAGGACGGCGTGAAGAAGCTCATCGAGAAAAAGTTGAAGGAGAAACAATACTTGAGAGATGGCGAGTTTCCAGAGAAAGACGACGAGAACTACTACTATGTCCGCACTGCCCTCAAGAATACGAAGTCGACCAAGCAGATAGATTCCTTGAGTGTCTCCCACGCGACCGAGACGGACGCGCACGGGCTGCAGGCGCTCATCGGTGAGGGCGGGGTCCTGAACGCCGACATGCAGGTCCTCGTCGGGGACGCCAGCAGCGTCGACGCGTTCGACCTCAGCAGCGCGGTGCCCGGCAAGAAGCAGCCGCCCCCGACAGGCGTGGAGCAGTCCACGGCCAACGTTGTGGCGTCGGTGACGCCCTTGCAGAAGTGCCTCGAGATGATGAAGGACATGAGCAAGCAGAGGGACAATGCCGAACGCTTGGCGTTCGAGCTGGGAGCCTTCAAGCTGAGCACCGAGATGGAGAAGCAAATGGGGACCCACGCGTCCCGCATGAAGGTGGGGGGTCGCACCAACGATCCCTATGAGCCAACTCCTGGGGAGAGAACGAGCGAGGAGAGAGGGGGGATGAGGATGAAAGGAGGGGGGAAGGCGGAGGATGGAGATCGGGGGGCGGAGGAAGTACCCACTATGGCGTACCCATCTGTGCCTGAATGAGTCTCCTGAACCTGGCTCCTCAATACTATGGCGTACCCGACCCCATCGTCACTATAGCTTGAATCTGGCTCAATAGGGCACCTCGTGATCAATACTATGATGTACCCGACCCCGTCGTCACTAAGATCTGGCTCCTGAATCTGGCTCCGCAATACTATTGAGTACCCGACCCCATCGTCACTATGGTTTAAATATGGCTCAATATGGGTCCTCATGATCGGTACTATGGTGTACCCGACCTTGTCGTCACTAAGATCTGGCTCATGAGTATGACTCCTCAATATTATGGCGGACCCGGCCCCATCGTCACTATGTCTTGAATATGGCTCCTGGCTCCTGAATATATATATATATATACATACATACATACATACATACATACATACATGCATACATACGTACGTACGTACGTACGTACATACATACATACATACATACATACACATACATACACACATACATACATACATACATACATACCTACATACATACATACATACATACATACATACATACATGCATGCATGCATGCATGCATGCATGCATGCATGCATGCATGCATACATGCATGCATGCATGCATACATACATACATACATGCATACATACATATATATATATATGTATGTAAATGTGTATATATATATGGCGCACCCAACCCAAGGCCTCTAGCATATTTACTCGTCACTATTTTCTCGGCAGGGGCCCCGGAGTCTATGTCTATAGGCAGCCTGGATGCTCGCCAACAAGCTCGTTGAGGCGGCCCAGACGGCGCCCTTCAACGAGCGCGCCTTTGAGGCGCTAAACCTCAAAGTCATGGGGTGGACGAAGTGGTTCGATGAGAGGCACGACGCGGGCAAGACCATGGTCAACAGAATCCAGAACAAACGCAAGCGGGAGGCAGATCCCACGAAGCAGACGTCCGAGGGTGGCGGTCGCGGCGGCGGTAGGGGCCGCGGCGGCAGCAGAGGCAAGCAGGCCAGAACGTAGGTGCAAGCTGCGCGGGGTGTAGCACTAAGGGTTCGACGTGGTGTCGAGCCTCCCTTTTGAAGGGGGCCCTGGGAGGGTGGGGTAGAAAGACGGAGGATAGGGAACACGATGGGATAGGCAGAAACGTCGAGGAGGGGTGATGTAAGATACACTGTATCTTTCAATTCGTGAACGTGATCGTGCGACATTGCGCGATCCGCGGGGCTTCTACTGACGCTCGTGCTGGCGCCAAAATCCGTTACGACCGCTCCTTTTGGTGCGCTCCCCGGCCCTCCGAGACATCTAGGATCCGTGAGTGCTCGCCTGCAGGCCCTTGACAAGCTCACTTGACATCAGGTTCTCTGGTCGGAAAGGGGCGTGGCATAAAGGGGTGTGGTGCCAATCGTGGAAATGTCGATGCTATCTGCAATAACTAACATCACCAGAGTCTCTTTCACATAAAATTAACACCACACCCCTTTATACCAGACCGCTTTCCTATACCAAGGTTTCGGGCCTCAGGGGGCCTTCCCTGCATGAGGGGCCGGGGCCGACGTCCTCCAGCACTTGACTTAGCTCCTCGGCGACGTCGTCCTCCTCCTGCTGTCGCTCCTCCTCCTCCTCCTCCTCCTCCTCCTCCTCCTTTTCTTATTCATCCTCCTTCCTAGGCTCCTCCTCCACCTCCTCCTCCTGTTCCTCCTTTTCCCCGTCCACCTCCTCGTCCTTTGCCTCCTTCCCCTTTACTCCCGCTTCCTATCCCCCCCCTCCGCTCCCGTCGCCTCCTCCTTGCCCTCCAAGCGCCCTCGCATCTGCCCATCCCTCTCCGCCCGCCGGCTGCCGCCAGGCACTCGTGACAGATTGGACCGAGCAGCTCATCCAGATGATGCTGCAAGGACGCCCGTTTCGGGCATGCTGCACAGGGTGAGGGGAACAGTGAAGTGGAGGATAGGAGGGAAGGGGTAGGGAGGGTAGGGGGTTGAGAGGAGAAGCGAGGAGGAGGGTCGGGTGTGGGGGACAGGCTGGAGAGATAAGGGCGAGGAGGACGCACAGTGCGGCGCGGGCGAGGGGGGGCAGGAGAAGGACTACAAGGCAGAGATAAAGAGGAGGAAGAAGGATACAGGGCAGAGACACAGAGGAGGAGGAGGAGGAGGAGGTGGAGGAGGAGGAGGAGGAGGAGGAGGAGGAGGAGTAAGAGAAAGAGGTGGTGGAGGAGGAGGAGGAGGAGGAGCAGAAGGGATAGAAGGCAGAGACCAAGATGAAGAGGATGAGACAGAGAGCTCCAAGTACCATACTATCCAATCGTTGCTCGAGTGCTGGTGCTTTCCCTGTGTGCGTGCCCGCGTGCAAATCGAGATCTCCTGTTGAGCAGCGCCACCATATCCAGAGTAAAAACGTCTCCCAGGAGGAGCCGTTCTCCCGGAGGCCGTTCTCGTGTTCGGCGCGTTCCTCTCCGGGACTTGCCAGTGAGTCGTACTGTTGAGGAGATGTTGCGCGCTGTGGGGACAGGCGCTTCAGCGCCAGAGACCCAAGCCCGTTTGGCAAGGGAGATGGTCGCAGATGGCATCGACACTCCAGCAATCAGATCGTTTGCGAGTCTTGGAACCCATGGTGTGTGCTCCTCGAATATAGAACGTGATTTGTTAACATGGACGCAAGGTTTCTGCAAGTGGGAGCTTGGCACATACGATGTCAAATTGCAGCTGCTCATGGAGGACGAATACTTGCCCTCTGAAGCGACAGTGCCCTGTCTTTTACCCCACGAGGCGCCACCGCACACCTCGTGAACCTACCCTTTCAATTGCACACAGTGGGGTAGCAGGTGGTAGAAGTACAGGAGGGATGAGGGGGAGGAGGAGGAGGAGGAGGAGGAAGGTGGGTGGGCAGCGGGAGGGAGGGGAGGGGGATGAGGGGATCGCGAAGAGGTGCTGCATTCCTTGCACGCTGCCGGCCACCAGCAGTTCATCATCTCTTGTACAGGGCCCGATGGCTCCGACGGCCTGGTGGAATATTGGGAATGGGCCACCAGTCAGTCCTGGGGGCGAGGCCATCCTGCTCTCGTCGGCACGGGGCGCGAGGAGTGGAAGCGTTCGTTGCCCATCATGTTGCACCTGGATGGGGCAGAGGTGGGGGCCAGTCTCATGGGGAAACATGGAGTGTTCAGGACGGACCCCTGGCCACGTCTCGGGGTGGTTGCGTTTGTATTTTCCAATTTCAAACAGAAGTTCCAAGAGACTGGCCCCCGCTATAGGTCTACAGAGACTCTGAGTTTTACTTCTTCTCGTTTCGCAGCGCTCTTGCTGAAGGCGCTCCCATTGACATAATATTCCCCTTCATGATGGTTCGGCGCTGCCACATGTGGGAGCCGGCGGTCAAGAGACGCCTCTTCAAAGGATGCTCGTTTTGTTTTGTGCCATCATTTCTTGTAGGTCTCGGCAGTGGCCCATGGGCTTCGATTGCGCCCCAGTTCGAATGCGCTCCTGCCCGTTTCTTTCTCCCAGCCTCTCGCATAAAAATTGATCTCCAGATGTGCTGGCAGTGTTCGCTTGGAGCATGGAAATCGCAGAGAAGGGTATTGGTCCAGAGAATGGGTTTTACGGTGAACCCCTGGGCCGCGGAAGTTCGTTGCGCGCCCGCTTGTGCGGTCGACAGTTAGCAGGTGGTAGAGATCTCAACGCCCTTCGCCTCTTCTCTCCTCCCCGGCCCTCCCCATTTCTTGCCCCCCCCCTCCGGGGCGGGCAAGGCAATGGCCCTCGCGCCAACCCCCCATTCTCATTCCGAGGTGGTTTCAGAGCGTGTTATGTGGGGACAAAACACGACACGAAAGCCAAAAAGGAGCTCCACGCAGAAGAGAATTGGTGGGCGACGAGTTGGATGTGCAATGATTGTTTCGCATGTAAACCGAGCAAGAAAACTCCGAGAGGGCTCGAGTATGGAGATTTTCGTGCGACCGCACCGTGGAGGGGTACGGTCTTGTCGGACGAGGCCCATCTCAGACTGTATGGGGCTACCAGCCCGGCGTCCAGAGTGCTCCGCAGTGCCCGCCGCCCCCGCTCGCTTCTAGAATAAAATGCGTCCGTCGCCGCATGGGATTTCGGGGGTTCGCAGAGGGGGGGTATCCAACATGTGATAATCAAAAGGAACTATCTCGCCCGTGGCTGAACGGCCTGACTTTACCAAATCAGGGGGCACTGCCACTCCATCAATTACTACGACTGGCTCCACGTTGTGCTGCTGGGGGTTTACAGAGATCATTGTGCTACCCACATCTGGTGCTGGCTCATATGCGGCTTGTTCCCGGAGGCGCCCGGACCTGGAAAATGGCAGGTTTGTTCTGGCAGGGGAAGGGGTGGGAGAAACGACAACTCTAAAAATATAAATCATCGCTCTCAGGCGCTAGTGGACAAGGCGGTGGCCTTGAGAACCTCATGGGGGATGTTCTCAGATTGGTGCAAAGCTAATGGCGTGAGCAGACCCTCGGGAGCATTCACCTTGAGCTCGATTGGTAAAGGTAAAGACTCACGCGTATCTTTCCCGGAGATGGGCTCTAAGTTTAAAGCATCGGCGATCAGGTTGATAACAATGTGGGTTGGCACCGCATCAAATTGGCACGGCTGACGCCGAACTCCCGCGCTGAGAAAAATGAGGAGGAAGGGAGGAGGGTCGGGCGAAGAAGAAGGAGCGGAGACGTGAGAAGAGGAGGGCGGTGGAGGGGCGGGTCAATGGGCAGATTGGCGAGAGGGAACGAGAGAGAGAGAGGGGAGCGAGACAGATAGACAGAGAGAGAGAGATAGATAGAGAGAGAGAGGGAGAGAAAAACAAGGAAAAACAAGGTGACACGACGGATGCGAAGCGCAGACAGACAACCCGCCCCTCCCATGGCCAGAATAGGTCAGCGGATTTGATCGAGAGAGACACCCAAGATGGGAAAGTCAGGTCAGTGAATGCTTGGGCAGCCGCCGAGATTCAACATTGTCTCGAATCCTCCAGGTGGCTTTTAACTGCGCAGCAACGCGACCGCGTCACACACGCGGCTAACATTTTTTTCACACGCTGCAGTGGTTGGCCTGCGAAGCTGCGGATGAACCAGCCCCGTTGTGGAAGATCCGCCCAAAGCACCATTACTTGCAACATTGCTTCTTGCGTCTTGCAGTGGATCGGCAGAACCCATGCCGCCAGCTCCAGTGCGCAGGCGAGGAAGCTTACCTCGGCGTGCTGAAACGCATAGGGAAGGCCTGTCACGGCGCAACTGTTTACAATCGTTTGTTCCAGCGCCTTTTTTTGAACTTGCGCATTCGGTGGGAGCGCCGCCGTCGCTCTGGAGCTTGGGCTCTCAGACGGTAGCATCTGCGCTGGAAAGCCAGAGGTGGTGGGAGAGGGAGGGGAAAGGGGGATGCAAAGGCGGACGATAGGGAGATGCCGCGAAGAGGGGCATGGCGCCTGCAGTCGTCGGGCGCCGCCGCCGCGCCCTCGACCAGGACCTGCGGGCGAGGCGGGCCTTCGCCTTGTGGGCCGAGGGGGGGGGAACGCCTTGGGCGGATGTGGAGGCGGATTGTCACACACTCACACACATGTGCACACACGCACACACACATATATCTACACATACATATATATATATACATACAAACACGTGAACATACATACATACATACATACATACATACATACATACATACATACATACATACACATTTGTATATATACATACATATACATCTATATAGTTATATATATATACACGTGCACATACCTATGCAAATGCACGCACACGCATATGTTCGTGTACATTGCCACACATGCACATGTAGGAGGAGGAGGAGGAGGAGGAGGAGGAGGAGGAGGAGTGAGAGAACGAGGAGGAAATTCCCCCTCCCGTGGCGGGGGGGCTTCGCGGCGGCCGCCCCCGCCACCCCTGTCGCCCCCCCCCTGGGGGCGGGCTTGCGCCATAGGGTCTTAAGGAAAGGGGCGCGGAGGAGAGGAGAGGCGCCGAACGACCAGACGAGGAGGAGGAGGCGGAAGAGGATGAAGAGGAAGAGCTGGACCTAGACGTCCAGCAAAGCAAAGATCGAAACGAAATCCAGCTAGTAGAACAGGAAACGCCAATCAGACCAGAAATGGAGAAGGCAACCCAGGACAAGAAAGTCAGAGGTGGCCCTCCGACTTGTCCTGGGTCGCCCTCCCCAACTCTGGCCCAGGCGGCGTCTTGGCCTTAGGAAGTCCGCCTGATCCCCATTTGCGCCCCTGCGTCGGTCCCCTGCTCCCTCGGCCTCGCGGACGGATTATGAGGCGTCGCCTCGGGCGCCGACATCGGGCGGGAACAAAGGAGGCTGCGCGAGAAGCTCTGCCCGTGCAGGGGGGAACCTGCCGCGCCAATCCCGCCCCTCCTATCGCGCCCCCTCCCCCCACAAGAAAAAAACATGGAAGGGCAAAAAAGGGGAAAGGAAGGGCGGGCGGGAACGGCGCGGCAGTTTGCGACGCCCCCGCCGCCGAGGGCAAAGGCCCCGAGCTCGTGTTTAAGCTTCGATGGCGAGCTGCACGCGTTTGCGTGGTGCCGCCCCGGCTTGCGCAGGATCAAGCGCATCATGCAAAAAAAAAAAAAAAAAAAAACAATAGAAACACACACCTTAAAAAACGAACGCCTGCAGGGAGATGAAGCGGGCCAATCCATCTCGGTCGCCCCCCTGCCCCCCTCGCCTCGTTGAGTGCGGGGGGTGCCGCGCGTTGCGGCGGAGAGAGGCGTGCTGGGGGGTGATCGGGATGGCTCAAATACCCCTTCGTTATCTGCAAGGCGCACGCACACAAGTGCACACACACACGCACACACATATATATATATGTGTGTATATATACACACATAACATACATACGTAAACCTGTACATAGACATGCATACACTCGCATATATATATATATATATATATATATATATATATGTATACATACGTACATGCATACACGCATGCACGTATGCATACATACATGCATTCATTCATACCTACCCTATGACCCCTACGAACCCTATGAGCCCCATGAGCCCTCTCGGCCCTATGACCGATATGAGCTCGATGAACCTCATGGGCCCTCTATGGAGCCCGAGCCCGATAGACCCTATGAGCCCTATGACCCCTACGAGCCCTCTGAGCCCCATGAACCCTCTCGGCCCTGTGAGGCCCATGGGCCCTCTGAGCGCTGTGGGCCCTCTGAGCCCTCTAAGCCCTCTGGGCCCTCTGAGCCCTCCGAACCCTAATGAACCCTATGAACCCTATGAGCCCGATGCGCCCTACGCATGAGCCCTATGACGCCTATACGGGCCCTACGATCCCATACATGTATGAGCCTATGAGCCCTCCTATGGTCCGAACCCTACAGCCCAGAGGGTGCCGCTAGAGTGCCCTAGCCTGCAGAGTTGGACGAAAGCTTGCTTGTCGTGAGAACGTTTCACGTTTCCCACGGAACATGCAACCTTATATAATGTCAAACAGGTCTTTCCTCTCGAATAGAACCAACATCTTGGATTGACGGAGTCTTACTGTTCCTTACAATCGCTTCAAGAAAACAATGCTTGTTTCGTGAAAAGATTCCACGGCAAAAAACAATGAGACTTTCAAAAATAAGTGGTTAGCCTTAGAGTTCCCTGCAAGGCCAACATCTTGTAATCAGACTGCGGAAACATTTTTTTATCGTACAACCTTTTTCATGGTTTGAACGTTCGAAGATGCCACGAAAAAGAGCCATGTTAAGTTCATAATCTAGTTGTTCGCCAAGGGTGCCGCTGGAGTTCTGGCGCCACCATGTTTGTCAAATCAGATCTCTGCGAAAAAAATGTTTTCGAATATATGTTTCGTTCGTGAACAATTCTCACGAACAAAATCTTTTTTGCGTGAAAAGATTTCATTAAACAAAGCCATGTTACTTTCAAAATCTATTTTTTCGCCTTAAGGGCTCGGCTTGAGCTTCCAGGGCCAACATGCTGGGTTCTTCAAATCAGAGCTTCACGAAAATATTCCTTTTTCGCGCAGATTTCACACGAAAAAATCCTTTTCGTGAGAAATTTTTACTGAAAAAAAAACCTTGCTTTCGTGAAACATTTTCACGGAAAAAAAACATTTCTTTCGTGAGAAATGTTCACGAAAAAGCAATGTTAAGTTCAAAATCCAATGTTTTGCCTTAAGGGCGCCGCTCGAGTTTCCAGGGCCAACATGCTGGGTTTTTCAAATCAGATGTTCACGAAAAGATTCCTTTTCGAGATTCCACACGAAAAAATCTTTCGTGCGAAATTTTCACGAAAAATATTTTTTCGTGAAACATTTTCACAAACAAAAGCAATTTTTCGTGAAACATATTCACGAAAAACACATGTTAAGTTCAAAATCCAATGTTTTGCCTTAAGGGCGCCGCTGGAGTTTCCAGGGCCAACATGCTGGGTTTTTCAAATCAGATTTTCACGAAAAGATTCCTTTTCGTGTATACACACAAAAAAAAACCTTTCGTGAGAAATTTTCACGAAAAAACATTTTTTTCGTGAAACATTTTCACGAAAAAAAAACAATTTTTCGTGAGAAATGTTCACGAAAAAGCCATGTTAAGTTCAAAATCCAATGTTTTGCCTTAAGGGCGCCGCTGGAGTTTCCAGGGCCAACATGCTGGGTTTTTCAAATCAGATTTTCACGAAAAGATTCCTTTTCGTGTAGACTCCACACGAAAAAAAACCTTTCGTGAGAAATTTTCACGAAAAACAATTTTTTCGTGAAGCATTTTCACGAAAAAAAATATTTTTTTTCGTGGAAATGTTCACGAAAAAGGCATGTTAAGTTCAAAATCCAATGTTTTGCCTTAAGGGCGCCGCTGGAGTTTCCAGGGCCAACATGCTGGGTTTTTCAAATCAGATTTTCACGAAAAGATTCCTTTTCGTGTAGATTCCACACGAAAGAAACCTTTCGTGAGAAATTTTCACGAAACAGTATTTTTTCGTGAAACATTTTCAGGGAAAAAAGCATTTTTTCATGAGAAATGTTCACGAAAAAACCATGTAAAATTCAAAATCCAATGTGTTTGCCTTAAAGGCGCCGCTGGAGTTTCCAGGGCCAATATGCTGGGTTTTCCAAATAAGATGTTCACGAAAAGATTCCTTTTCGTGTAGAATTCTCACGAACAAAATCTTTCGTGCGAAATTTTCACGAAAACAAAAAAAACATTTTTTTCGTGAAACCTTTTCACGAGAAAAAAATATTTTTGCTTAAGAATTTTTCACGAAAAAGCAATATTTCAAAATCGTTTTGCGCCAGATATCTTCACGAAGCGAATCTCACACGAAAAATTTTTGTCGTGAGAAATGTTTTCGAAACAAACGCATTTTTTCGTGTGACCTCTTCACAACATAACTTCTATGTTAAATTCAAAAAAAAAAGCGATTTTTTGTTTGCTTGCACGCCGCTGCAGACATTGCTTTTCGTGTAAAATTCGCACGGACATTTGTTCCGTGAGAAATTCCAGCGGTATTCCGTGAGAAATAATGTTTTGCAAAATCGTCTCCCCAGACAACATACATAAAACTCAGCATTTCTTTAAAATCTGAGCACCCGCATGCGAAAAAAACAACAGAGTTTGTAACGAACATAACTTTCGTCTTGCAACCTTTATCGCGAAACAATGTTTTCGTGGGGTGCGACAGCAAGCCGTGCATCCTGGGTGCCGTAACTTCACCGTGGCCACACCGCGCCTCTGCCATTTCTGAGCTGCAGCTCTCCCGAGGCGCTGCAGCGTGGCCCAGCCCAGCTGTCGATCCTCCAGGCGGCCTTACGCCCGCCGCAACAGTGCACAGCCAAGCTCGCTATTCCGCGCCCACCGGGCACCGATAGGAATTCTGCGGCCCCCTCCGCCTTGATGAGCGGGCGCCAGGCGGCACCCAAGGGCCAGCCCCTGTCTGGCACGTCTATCATGGATAGCCTCCTCAAGGTATCCGCGGCGGCCTCGCCAGCTGTGCCCAAGAGCAAGGCGAAAGCCAAGGCCAAGTCGGCGGCGCCCAGGGGCAACGCCGCCGAGGTGGCCTCTGGGCATCAGCAGGCCAAGCGCACCAACAAGCATCGGCAGCGCCCCCGGGCCAGCGCCGACGGGCTCGCCCAGGATGCCGCGTCCGCTCCAGCAGCAGGCGCGACGGAGCTCGGTTCACCTCGAGCCCAGGCAGCCCCTCCCGCGTCCGATGACACGATGCGCATGGGGGCGTCATTGGACGCGCTCTGCCAGGAGTTGGATCTGGTAGCCTCGCCCGAGCAGCCATTCCCGACCGCTCCCGCGGCCTCGGCCGCAGATCCAACGGCGGCCTCGGAGATCAGCCAGCATGGCCCTGCACACGATGGCCTTCCCGCGGCGCCCGCAGCCACAACTGAGCGCGCAGATGCCTCTGCTCCAGCACAGCAGCCTGGCGTCGCGCCAGAGGGCAACCGCGATGGCGCCATCGATGCTCCGACTGCAGCTCTCAGCGCCGGCGGCGCCTCCCTGGGCACCGCGCCGGAGCCGCCCATGGTCGCTGAGCCCGAGTGCGCTTCGGCTGCCGTGGATGGCGAGGGCGGCGGCCATGCCGCGTCGGAGGCGACGGCGACAGCGCCGCCATCAGCCCCTGAATGCGAGGTCGCCCCGCCCGCCTTGGCGCACGCGCCCCCCAGCGCTGCGCGTGTCGGAGACAGTGCTGCTGACCAGCAGCTCCCGACAGTGGGCGACGGCAGGCCGTCGGCGGGGCCCGACACATGTGACCAGCAGCTTGAGGATTCGCTGTCAGACATCCTTGATGCCGACGGAATAGATGAGGCTGCCGCGCAGCCGACCTTCGCGGCCGCGGCCAGCGACGCGCAGCCTGCCGCGTCGCAGTCGCCCGCGGCTGCGCCTGTGGGCGTGGCTGCACTCTGCGCCAGCATCACGCCGCACGCTGGCCCAGGTGAGTTCAGTCCTGCTGTTCCGAGCGTGGTGGATGCTCTTGAGCACGCGAGCTTCGATGTCGCGGTCTTCGGACGCGCCGCGGCGTACCACTTGGCCGCGGGGGATCAGCTTCGGACAGCAGCAGTGGAGACGATGCTCGACGATACGGCGGAGGCAGACCCGCCCTGCACGCAGCCTTCCCCGCCGTCGCCGCCAGCCGCAGCCTCTTCGCCGCGGCAGCCAGCAACCCCGCAAGCAGCGCCAGTGGTGAAGACGCTGGGGTATGCGAAGGTGCCCTCCTGGGTGGCTCGGCCGTCGCCTTTCAAGCCGTACCTTCGCCCGCTTACGGAGTCCCCGACCTCTGCGAGCCCTGCGTCCACAGTGCCGATGTCTTCCCCAGCAGCGCGGGCCTCGCCGCCGGCAGCGCTGATGGAGACGCCGCCGAATCCGCCCAGTGGACGGTCGGCGTTCGCCGAGAAGAGCATCGTCCTCGTCGAGCAGGGCGACGACCCGATGGGCGCCATCGTGCCCGCCGAGGCGCCGCCCCCTGCCCCTCAGCCCCTCCCTCCCCCTCCCCAGCCCCGCCCCACCCCCACCCCTCTCCCCTCCACCTCCGCCACCCCGCCCCCTCCTGCTCGTCCGGCTCCGCCCGCTCTGATCCCCCCTCGCCCGCCTGCTGTTGCTGCGACGTTGCCACGCGCGTGCGCGTCCGGCCTTCCATCGCCCGGGTCGTCATTCTCGTCTGCCCCTTCCTCTCCCTCCTCCTCTTCGTTCTCCCCCCCCTCCTCCTCTGCCCCCGCCCCCTTTGCCTCCTCGCCCTTGCCCCTGCCGCTCTGCCTCCGTCTCCGCCTCCGCCTCCCCCTCCGCATCCCTCTTTTCCTTCTCTGCTGCCTGCTCCCCCCCCCCCCGCTCCCTCTCCTCCAACTCGGCCTTCGCCGCCGTCTCTTCGTCATCCTCCTCCTTGCCCGTGGCCCATGGCCCTCGCCTGCGCTCTCCTCCGCCTCCTTCTCCGCTGCCTCCTCCTCCCCCGCCTCGCCTGGGCCCCTGTCCTCGCTGCGTCCGTCGCCAGGACTGCGTGGACATCCACGCCGTG
This sequence comes from Prorocentrum cordatum, assembly GCA_963575745.1. Lineage (NCBI taxonomy): Eukaryota > Dinophyceae > Prorocentrales > Prorocentraceae > Prorocentrum > Prorocentrum cordatum. Next base: position 520,636 of record CAUYUJ010005747.1, on the reverse strand, counting down.
GGCGCGCTGCTGGGCGGGCTGTTCGCGTCGCTGCCCGAGGCCGAGTCGGAGAGTTCAGACGAGGACCCCTCCCCGCGCCGTCTGAATTCTCGGACGGTGGGTTTCGGTAGTTTCTCGGACGCCCCCCATAAACTCCCGCCCGAGCTCGTCCTCGGACGCCCCCCCCCGTCCGAGTCACCAAAAACTCCCTCCCAAAAACTCCAGAAACCACGATCCTCGTGAGGGGTGCGCCCGTCCGAGGGCGGACAATTGACCGTAATTTTTTTTTTTGGCGGACCCCCGTCCGAGGAAGTCCTCGGACGGACCCCCCCCCCCAACAACTAATTATGCAGTTCCGAAATCTTTCGAACTTCAAACTATCGCATCGCGATCGGAGTCGACCGAGCCCCCCGCCGCTGCGCCGCTGAGGACGTGTCGGAGGTCGTCGGCATGGACTGCGACGCCCCGGTCGGCGCCCACGGGGGGGCCTGCCGCGGCGCCCGCGCGTGTCGGGGGCTGTCGGGGCACCGATCGAGGTTCGAGGGAGGAGCGGGGGACGCGGGGGGCGTGGAGCAGGATGCGGAGGCGGAAGCGGAGGGGGAGGAGGGATGGGGGGAGAGGAGGGGGAGGCGGAGCGGGAGGAGGTGAGGGACGCGCAGGAGAAACGCGAGGAGATGCACGGGGCGCGGGAGGAGGACGCCGATGACGAGGAGGAGGATGGCGGGTTGTGGCGCATCGGGGGCAGCGTTGGCCTCGGTGGCGGAGGTGCCCGGGTTGTCGTCCAGGTCGCAGCGGCGGCCGCTCCTGGTCGATCGGTCGCCCCTGGTCGCTCGCGGTCGGTCCTGGCCTGGTCCGCAGTGGCTCCGCACGTCCGTGCCTTCGCGCCTGCTCGTCGTGAACGGTCCGTCGGTGTGGGCCGTTCGCTGTGTCGGAGGTCGTCGCCGTCGTCCGTCTGGCGCAGCCGTGGCGCCGCGCCTCCCGCTGCTTGGGCTCACAGGCGACTGGGCATCGCAATCCGCGTCGTCCCTGGGTTGCGCGGCCGCTGCGCCGCCTGGCCGTGGCCGCGCGATGGCGCCCGTGTGCGACGGCGGCTCCGCTGCCCCTGTTGACGCCGCGTCGCTGCCGGTGCCTGCCGACGAGTCCGACGCCGACGATGAGCCCATGACGCCAGGGCTGGCGTCTCAGTCCTCACAGTCCGAGCCTGCGCAGGCGGCGGCGGCGTCGCTCCGGGCGACGGACGCGCCGTGCCCCGACCCCGAGGCGGCGCCGTGCGCTGGCGCGCCGCCGCCGGAGCTCGACCCACCTCGAGCGGCACCTGCAGCGGCGGCCTCGGCGGCGCAGTCCTGGCTCAACGTTCCTGTCGGGGCCCACGATGCGAGCGTGCAGACGGACCTGACCTGGCTCTATGGCGGAGGCTACTTTGCGCCCGCCGATTTGACGAAGCTCTCGCCAGGCGAGGCGAGTCTGCCGCCTCTGCCACCAGATGAGCCCCCATCGCCGCCGCCAGGCAGCCCCCCCAGCGTCACCTGGCCGCTGCCCGTGACGCCACCGCCAGTGACGCCTCCCCAGCAGCAGCAGCAGCAGCAGCAGCCGCCTCAGGATGCCGCGGCCTCGGCGACCTCGCCTGCCAGCACAGACCCCTGGAGTGCCGGCCCGCCGCCGCCGCGGCGCCCCCCGAAGAAGGCTGCCCCCAAGTACGCTGCGGGCGCGGGGGCGGCGAGTTCCTGGGAGCCGATGGCGCCCGAGGCCGTGGCGGGCCCAGCTGCTGGCGAGCCGCCCCCGCCCCAGCGCGAGCACGACGGCCCGCCGCTGCTCAGGCGCAAGCCGCCCCCGCCGCAGTTCGCCCACCTGGCGAAGCCGCACCCGAAGGTCGAGCCGGTCCTGACTGGCCCCGCGGCCACGAAGCGGCCACCGCCGCGGCTGCCCTGGGACGCCGCGGAGCCTGCCGATGCTGGCACCGCCGAGCCGCCGCCGACGTTTGGCAATCCGCCAGCGCTCAGCCCACCGCCAGCGAAGAGCGGCGCCTGGGTCACGATCCGCCCGTCGCAGGCGGGGCAGTGCCGACGCCGTCGTCGTTGGGGGGTGACGTCGACGGCGATGCTAGCGGCATGTGTGGCATCGGCGATGCGTCGGCGGCGGTGCTGACGTTGGCGCTGATGGCGACCAGGGTGAGATCGGCGATGGGTCGGCGGCGGCGGTGCTGACGACGGCGATGCTGGCGACCATCCATGATGATGTCGGCGATGCAGCGGCGGCGGCGGGGGCACGTCACTGGCGGTGCTGACGTCGCGTCGGTGGCGGCGGTGGCGAGGGCGACGGCGAGTCTGGCGAGGCCGCCGCGGCCGCCCGCAGCGGGGGCCCCGCCAAGGCGGCCAGCGGCGACGTAGCCGCCGGCGGCGCTGCAGGGGATGCTGCCCAGGCTGATGAGGAGATGCGCGAGGACGACCGCCCGATGCCCGAGGTGCTTTCTCTCCGCCAGCGTCTCGCCCAGTGCCCCCCCCTCCCCCCCCCCCCGCCCCTGTCGCATCCACCGCGCCCTCTGCCTGTCGCCACGCCTCCGCACGAGAGCGGCACCCCACCCCTCCACGCTTTCCGATGTCTTGGGCAGCTCCTTCCCGTTGCGTCCAGGCCCCTCCCGCGTGGGCTCCCTGGGCCACCGCCCTCTCGCTCTCCCACGATGCCCCTGGGGCCTTCGCACGCTTCCGCCCGTCTACCGTCGCCCCCTTGCTCGGGCACACCCTTCGCGTCCTCTCGCACCCTCTCACTCGCGCTCTCTCCCTCGCTCTCTCTCGCCCTCTTGCTTGGACTCTCTCCCACCCTCTTACGGGCGCCCCCCCTCGCCCTCTCTCGCCGTCTCTCGTTGCCCCCGCGCTCTCTCGACTTCTCTCGCCTGCTCGCCCACCCTCTCGCTCCCCCCCTCGCTGGTCCCGCTCGCCCTGTCCAGCTGCCTGGTGATCCGTCTTGTTCTGTCGCGTCGCTCGCTCCCCAGGTTCTGCACGCGCTGCATATGCGGCCGGCCGTCGAGGAAGTGTACGGATGCAAGTGGGCCCACTATGCTTTCTTGACCCATGAGCAGATGGCTGACGGTTGGATGTCGTACTATTCTGATGATTTCCTGCGCGTGTTCTTTTGGAATTGGAAGACCGAGGAGTCGTCGTGGCACCCGCCGGGGGATAACGATGGCAGCACGGGTGGGCCGTGAGTCGCGGGCCAACGCGGGCGGGCCGTTGGGCCGCCACTGCCTGGCACGCACGGCGGCGTCTAGGGATGGCACCGTCGCAGGCGGTGGTCGAGGATGACGGGAGGTAGTGACGGATGGCATGGGGCATGGCGTTCAGAGGGAGGATGCTCAGCAGGAGGACTCGAAGACCTCAAGCGCTTTGGCTCAAGCTTTTTGGGTCAGGATCCCTGTGCTGATACCAGTTTCACTGTGCTCGCTTGAGGGCCCGCGAGGGTCAAAGCAGGGAAGTTCTCGTCCTTTCCTTCATGGGGCAGGGCGATGGCGCGGGCGGCGGCAAACCCCCAGGGCGGTGGACCTGCACCGCCTGTGGTTGCCGACGCAACAAGGCGGGGTGGTGGCATTGCAAGCACTGCCATGCTCTTCGCGCAGACGTGGCGACGGCTCCTACCGCAGGTCCGAGGGGGACTTGGGCAAGGGGACCGCCGCCGCCACCTCCGCCACCAGGTCAATCAAACTCGTGGTATGCATGGCCGCAGCAATGGGACTCGTTCCAGCAGTATGGGCAGGCAGCTGTTCCAGGTCGTCCTCCCACTCTGCCTGCTCGGCCAGGTCCTCAGTTCATGGGCCCAGGGTCGGTCTCGGTCCCCAAGATCTCTGAGTCCACCACCATCGAGGATCTCGAAGCCACCATTTCTCTTTTCACGAAAATGGGAGACACCGAGGGCACCCAGGCTTACTCGCGTCTCCTCGAGGCCAAGAAGTCAGCCGCAGCAGGCCCCAAAGAGCTCCCCATTCATCAGCGAGTCGGAGCAGCTTTCAAGAATGTTAGAGAGCTCGAGAGTCGGCTCGAACGTGCTGTCAATCATCATAAGCGTTTGCAAGAGCAGCTCGCCACCCAGCATTCCTTGGTGGCAAGTCTCTCCTCGGAGCTCGAGCAGGCCGAGCTCGAGCACACAGGTTTGGTCAAGCAGCTTCATCAGAAGGTTGCCCCGACACCCGAGGAGACGGCCATTCCTCCCATTCCTATCGACGATATCATTTCGGGCAAGGTTCAGAGTTTACCCATTTCCCTTGGCAGTCTGGGTACCATCGACGACGACGAGTTCGAGATCGACCCAGCCACGCGAGAGGAAGCAGAGAAGTCCTTGGCCGATTTGCAGACACAGATCACATCTCACATCAAGACGCTCTTCGGTAGTGCCACAGAAGCGGTACGAGAAGCCAAGGATCGTCATACCAGAATGGTTTCAAGGTTACAACGCAAGCGGAGAAAAGGACCCCAAGGTGAGGACGCCGCTCCAGCTCCTGACGGTAAAGAGGCTGTTCCCAAACAAGCAGAGCGGAGTTCCCCACCAGGTTCATCAGACGGTTCGGCGCAGTCTTCTGATCCCACTGAGGAGGCCGCCCGTAAGGCCACTCGTGAGGCCGCAGCCAATATTCTTCGCCAGCCTCCTGTCCCGCCTGCGAATCAATCCCCCCCAGGTGCTGGCGGAGCCGACGGCGCCTAAAGGGGGGGACCATCTTCAGTGTAAATTTTTTGCTGGGGCTCCCGCTCCCACCGTGCAGGGATTTTGGAGACGCCTCTACCAGGTCAAGCACCTAGCCAGACAGATTTTGAAGCCCTGGGGTATCGTCGGAGGAGCTCCTGAGCCCCCCCCTTCTGCCCCTAGTGCTCTGTCCAGGCCACCTCCTCAAGGTCATCCTTCCTCCTCGTCCCTCGCCCTGAGTTTTGAAACGGCTAACGTTTCGGGGTGGGGTTCGGGGAAAAACTTTTTAAGTTCTACCTCGGCCCACGTTGTGTTTCTGCAAGAGCACCACCTCTTGGCTGGGGAGAAAGTCGATCAAGCCAGTTCCTGGGCCTCTCGAAACGGGTGGAGGGCCATCTGGAGTCCAGCGTCTCCTGGTCAGGGTACTGGGTCGATCGGAGGAGTTGCTTTATTCGTGCGCGATTTCTTGGGATTACATTACCTCTGCGAGGATGCTCGGGAGTGTTTCAGCAATCGTCTTGTCTCTGGGGTGGTCAGTGTTCCTGGAGGCGCTGAATTCTCAGTTACATGTATCTATCTTATCGATGGGGTCGGCATGTCCAGTGATAACCAGTCTATCCTCGCCACAGCTGGTGAGATTGCCTCTTCATCTTATATGCCGTGGCTGATTGCGGGAGATTTCAACCTTCCTCCCGCTACGCTGCAAGAATACGGTTTTCCGCATCAATCGGGGGATTCGATAGTGGTTTACCCAGACTGTGATGGAACTTGTCTTACTACGGGAGGGATGAAGATGAACGATTATTTTGTCGTTAGCCCTGGCCTTAGTAGTGCCATCAGTTTGTGTGATCGCATTTCCGACGGCGATCTTTCTCCGCACTGGCCCGTCCGTTGCCAGTTGCACCCGTCGTTCCACGACCTGAAGGCGCTGGCGCTCAAGCGCCCGCCCAGGTTGCCAGCCGATCGCATGATAGGGCCTGTCGGTCCCCCTCCAAGCTACGATCAAGCCAGGAACCTTCTTGAGAGGGCGCTGGCTTCGGCTGAGGCTGGTGATGGCACTAGCACCAGCGCCCTGCTCACTGAAGGTTATGCTCTCTGGGCCGACTCGGCGGAAAAGGAAGTCGCGGAGCTGGCGGGAGTTGAGCTTGCTCACCCGGGTGCTCGGAGTCAATCCCCTCAGCTGGTGTGGTCCTCGGTCCACATTCGTGATATTAAGGTCTCTCGCCAGCCTCACCTCGTGGCTATCAGGTGGCTGTGGAAGGCAACTTGCCTCCTGGACTCGGCAGTGCAATCTCCGAACTGCCGAGGTTTGCCTGACGCTTTATCGTACGGCTTCGCCATTCCCTCCGCCGTTGTCCAGGGGCAGGGTGACCACCGTCCCTTGTTCGATCGGTCCCTGGCCCTGTTGGGCCTTGCTGGGTCGGAAACGCCTCCGCCCGACCTGGGTTGCCAAGTTGCTGCCCTCAGGTCTTCGGTCCGTGAAGCCCTGGATTCCCAAGTCAACATTTCCAGACGCCAATCTAACCAAGCTTGGAGGGCTTGGCTCTTGGAAGGAGTGGACCGAGGTGGCCGTCGAGTCCACCAGGTCACTCGTGAGCCCAAGCCCTGGTCTCCGTGTACGGTTCTCTCGAAGGCTGGGAAGATTGTCAGTGACCCCCAGTCCCTTCTGGGAGCGGAGGCTGTCAGGTTCGGATCCCTGTGGAGGGCTTCGCCCAACCCGCCGACGCCCCCCGTCAGGGTGGTCCCCGCGGCTCCCTTGCCCCCCCTCCAGCTGGACGAAGTTCGAAAAATTTGTCTCCGCCACAAGCGGATCTCTGCCGTCTCGACGGACGGTTTTCACATCAGGCACTTCGGCTGGATTTGCGACCAAGGGCTTTCTTGTATCTTGCTGCTCTTCCAAGTGATGGAGACTTCTGGTCTTCTTCCTTCCCAGTTGGCTATTGTCATCATGCATTTAATCCCAAAAGTGCCATCTGGGTTGAGGCCTATTGGAGTCTTTTCCTCACCTTACCGTGTGTGGGCTCGGGCCCGCAGGCCATGGGCCGACAGGTGGGAAAGAGAGAATGCTCGCCCATACTTCGCTGCAGGATCTTTTGCTGGAGCGGGAGATACTGTCTGGCGGCAAGTTCTTAATTCTGAAGCCGGAGTTGCCAGAGGTGAAATTTCAGCTAATCTCCTCTGGGACTTCGTTAAATACTATGAGACCCTACCATTGGATCAGCTTCAGCAAAGGTGTATCAAACATGGTATGCCATTAGCCATCAGCAGGCCAGCCATCTCTGCTTATTCCGCGGTCAGGTATTTATCTCTCAACAGTTTGGTCTCCAAACCGTGCTATGCCTTTTCGGGAGTTGTGGCTGGATGTAGCATGGCTACCACTATGATTCGAGTCAATAGTATAGGACCCCTCGACGCGATTGAGTGGCCTTTGAATGTGGATTTCAAATTATATATTGACAACAGCTCGATCTCAGCTATTGGTTCGTACCACTCTGTCGTGGATGGTATTGTATCTGCCGCGCTCTCCCTCGAGGCCGCGGCGGACCGCATCGGAGCTATTTTATCGGCCGACAAGGCCACCCTGATTTGTTCTTCTCGCCTCGCCGCCGAAGACATCCAGGACCGTCTTGGGATTCAACTCACGGGCCCCCTTGTTCGTTCTGGCATCAACCTCGGGATTGATGATTGTGCTGGCACCCCCCTTCGACACCAGGGTCTCGATTCCAGAGCGAAGAAAAGGCGGCGAGACGGGGCCGCTCGTGCTAAGCGGTTAGGTCAGTTGGCCAAGACCCTAGGGAGACGCGTCAAGCGTTTATGGGTCGCTGGCCCCCTTCCTGTCACCAATTACGGTTGTGAAGTCTACGGGATTTCGCCCTCTGAGCTGGTCAGTCTTAGGCGAAGTCTGGGGCGCGTTATGAAGCCGTCTGCGGGGGGGCGTTCCTTGAGGACCCTCCTGATTCTGGAAAATGACCCGACTTGGCTCACCCAGGTTGCCTGTGTGTGCAGATGGCATCGAGAGCTCTGGAGTGCGGTTAACAACCTTCACCCCGCGGCCCTCCCCATCCCCCATCTGAGAAGATGTTGGGAAAGTGTGTTTTCCAAACCTGTCAAGTCGTGGCGTTCGGTCTCGGGACCCCTCTCGGCGATTCGGCTCACGTTATCCCGCCTGGGTTGGAATATGCCCAGCTTTAACCGTCTCATCGATGATCTTGGAAATTGTCATGAGCTTTTGTTTACGTCCCCGTCCCTCCTCAGGTCACATTTGAGGTCGGCTGTGCTCAGGACTTTGGAGAGAGAGCTCGGCGCGAAGCACGGCTTCGGGCACCGCCTCTCCTTCGATGTTGTCTCGTCCTACCTCGCCTCTTCCAAGTACACCCCTCTTCAGAAAGGCACCTTAAGAGCATGTGCGACTGGAGCCATATGGACTCGGTTATCTGCAAGAGCGAAGGGTTATCAGTTCCCCAGTGAATGTGAGTTGTGCGGCGCCGCCTCGGACTCTTTGTTTCACCGAATCTGGAGGTGCCCACATCTGGATTGCTTCCGTCGAGAGCTGGTCAAAGAACATTTGGTGGACAATGTAGTTGACTATGTTCGTACCTCCTCCCACCTCTTCACGGTCATTCATGGAGCTTTCCCTCACCCGGGTGATTATCTTCCACCTCCTGTTCAAATGGATGAAGATACGATGCGCATCATGTGGCTAACCGACCCTCCCCAGCCAGAAAATATAGGTGGTTCAGTTTTTGTAGACGGCTCGTGTATGCGTCGCGTGGTCAGAGAAACTTCCAGGGCTTCGTGGTCCGTGTTTGTTTATTCTCCGTCCAAGGAGCCGCTCTGTCAAGTTTCGGGGCCCGTCTGGGCCCACATGCCCCAGACTCCCCAGGCTGGCGAATTTTGTGGGTATTTAGCCGCTTTTCAAATTTGTAACCAAGAGTTTCATTTAATTTCCGACTGCGAGAACGTAGTTAAGTCACATTCCCTGGATAGGCTCGCTCAATTAGCTGACAAGAGAATGTATGCTGGCCATATCCAGCAAGCCAGGTCCTCTGGCAGCTTTAATCTTTGTACTAGGATCTCGCACGTCAAAGCCCACCAGTCCTTGACCGACGAGTCGGCTTCTGAGGAGCTGTTGTTTTGGAGACGTGGTAACGACCAGGCCGATTCGGCTGCCAAACACGCTCTCTCTAGACACAAGGTCGACGATGAAGGTGAAGAAACGCTTGCGAAGCATGTGGAGTATGCTCGAGCGTTCTGCATTCTTGCCATGCACCTTCTGCCCCATTTTTCGCCCTTGCGAGATTTTGGCAATGTCGAATACATCAAACCTGTTCCCCCTGACAAGAATTGTGTCGATCCTCACTGTTGGGTCCACATCGGCAGATTCTGGCGTTGCACGCATTGCCTCAAAGTGCATCGGTGTCAGTGGCCCCAGAGACCTCCTCCCAGTAGGTGCCCTGGTGAAAGGGAGCTCGTTTCTGAATTATCCCACAACAAACACCAGTGCCTTAGTTTCGCTTGCAGTGACGGGGCTGAACTTGTCATTTGCATTTCCTGTAAGTCCTACACGTCGCACGGACGGATGAAAGGACTTAAATACTTGTGTGTTGGTCGTCCCACCAAAGCTGGTCTCAGGGCCTGGAGGTCGATTGCCAAGGGTAAGCATCCAAATCGGGCAGGCCTGTCCGTAGATTGCCCCCTCCGCTTCGGTGACCTCCCTCCTCCTCTCTCCTTGAGGCCTGCTCGAAAGCGCGCTAGCTCGTACTCGGACTCGGAAGAAGACGAGCGCAGGCGCGCTGTAGGTATTTCGTTGGCGGAAACGGCCGAAGCCGCCACTCTCCACAGTGTGTCTCAGGCTCTGAGGGCGGAAGCTCCGATCCCTCCCGTCGTGCTCCCTCGCAGCCATCGTGCTTCGTCGGACTCGGATTAGACTGCAGTTTGCTTCCCAGCCATCGGAGTCCTCGTCTGCCCTAATTAGGGGATCAGCCCTTAACGCTCGTGCAGCTGCGGCGGCTGCGCGAGCGCTCTCTTTCCTGCCGCCTGAATTAGGGGATCAGCCCTTAATCTCTCCTCGCGGTTCCTCACCGTGTTCAGCTGGTGAGGGGCCGCTCGAGGCGTGCCTTGAGGGTGCGGGGGGGTGTAGCACATCCCCCGTCTGCCGCCCCCTGGCTTTCCCTGCTGCCTGCAACGCCTGGTGTCAGGGGGGTGGCGTGGAGGCTTCAACGCATCCCTCTCGCCTCCCCAGCCTTGCCAAGGGTACGCCCCACCAGTGGCAAGAAGCATTCAGGGGTTGAAATGAAAAAAAAAAAAAAAAAAAAAAAAAAAAAAAAAAAAAAAAAAAAAAAAAAAAAAAAAAAAAAAAAAAAAAAAAAAAAAAAAAAAAAAAAAAAGGAGGACTCGAAGACTGGAGCAGCAGTCTGCTACACAGAAGGGGGATGTAATGCTGATGCTAAGCAGGCTGCGACGCCGACCTGGCGTCGCCGTCGGTCTCGCCGTGAACAGAATCAGAGCCACTGCTCCCGCCACTAGTGCTAGTCCCGCGGCGGTGTGAGCCCAGCGCCCGCTACGTTCTCCTCGCCTCCGCCCGCAGTCTCCGCTATCTTAGCCATGCCACCATCACTCGACCGCAGCATGCCGCATGTGTGTGTGCATCTCATCGTGTCATCGTTCTCCCCCCCCCCCCACCCCCCCACCCCCCCTCTCTCCTCCGCGCTTTTTTTTCTTAGGTGCCGCGCAGCGCCCGCTCTTGGCTACCCAGGTGCTGCCGTGGAATCGCAGCCGGAGACGCTGCCCGTGGACCTTCCGAGATCGCGCGCCACGCCCGCGTCAAGGAAGAAAAAGCGCGGAGGAGAGAGGGGGGGTGGGGGGATGGGGGCAGGGGCCCCCCCCCTGCGTCGTCAGCCCGCCCCCTCGCCTGGGCGGCCCGGACTCCAGCGTCGGGGTAGCGGCAGAAGCGGCCCTCGTCCTCCTCCTCCTCTTCCCCCCCCCTCCTCCTCCCCCCCGCCGTCCGCTTCCTCTTCCCCCCCCCCCCCCTTCCCCCTACTCCTACCCCTCCTCCCCCTCTTCCTCCTCCTCCTGTCCAGGGCCTGCTGCAGGTTCCAGGGCCAGCGGGATTGCCCAGGTGCCCAGGGCCGTCGGATGCCCCCCACCTCGCCGCCACTCCTCCTTGCTTCCGCCGCCCCCCGCCCAGGTCTCCAAGGACCCGCTGCAGGCGACCGTCGCGCAGATGCACGCGAAGCTGCCGCCGCTGTACGTGCCAGCCCTCCTGGATGCGATGGCGGCGTCAGGCGGTGTGTTCCGCGTTGGGACAGGCCCCGGCCATCGCCCAACCAACCCGCGTACCCTGCACCCATCGTCAGGTGGTCGGGCAGCGTATTTTGTTTTGCGGCAGGTCCGACGAGTTTCGGAATGGCCCCTCGGACCAAACCTTCCCGGGGGCTGCTGACAGCAGCAGTGAGCTAGATGGTTTCAACGCAGAACCCATGTTGCGAGGTCCCCGGCCAGTTTCCCCCTCGCCCCCGTTCGCCCCCCCCCCCCCCCCTCCCCTTTCCCCCCTCCCGCAACTGTTGATGGAAGCGGCTTGCGTGGGCCGTCTTGCACCGCCCTCTTCCCCCTGCCCGCCCTCCCGCCCTTCATCCTCTAGCAGCTGGCTGCCCGCAGGTTCTTTGTCTCTGGCGCCCTCCCCCCCCTCCCTCCGCCTGCCCTCATATTCTCGTCCGCCGCTTCCACCTCGTGGTTCCCCCGCCTCAACCTTGTGAGATTGCCCCGGTGCGTCCTCGAGGCTTCGGCGGTAGTGACGTGATCGCGAAGGTCCTCTCGGCGTTCGAGGCCGAGTGGGACACGCGGTACCAGAAGGCCATCGTGTTTCAGTCCGTGTTTCAGTGTGAGAAAGGCCTGCAGCAGCAGGCGTTCCTCCTCAGGGAATTCCCCGACACGCAGCACCTCTTCGGAGACGTGGCAGAGTCTGGCCCTTGGCAGCTCCCACGGGTTAGCAGCTCGGCCGATGGCGACAATGGTAGCCTTGTCGCGGCATCGGCGGCGTCGGCGCAGGGTCTGCGATGTCGGCCAGGATAGCAGGTGCCGGCGGAGACGACGGTGCGCACGATCATGATGCTACGAGTGCTGACAGCGACGTCACGGGGTCGCAATCGGCAGCGACGGCAGACATCGTTCGTCGCCCACCGTCGCAGTCGCCGGCGTCGTTCGCTGCAGCCAAGGTTGTCACAACCTCGGGCGTATTGCATCAAGACTGGCGAGCGGATCGTTGTGCCCCCCATCGACATCTTCGCTGCAGGATTCACGTGCACGACCAAATCGCCACTAAATTCTCGGACGCGGGGCAAGAAGCTTTCGCCAGTACAGTCTGGAGAGGGCGCTACAGGACTGGCATGGAAATATACGGCGGCCTATATCGCCAAGGCCAAGCCCCCCATCGTCGTCTTGGAAAATTTGACAGCGCTGATGTCCGAGGCGGAGCCTGGCATGTGCGCTGACTCCGGCGCCATCTGCCGCTTCCTCCACGAGATGGGCTACAGCGCCCGCGTCCCGCACTCGGCTCTCGATGCTGACGAGGGGTTTGGGAGTTCGACGAGCGGGGAGGATACCGAGTAGGCGGATGGGGAGGAGGAGGAGGAGGAGGAGGAGGAGGACACTCGGATGAGAGGGCCACTCGGATGAGGACACTCGGGTGAGGAGGCAGCGCGGATGGGGAAGAGGCCATTCGGATGAGGAGGACTCGATGATCCAGTCGCGAGTAGGATCGGGCACCTCGTCGGATCCGTGCCGAAGAGGTTCTGGACGAGCCCTCCACGCGGAAGGTCAGCCTCGTCGCCAGCGCAGGTCGCGGCTCGGAATGCTCGGCATCGGGCCTGGGCAAAACGGGGCCGTCGTCGCTGCCCTGCGGGCGCGTGGGATCGGTGGTCGGCGAGCCTGAGGCTGTACGGGTGAGCGCTACGGACTACGGGTCCCCGGTGACGCGCGTCCGCATGGCGCTCGTCGGCCTCTTGGACGACCCCACGGAGAGCGGCGTCCACACGTTTGCGTCGATCGTGCCGAGCCTGAAGGTCCCGCCGCAGCCACTTGCCACGTTTTTCGACTGGCACACGATCCCGCTGTACGACGGCGATTCGGAGCCTCGCCCGAAAAAGATGAAGGGTACCTCTGAAGTGCACATGGAGTATTACGCCGCGGCGGGCTTGGACTACCCTCCGTGCTTGAAGTCATACGCCAAGGACCTCCAGTTAGTCCTGGCGCCGCTCTGCCCTGCTCAGATCGAGGTTCCCAGATGTGCAAGTCTTCCTTCATATCACTGGTCGCCGTGTTTGGGGTTCTAGGGGGTTGGTGGCACGTGTTGCGCGCCTCGTGCACCCCCCTTGCCCCAGTCTGATGCGACTCTGCGAACTCGGCTCCCATCTCTCCCTGGGCCCTGGAGGCACGGCTTTGAGGGTTGAGTTTGCATGCTGATGCTTCGTGTGGGCTTCGAGCGAAGCGTGTGACGTGGTGCCGCGGTCTTTGGGTACGCATTGGGCAAGTTATACCCAGGTAGCAATGGCCCCGGGGCCGCCAGGGGGATTGTCTCGCGGGGGGCCTTCGACATCAGCCGTAGTAGCAACGCACGATGATGTTCCAAGCTGTCGTTCCCTTAGCGGCACTGGAACATCATCTGCAGGGGGTCGTGGGTTAGCCATGCGATGTGGTTGTCATGTTTGTATTCCCAGGTGGCCTTCTATGGCGAGGAGTGTGACCCTTGGCCAGTGCGGGCTGGGATCTTCCAATGGGCGGACATCAACCTGTCGCTCCGCTTCTGCCTCGGCCCCGACAGCACCGGGGCCGTGTTCCGCGAGACGATGCCGACGCTCACCGCGAAGTCGCTGCTGCTGATGCGCGTGCTCGGCGAGGATGACAGCCGCAACTGGAGGCGCGCACAGCAGGAGAGGATTGCCGTAGGGAGTGCCGTCAGACGGCGAGAGCCAGGAAGGAGGATCGGGATGGAGGATGGCGGACGATTGGGCGATGAAAGATAGGGGGGACAGCAGAGTAGGGTGGAGGCGATACGGGGGCTCTGGTAGGGTCGTTGTCACTCCATCGATGCTGCTGCCGTCCTCTCTCTGAAGCTCATCATTCGATCTGACTCCAGCCAGGCTGATATCCGGGGAGCTGCTCCTGAGGCTCATCGGGTTTTTCGGAGCTGCCGCCGATTTGGACGATGGCTGCGCGCGTCTCCTGGTGGGTAACGCGTACTCCGCGTTCCCCTTCGCGGCGGTCACTCTCGCTGCTATCGCTGGATTCGGTCGGCGCCGCTGACTCCCTGGCTGGGCCCGAGCTCTGGCGCAGCCCAGACTTGGGCGCGAGTGGGAGGAGGAGCAGGATGGCGAGGGGGAGGAGGAGGCGGAAGCGGAAGAGGAGGCGGAGGAGGTGGAGGAGGAGGAGGAGGAGGAGGAGGAGGAAGGGAGCGGCTGGGATGGGGGGGGGGGGGAGGTACCCCCCCCCTCCCCTCCTCAGCCTACTGGAGGATAGCGACTTGGAGGATACCAGGATAGCGTGATAGGAGGGTGGGCGGATGAGGAGGAGATATCAGCGGATGGGGGGCCAGGATGACGTCGCTGCGCGGCAGGCGTTTTCCACGCACATGCATGCCATGGGAGTCTCTCCAGATGCCCAGAGACCCGACCGCCGGCACCGTGGGCAGTGTAGGCTGACCTTGCCACCCCATGCTCGCGGGACACAGGCGGGGTCTGCGCCGGGCGTTGGGTTGCCGGGCGACGGGGGCTCGGCGAACTAGGACGTCGCTTCTGAAGTAGCGATGATATTGCCCCCTCCTCCACCTCTGCGCCTCCTCCTCGTTCTCGCCCCGTCGCACTCGCCCTCGCTCCTCGCTACTCCAACCCTCTCGCGTGCGTGGCCTGACAGTCCACTCGTGCCCGCCTCCATCCCCGCCCGCCGCCATCGCCCTCTTGCGCGCCCGGGCCAGTCCCTGCCCCTCGTTTGCGATCGACGGGGCCGCCCCTCTCCGCGAGGCAACGCCTGCTCCTGCAGGAGGGTGCCCAACCGCTCCTTCTTACCAGGCCATCCTTGCATCTGCGTTCGGGGCCGACGCCTCGCTTGACCACCGGCCGACTGATGACCGACCGACCGACGCCGACCCACTCCGACCGACCGATAACCGTTCAGAGCATAGAGGGACTTGCATACCACTCTGGGCCTCCGAAGTGGACGCTTGCATGGGCCCCGGGGTCCACGACAGATACGGCGCGAGGGGGTCTGTTGTTGGTTGGGCCGAAGCAACGCTGCTCAAGCATCTGCGAGGGCCCCCCCCCCCCTGCCCTTGGTATTTCGGAAGAGTAACGGCCCTCGGGCGCCTGATCTCTCTGCCATGAGCGACCAGGGCCAGTCGATGTCAGACATCACGGAGCACCCAGAGATCAGCTATGGGCGCGCAGACCCCCAGAGAGCGAAGTACGGCAAGTGGGGCATGGAGAACACCTCGCAGATGGTCGTCCTCCAAACGATGGAGGATGGCAAGCAGATCGGGGTCACATGCTTTTCTGTCCACGTCTGTCCGTCCCTACCTAGTCTCTGCCTAGAAGGACTCTTACGCTATTAGCTTTAAGGGCGAGGCAATGGGGCTCGCCCCAGTCGTTTCCCCCGGCATCCGCCCCGCGGTTCTTCCAGGGTACCCCCGCGCCCCCTGGGTGAGCTTAGCTTAGCTTCGCTTACCTTAGCTCAACTTAGCTTAGCGAGCTCAACTACGCTTATCTCATCTTATCATATCTCATCTAGCGCAGCTTAGTCTAGCTTAGCCGAACTAAACCTAGCTTCGCCCAGCCCAGCTTAGCTTAGCTTAGCTTAGCTTAGCTTGG
The DNA here is from genome assembly GCA_963575745.1 of Prorocentrum cordatum. Lineage (NCBI taxonomy): Eukaryota > Dinophyceae > Prorocentrales > Prorocentraceae > Prorocentrum > Prorocentrum cordatum. The sequence goes on along the minus strand of CAUYUJ010005747.1, from coordinate 505,133 downwards.
TTTAGCTTAGTGTAGCTTAGCGTTTCTCATCTTAACTAAGCTTAGCTTATAGCCTAGTTTAGGTTAGCCTAGCTTAGCTTAGCTTAGCTTAGCTTAGCTTAGCTTAGCTTAGCTTAGCTTAGCTTAGCTTAGCTTAGCTTAGCTTATTTCATCTGAGCGTAGTTTAGCTTAGTTTAACGTATCCTAGCCTAGCATGGTCCAGGTTAGCTTTGCATTTCTTAGTTTATCTTAGCGCAGCTTAGCTTAGCTGAGCTTATCTCAGCTTCGCTTAGCTTAGCTTAGCTTAGCTTAGCTTAGCTTAGCTATCTTAGCTTAGCTTTGCTCAGTTTAGCTTACGCTGCTTTCATAGGGGCTCCAACTCCTAGGCAGGGTTGCACTAGGCTAATCTATTCTGTGCTACCTCGTCCTCTCTCGCTTTCCTTCACTGCCCCCCCCCCCCCCCCCCCCCTCGCCTCATCGGTGACTCCAAATGGGCGTCTCTGCGGTTTATGCGGGCGCCGCGACACCGAGGAGGACCACGCGTTCCCACTTGAATGCCTTCACTGGGGGTACAAGCCGAAGAACGGCAAGAACAGAGGTGCCTACTGTTTCTACTGCGCGCGCGTCCACGCAGGCTCTTCGGGCACGGTTGGGCGGGGGCCGGGCGAGCGAAACGGGGTGCGATCTGGTGGATCGGATGCGGACTCGGTCCTTCTGCTTCTCCCGCACCTCGTCCATATCCGCCTCCGTCTTCTCCTGTTACCGCCCCTCCACTTGCTCGTCCTCCTCCCCCCCCCCCCCTGCCCACCCTGCTGGTCCTCCTCCTTCGCCGCGTGCGGGGTGACTAGCCGGAGGAGGGCGATGAGGGTTCGGCGGCGGGACTCAGGACTTATCCGCTCTAGTCCAGGGGTTCCAGGATACCCGATGCTGTTGAGAGGCGCGTTTTCCAGGGCGGAGGGACGTCTGTGGCTGGCGCGCCTTCCTATCTTCTGCCCGCGAGGCTTCTACGCCGAGCAGCTGAGCACCTCCACGCCCCCCCTGTTGGCGTCCATGATCGGCACCTCCAAGGACACCTGCGACGAGTTCGTCTTGCGCCGCAACCAGGCCGTGGCTGTCTTCATCGACGAGCACGGCACTCGCGGCGTGCGCGTCGCGTGGCAGGAGGTGGACGAGACCGTCAGCAGCTACAAGAAGAGGGAGGTGCAGGTCGAAGGAGCGCCAACGCGGCTCCAGTTATTGGCTGATTACGTGGAGGAGCACGGTGATCCCAAAACAAATGGGAAAGGCCATCAGATCGTCATGCACGAGGGCTTCGAATGCGTGGCTATCCCAGGCAAGCGGGAGTGGCTCGTGAAGAACGTGACGACGCAGGGCGTGGCGAAGCTCAGGAAGCACCAGACCAGCGCTGGCGCGCTGTTCGACGGTCAGCTGGATCGCGCCTATGCAGGGCTCTCGGCCAGCCTTGGGCAGGCCTTTGCGCGGCCGAGTGGCGAGGAGGCTCCGAGTATCTTCGCCAAGGCGCCAGGGCCAGCTCCACCTACGATGGGACCGTCGACGGCGCCACCATCGATGCCTTCATCGTCGACGCAGGCGCCTCCGAATATTTTTGGAGGGTTCCAGGCGGCCTTCATCCCAGTGATGGTTCCGCAGCCCACAGGCTCCGAGGCCGCCCCAGCGGGCCAGGCCGGGGGCGCGCCCACCAAGGGCGCGGGCGCTCGCAAGCCGAGCAGCCGTCGCATGCGCGGCACCAGCAGCGCTGCCAGCGGCAGCAGCACCGGCGGCGCCGGCAGTGACGCTGGCGGCAGTGAGCCCGAGAAGAGGCGCCCAGGCCGGCCCCGCGGCAACCGTCGCGCGGCTCTCCTTGCCCACTTGACGGCGTACCGCACGTGCACCCAGGACGAGAAGTATTTCACGGTGCAGAACTTCCAGCGGCAGTTCGCGAAGGCTCTCACTGACTTCGCGGACACGATCGTGCCAGCAGATAATGTTCAGGAGGAGCTGGATGCCGCGAAGGCGAAAGGTCAGGACGAACCAGAGGTCTACCCCGACGGTGACGAGGTCCAGGTCTTGCGCAAACAGGCGCAAGAGGCGATTAACCTGGCCAAGGCGTGGACGCGGTCAGGGAGCTTCGACAAGGCCTTCGCGTCTGCCTACAAGATGTCCTTGACCTTCTTGGCCACGCCTCCTGTGGCGGACGCCCCCTTCCCGCACTGGATGCTGCAGGAGTACATCGCGCAGCAGGTGGAGGCGCATAGGGGCGGGGGATGTGACGGCGGATGCTGATGTGGAGCTGCGGGGGCGTTAACTGACTTAGCCCTGCCCCCCGCGCACCTTCCTCGACATTCTCCCCCTGCGCCGTCGTCTCGACTGTATACCTCCGCTCCGTGGATCCCCTCATGTCGATCCGGGGACGCTGATGGGGTTGGGGAGGCAGTCGGGGGGGGGGGGTCATTCGGACGTTTCAGCGCGGGGGGGGGAGGTCAGTCAGTCCGCCCCCCCGCCTTCGCCTCAGCGCATGCCGGAGCGTCCCTCCAGGCATCCCCTCCCGACGACGCTATGTGGTCGATGCTGGACCCGTCGAAGCTGAAGGAGGCTGGATTTCCAACGAAGGCTGGTCAGGCAGCTATGTGCGTGGACATGTTGAAGATGAAGAT
>CAUYUJ010005747.1:495000-497500 GCA_963575745.1 Prorocentrum cordatum | reverse complement strand
AACGTTGAGGTTATTTGTTGGAGCGTCTGTGGATTAATATCAGGAAACGTTACACTACCGAAGGGTGGAGCCGCTCAAGCCATGGCGACGCAATTCCTCATCAATGATAACGGTAGCGACGTTTCGGGCGACGTCGGTTCAGACGACGACGCGACTTAGATCTTTTTCTGCATCGGTATCTTGCTCGTCCATCGTCCTCCTGGTCCGCTTCCTCCGTTTGCCTCTTCTGGGGACTGTATCATCCCTCTTTGCCGCCACATCGGCCCCCAGCTGCATCACCATTGAAACCGTACTCTCCTCATCGCAAACGCCTGCCATCTGAGGCCTACCGAATCTCAACCTTGAGCCTCGCCCTCGCACCGCCGCGAGGACATCCGATGATCCCCGACTTCGGAAGCTACCCGTGCCAGAGGAGTGGTGGCCGCCCTTGCTACGCAGCGCTGAAGGAGGGGAGGGGTGCATCCTGCCCCGAGGATCGAGAGGGGCGATCTGCGCGAGGCGGACGAAGGTCGAGCGATTCGATCGGGAGAAGGGTCCACAAGAGATGCTAGGTAGTCAACCGTGCCCCCTGCCTATAGGTCATTATCTTCATACAGCCGGGGCGCTGAAGAATGAATCCTTTTCGTTGGGGAGGGGCTCGGTGTTCCTGGAATGTTTCACAGTTTGCGTCGGGTTTTCCTGAGGCTTTCCAGGGGAAACCGAGGGTGAACGTATGGGAAACAGGGGCCGCGTTCCTTATTTAGGGTTCCTTAGGTCAACGCCCCGACTGCGCTGTCTCGATTCTGTTCCTCGATCCGCGCCCGTGGGAACGTGTGAAGGGGAGGCATTCGCACCGACCCTGGAGGCGATCAACAACGTCACCAACGGAGAGCGCCTCAGCCAGAATACGATGGAGGCGCGGCGATCCATGAGGGAAGGATCGGATGAGGCGCTAGATGCGATCACGAGGAGGCTCGATGAAGGAAGGATCTCGGAGGATCGATGAGGGGCGGATCGGAGGATGGAGGCTCTATGAGCTAGGGAAGGGTCGGAGGATCGATGAGGGAAAGATCGGTGGAGGCCCAGTTGCATGTCTGTAGCTCCTGATGTATCCACGTGTTCTGCTTCTTCTATCCCTCTGTCCCTTCGCCTTTTGCACGTGCTCCTCCATATCCCCGCAGGCGGCGTGGCAGCTCGCGTTCGGCTCGGTGTTGCGCGAGAAATACAAGTTGGAGAAGGGCCGCTTCCCCCCGAAGACGATGGTGGACGCCATCAAGCCGCCCATGAGGAGGAGAAGGATAAGGAGGATAGGGGCGAGGTGGAGATCACTCGAGGATCCACCCCACACCGCCGCCCAAATAATCCATCTCATCGGACCCCTGGGGCCCACGATAAACCAATGAGAAGGGGTGACGTTCGCGATTTCGGAGCCCTGGACGTCAGACAAACTGCAGGGGGGGGGGGGCGAAAATTTGTTCGGACTCCTAGGGTCAGGAAGCGTAAGGAGGAACACACATGCAATCGCGTTGATTCGCTGGGGCCAGGAAAATGCAAGGAAAGGGGGGGTGCTCGTGTTGATGGGACCTGATGCCCCAACAAATTGAACGAGGTCGGGGTGTTGTTGTGAAGGGTCGGCGTCGGGCATCGCGGCGAGGGGTTTCGCGGGGCCTGGAGCCTCTGCCCGAACGGGCTTTGGGGAAGGGGTTGTGTCAGACATCGCGTTCGCGAGTGGAGGAAAGGGACATCGGACCCCTGAAGGAGATCGAGGAGAGGATAGAAGAGGAGGGGCTAACTTGAAAGGAGGGGAGGGGTAGAACATCGTGCTGGTCGGACCCCTGGACACATAACAACCCCAGGTGGCTGTGCTGTTCGGACCTCTCGGGTCAGAAAAACGCGAGGAGAGTATGGGGTGCTAGGTATGGATCGGGCTACCCGAACAATACCTGAGAAGAAGAGGATCTCGGGAATGATATCGTGCTGTTCGGGCCAATGGGGCCCAGGAAACGAAAGGGAAGGAGGGTGGTGCTCGCTCGTCGGTCGGACCCCTGGGGCCAGAGAAGCCTGAGGAGATGAGGGGGGCCTCGCATTGAAGAATTCCGATCTGAGGTACCTTCAGAGCCGCCAGCTGCGCATCATGTTTGCGCACTGGGATCGCCAAAAGGACGATGGGAATGAGGGCCACTCGGGGTCCAATTCCTGATCATGACGATGCCGTGGCACATAATGCTTGGACGGCGTGAGCTCACGGTTTTCCAAACATGCTGTGGTCTGGCATTGCGCCGGGAATCTGGAAAGGCGCCCCCTAACCCTTCAACGAGCTGAAAAGTCGCGAGGGGGATGAGGATGAGGAGGAGGAGGAACACCCTCCGCAGGATAACGAGATCCCCGAGCTGCCATACGAAGAGATGCACGCGATGATGGCGGCTGCGATGGACCAGCTGGAGGAGAGAGGAGGGACAAACAAATCTCTCCATCCTTCTTATCCTCAAGTTCCGTTTCGGTCTCCTTCTCCGCCTTCTCG
>CAUYUJ010005747.1:455000-492500 GCA_963575745.1 Prorocentrum cordatum | reverse complement strand
CGGAGTTCGAAGTGCCCTCGGACGATCAGCTCAGCTGGGAGAAGATCACGGTGAAGATCAAGAGGAGGGATTCCGAGCAGCTGGCGACGATCGCCTACAAGTACCAGGCCAGCAAGGCCAAGTGGTTGCAGCTGGTCCAGGTGAGCGACCACAGCACGTCACACCTTCAGCAGCGCCTCGTCGGCTGGGCGCCCTCCGAGATCAGTGACCTGATCATCGAGAAGATCTTCGGTAAGGTCGTCGAGGCGAAGACCATCGACAAACTAGCGGTGGTGGCCATCAGGCGCGAGGTGTTCCAGGAGATGCTGAGCTAATATTGATCAGGCTCGGTGGGAGGAGGAGGAGGAGGATGATGTTGAGTAGGAGGAGCAGGAGGAGGAGGAGGAGGAGGAGGAGGATGGAGGAGCTCGAGGAGGGAGGGGGAGGAGTAGGAGGAGGAGGAGGAGAAGGAAGAGGAGGAGGAGGAGGAGGAGGAGGAGGGGGAGGAGTAGGAGTAGTAGTAGGAGGAGGAGGAGGAGGAGACAGAACACGAAGGAGGAGGAAGAAGGGGAGGAAGAACGCTCGGGAGGAGGAGTAAGAGGAGGAGGAGGAAGACGCCAGGCCTGGCACCAGATCGTGGATATCGACCATCTCGTCGACGAGATGGGTCGCCACGCCGACTTGCGGCGACTAGGATTTGTGATAAGGGAAGGGGGGGGGGGATGCAGGAAGAGAGAACAGAGAGAAAGAGAGAGAGAGAGAGAGAGAGAGAGAGAGAGAGAGAGAGAGAGAGAGAGAGAGCGATAGAGGAGCGAATAGGATTTCTGGCGAGACAGATCGTAAGACAGAGATGGGGGGTGGCGAGAGAGAGAGAGAGAGAGAGAGAGAGAGAGATAAACAAACAAAGAGAGCGAGAGAGAGCAGAAACCCGCTGCAGCCCAGGTGAGCAGCGCCGCGAGCTGGAGAGCAACATCACGTGCGTTGCGTTGCGCTGCGCTGCAAAGGGAAGGCATGCAAAGGGAAAGCATTGTAGGTGCACGAGGCAATTCGTTGTTCGGACCCCTTGGGCCCTGAAAACATGAGGGGTGGAGGAAGGGCGATCGTTTTTCGGACGTCCGATTTCGGGCGTCCGAAAAAACGATCGCCCTTCCTCCACCTGCTTCAGTCGTGTTCTACCTTAAGGTATCCGATCTGCGTCAGTCGTGTTCTGGGCGACCCCCTCCCTATAGTTTTCCCGACCCCAGGGAATTCCGAACGCCGTGCGTGTGATCGCCCACTCTCCCTCAAGTTATGTCTGGCCCAAGGGCCCCGAAAACACGATCGATCGGTGCCGAGGCGAGGGCGGCCTCCCTTCTCCCATCCGGTATACCTCGGGCTTGCAGGGGCCCGAACAACGCGACGCCCCCTCCACTCCTCCACTCCTGAATCTGCTAACGTTCGACGTTCGCGATCGCCACCCCTCCACCTCTCATGTTTTCCGAGCCCGAGGGCCCTGGGCCCAGAAAACGTGGTTTGCGTTGTTCGGGCCCCTGGGGCCAGATATCAAAATGGCATGGGGGCAGGCGGTGAATATAGAGGCCTCGAGGTCGATGAACAGGGCGAGCATCCAGGAGCAGGAGGAGGATGAGGCTCTTCGGGAGGAGGACGAGCAGCATGATCAAAGGATGAGGAGGATCAAGGAGGAGCATGCAGGGCGAGAATGAGCAGGAGGAAGTGGAGGAGGAGGAGGAGTAGGATCGGGGTGGATATAGGAACAGGACCCGAGGAGGATGAGGGCGAGGATCGATGAGGAGGCGGAGGAGGAGGATGAGGAGGAGGAGGAGAGGAGGAGCAGGAGGAGGAGGAGGAGGAGGAGGAGAAGAAGAAGGACGAGGGTCGACGAGGGTGAGTTCGAGGAGGAGGGAGTCAGCATCAGAAGGAGGAGGGGGAGAGGAGGAGGGAGGGGGAAGGAGAAATTGGAGGAGGATCGATGAGGATGAGGATGAGAATAAGAATGGGGGGATCAGGAGGATGAGGGCGAGGAGACGGAGGAAGACTAGGGAGGAGAAGAAGAAGGATTAAGATGAGAAGGAGCAAGAGGAGACTCATCCAAGCAAGAGCCCCTAAGCTTGAGGATGAGCTCCAGCCATGGAGCCGTGCCCCTCTCCTTCCAGAATCCTGCGGGGCTCCCCGCAGCCGACTTACTCAAGGACGTCAGGTTGTCGTTATCGCGATATCCTACTTGCACACGCGTGGTGCCGCAGGCGAAGAGGGCATGATCGGGATGAGTGTGCACAGTGATGTTTCCCACCTTGCAATTTCACATGTCACTGATGAGTGTTACCTTGGCATGTGCGTGCGTTCGGGTATACAAGTTACTTCAACTGCACAAGGATGTGTACACGAATTGGTATACACACGGGCATTTACAATGTGTCGGATGCATTGCTGGAACTTTTTATACATGCATGTCTGTATAGCGTGAACGCGCACATCGGTGCATGCGCACGTGCATTACATACATACCAACATGTTGGGTATGCACGTGCGCGCGCGGTCACGCGAGGTGTAGGCATGCGCATGTGTATGTGCAGCGTGCGTGTGTGTGTGTGTGTGCGTGTGGGGGTGTGTGCTTGCGTGCGTGCGTGCGTGCGTGCGTGCGTGCGTGCGTGCGTGCGTGCGTGCGTGTGCGTGTGTGTGTGTGTGTGTGCGTGCGTGCGTGCGTGCGTGCGTGCGTGCGTGGCAAGTTGCGCCTCGAGCTGAAGCGACTGAGGATGCCCGCTGCGCCGCTGACTCAAAAAAAGGTGCGCGCGCGGGCGTGAGCGTGTGCATGCGCGCGTGCACGCGCGCGCGCCGCGTGCGTGCTAGTAGAGCAGCAGAGCAGCACCAGCAGCAGCAACGGCAACAGCAACAGCAGCAGCAACAACAGCAGCAGCAGGAGGCAACAGCGAGGAGCAGCTCCCCCCCCCGCGCCGAGGCGATCGGCGCACGCTGGACGCGACGCGCGGCTGACATACTTTGCCGCGGCCGTGTTACTCACACTCTTCATACTTGGCACATGGGCCATGGCGTGTGGGGCCGCGGTGGGAGGTCTTATGGTGGTGCGGTGGTGGTTGGGGCGGGGGGCGGGGGGGCATGGTGGGAGTGCGGTGGGGCGGGGTGGAGGGATGAACCCCATGGGGGGGCGTGCGTGGGAGGTGGTGGGGAGGGGTGCGCGGATGGGGCATGCGTGGGGTGGGGACTAGAGACAGGGGGCGACCGCCCCCTGTCTCGGGGTGGTGGATGGAGGGGTGGGTGGGGGGGGGTGGGGAATGCGAGGGGCGGACCCATTGGGGTGGGGGCCGAGGGGCGGGAGGGGCTGCGCGGGTGGGCGGGAGTGGGGGGGGGGGGGCTGAAGGGGCTCTGGGGGCATGCGGGGCCATGGGGCGGTGCCTTAAAGGTGAGGTGAACGCTGGTTCAGGTGGTATGATGTCGTTTGATGTCGTTTGATGTTGTTTAATGTTGTTTGATGTCGAATGATGTTGTTTAATGTCGTTTAATGTCGTTTGATGTTGTCTATCCGCAATGTCGTTTAATGTTGTTTGATGTCGTTTGATGTCGTTTAATGTCGTTTGATGTTGTTTGATGTCGTTTAATGTTGTTTGATGTCGTGACGTCGTTTAATGTCGTTTAATGTCGTTTGATGTTGTTTAATGTCGTTTGATGTCGTTTAATGTCGTTTGATGTCGTTTAATGTTGTTTGATGTCGAATGATGTGGTTTAATGTCGAATGATGTTGTTTAATGTCGTTTGATGTCGTTTAATGTCGTTTGATGTCGTTTAATGTTGTTTAATGTCGAATATGTATAATGTCGTTTAATGTCGTTTAATGTCGTTTAATGTCGTTTGATGTCGTTTGATGTCGTTTAATGTCGTTTAATGTCGTTTGATGTCGTGTAATGTCGTTTGATGTCGTTTGATGTCGTTTAATGGCGTTTAATGTCGAATGATGTTGTTTAATGTCGAATGATGTTGTTTAATGTCGTTTGATGTCGTTTAATGTCGTTTGATGTCGTTTAATGTTGTTTGATGTCGAATGTCGTTTAATGTCGTTTGCTGTCGTTTGATGTCGTTTAATGCCGTTTAATGTCGTTTAATGTCGTGTGATGTCGTTTAATGTCGTATGATGTCGTTTGATGTTGTTTGATGTCGTTTAATGTCGTATAATGTTGTTTAATGTCGAATGATGTTGTTTAATGTCGAATGATGTCGTTTAATGTCGTTTGATGTCGTTTAATGTTGTTCGATGTCGTTTAATGTTGTTTGATGTCGTTTAATGTCGTTTAATGTCGTTTAATGTTGTTTAATGTCGTTTAATGTCGTTTAATGTTGTGTAATGTTGTTTAATGTCGAATGATGTTGTTTAATGTCGAATGATGTTGTTTAATGTCGAATGATGTCGTTTAATGTTGTTTGATGTCGAATATGTATAATGTCGTTTAATGTCGTTTGATGTCGTTTAATGTCGTTTGATGTCGTTTGATGTCGTTTGATGTCGTTTAATGTCGTTTGATGTCGTTTAATGTTGTTTGATGTTGTTTAATGTTGTTTAATGTTGTTTAATGTTGTTTAATGTTGTTTAATGTTGTTTAATGTCGTTTGATGTCGTTTAACGTTTCGGTGGTGAGGCGCCGCCAAAGGGCAGAGAGGCCGCGGCCGCGGCGAATGGCCACGCGCGCTTAAGTGCCCCCCCCCTGCACCCCGCCTCCCCCCCGCGCCGCCCCCCCGCCCCCTTCCCCCGCCGCGGCACCCGCCCCCGCGCCCCCGCCGCCGCCCGCCCGCGCGCCACGCCTCGGAGTCGGCCCACCATGCGTTTCCCCCCCCATCCCCCCTGCTGCCCGCACACGCGCCGCCCCCCACGCCCACCGCGATCCCCCCGCGCTCCCTGCCCCCTAGAGGTCTAGCGATGGGGGCTGCAGGCGAAGAGGGCATGCTGACAACTTCAGATTTGGACGTTGCATCTGGAAAAATGTAAAAAAGTGTGGTGGGTGCGTATGTGTGTGCGTGTGTTTGCGTGTGTGTGTGTGTGTGTGCGCGCGCGTGCGTCGCGCTTGGGAGACTCTTTGCGCCGTTGAATTGACGCAATCGCCGTTGGCAAAAATGCGTTTGAATGCTCCACACGCATGTTGTATGTATGCGCGCGTGGACGTGCATGTGCGCGTGCGCGTGCGCCCACATGTATCATAAATGTGTGTATACGGTGTACCCATCAATCAGATGCCGTGCAGTTGTTCATCAGGGGATGTGAGCGGATTTGGACGTTGCATGGCAAACGGGAAGAAGCGTCTGCCACCGTTGCAGGAGGCATAACCCTTCAGTTGACATTGGCGCTCCCTCGGTCTGCATGTGTGTGGGGTGGGGGAGGAATCAGAGCGCGGTGCACCTTCGAGGCGTCGCAGGGGCCATGCCCTGACGAGTCCTTTCCAGGTGTCGTTTGTTCTGGGGTGCCCACCACACCCCGCCCGATGGGCGGGCTGAGGAATGCTGTGGAGGAGAACAGGAGGAGAAAAGGAGGGTGGTCGGAATGAAGGAGAAGGGAAGGAGGATGGCGAAACATACGAGTGGCGTTGGTGAAGGGTCGGGGAGGGGGCTCCTCCGGCGCGGAGGCGATGGCCCCCAAGAAGGAACCCAAGAAGCCAGCAGCCAAGACCAAGCCGACGAGGATGAGCCCCGATCGCGCCAAAGAGGTGGCACGTTTGAAAAGGAAGGCCAACAGTGAGCGCGAGAATTCGCTGCAGCGCCTCAGGATATACTGTGGGGTCCCAAACACAAACGCAATGAAACATGATGGAGAGGAGGGAGGGGTGCGTCTGTTTCCATTACGTGCGTTCCAAGAGGAACCAGATCAAGAAGAAAAGGCCAGAGCTGAAAAAGGAGTTCGACGGGGGATCAGAAAATGAAATGGAAGTTCATCTGGGAGCGCGATGGCCCCCGTCTCAGAGAGCTTAGGTCTCGATAGGAATGAAATCCCGATCAGGCGCAGATCCGCGAGGCGAGAGAAATGAACGCAAGGAAATGTGATGAGCACAAACACACATGCGTTCTGTGTATTCACACTCGATCTCGCGGCCATGCCCTTTCGCCCTGCGAATCTCGCACCATGGCTTGCCGAGGTCATTTCGACAACATCGACAGCCTCAAAACCGAAGCCCGTGAGAACAACTCCCGCAATTTGATGGAGAAACGTTGGCGCACGTTCGATGACCTTCTCAAAGACTTCGGCTGGACGGAATCCAACAGGGATAGTCAATATGGTCAGCGAGCGTACGCACGTGCTGAGAGCGTGGTGGCATACTGCAAAAAGAGGAAGGGGTGCACTTCCACGGGCGTTCAGACTGGTGAGCAGACGCACCGTCGTTATGAGAGTTGGGACCAGGAGGGGCAGGACTCGCGTTGGACGAACGCAACTTCAGCCATATACTCATGCATGCATGCGCGCACCATGCATGCATCGATTGACAAACTCATCCATCCACCGATGCATGCATGCATGTGCGCACGCCTCATGACACTTCTCCCCCCCCCCGCCCCAGAACCACTTGCAGCGGATCGCTGCGGTTGTCAAGCGCGACAACATCCCGATCGGCGAGGCCCGTGCTGCTCTCGACTCGCTCGGCGAGGCCAGTACTACTGCGAAGAAGCGAGGGGCTCTCAGGAGGGAGGAAGAGGAGGAGGAGAAGAAGGAGGAGGACAAGGAGGAGGAGGAGGTGGATCGAGGAGGCGGAGGTGGAATGAGGAGCTCTCGAGTGACAATAACCTGATGAGGGGGAGGAGGAGGAGGAGGAGGAGGAGGACAAGGAGGAGGAGGAGGAGGAGGACCGCTCACGAGGGGCAGTAAGCTCCCACCCCTACCCCACACCTCCTCCTCCTCACGCTCTGACTCCCTCCTGCTCCCACTCCTCCACCTCCTCGCGCCATCCTCCTCCTCCTCCTCCTCCTCCTCCTCCTCCGCCTTTAGCTCCTTAAGGGCCGTGGCCGCCGCGAGCGCTCGCGTTCGAACTCGTCCGACTCCACCTACGAGTCGAGCAGTGCGACGTCGAAGGAGCACCCTACATAATGAAACCATCCGCGCACGATTCCAAACCTAAGTAGTTACTATGAAGGTTGGAATCGCGCGCGGGAAACTGCTCGATCGAGGGGGGCCCCAGGAGACAACAGGCAAAAAGAAGAAAAAGTCATCGACTCATGGTACTTCGTCCACGGCACCGAGCAGTTCTACCAAAATCGGCGGTGGGAAAATCTCTGGCCTGTTCGGTGAGGTGTGCAACCTCTCTGCGCTTATCTCTGGCCTCTCGGTGGGGGCGGGCAGTGAGAGCAGCAATCACCCTGGGAGCGCGAGCACTAGGACCAGATGAAGGGAGGATAAGGAGGGGGGGAGTGCAGGTCATAGACATGCAGGGGCGGCAACGCGACGAGGAGGAGGGAAAGAAGGAGGGGCATGAATGTCAGGAGAAGGGTGATCAAGAAGGTAAGGAGGAGGGGAGACATCCGCCTCAGCCGCCGAGTGGGGGGAGGCGAAAGAGCACTCGTGGCTTCTGCCGTTCGATGAGGAACTCGCGAGCTGCAAGAAGGACCTCGAGGATGCTTCGAGCACGTTGCGCGGCGTGATCCAGAACAAGTCACCCAGGGAACTTCAAACAACAAATATCAGTTAGATCGAACGGTTGGTAGCCATGAGAAGGCCCAAACACTTGAAGGCCATCGGCATGCATCAGGTCAGTTAGCTCGCGAGCGTCATGTATCCATGCCCCATCGCGAGCTAGGCGACACCTATCTACGCTAATGGCCTTCGCCATGTTTGGGCATATGAATGCATCGCGCGCGCGAGTGCATAGCCCAGGTCCTCGATGTCCGACTCGGAGTGGGACGGGGTCGAAGAGGTTGTGGCCGAGGCCATCGCAATGAGATTGCATGGCACATCCAATGAGCAAGATTGCAGGGAGCCCATGCAGAGAGATAGCGCGTGTTGCCGTTGGAGGCCTGAGGAGAAGCGAAGGAGGAGGATGAGGATGCGGATCAGTAGGAGGAGGAGGAGAAGGAGGAGGAGAATGAGGAGGAGGAGGGAGGAGGCGGGAGGAGGAGGAGGAGGAAGATGACGAGGAGAAGGAGGGGGCCCCGACAGGCCAAGCGCGTCTGGGCCTTGGTGAGCCCCGTGCTGGAGACCGTCAGCAATGCCCAGACAAAGATCAAGAAGGCTTAGGGCGCGGCTTGGACTTGCTGGGGGTCCGCTTTCATGCCTATAGCCCTCCCCTCGCCCTCCAGTGCTCCCTTTCCGAGTGCCCTCGTCCTTCAGCCTCTAGGTTTCAATGTTCTCCCTCGACCCCTCTCCTCTTGCCTTCTTCCGTGCCCCATGCCCTCCTATACTTGGCCCACCTCCCCCACCCACTACGCATGCGCCCTGAGCGCACGGCCCCCTCTCGAGTGCGAGCGTTGGCTTGGCGCTGGACTCGCTCCGAGCGATTGCACTAGGCGGTGCAAGAGAAATGTGAAGACCGATACGAGGCTTGGTATCATTGGCGGTATCCTGCCCCCAGCGTCCTCATCCGCATCCCCTGTCGCGCCCTCCTCACTGCCCTCATCCTCATCCCCTCTCGGATCCTCTCGCCCTCGGGGGAGGAGGCAGAGTTGAGGGAGTTGTTGACTGGCGAACCCATCGGTGCCTGTGTCCTTGAGCCTCTCGGTGAACAAATGGCAGCTGCTTTGTTTGCCCTGACCATTGAAGCCATTGCTTAAGCATTTGCGTTGCGTTGCATTTGCCGCTGCTGCTTTGCTACTGCATTGAAGCTATTGCTTAAGCATTTGCGTTGCGTTGCACTGGTAACGTTAGGTTTCCCACTCACGAATGCAGTGCTGCTGCCATCGATGTCCGTACACATTGGCACGAGGCAACCAAGGCCAGCCGAGCTTCCTGTCTGCGTTCGCCTACAATCAACCCGCACAGTAAGGACGGGCAACCTTCTCAAGGGTACCCTTGCACCCTTGTCGGATCCGATCCTCGTTCCATCCTCTTGGCCACTTTCGCGGGCCGCGCCCCGCTCGAAAAGCTTCGACATGGGCGTCCGAGGCACATGCATCCTTATCGCGCATCCTTACTATACTGCTTGACTGTGTTGGGTTTGGCGTGGCGCCGATCGCCAGCATGGCTAACAGGGCAGCTGCCATGGGACTGATTTTTCAGGAGGCCGCAACGGCCGTGATCGCATCGCCCCCGCCTGGAGGATATGACGATGGGAATGGTTTGCGGACATATCTTTTGAAACGGTGGAAGGCTGGCAACATGACATCTCAGGAGGTATGCTCCATAGCTTGGCACAGCATGCAAGCAGGAGCGAAGGGAGTAGGAGACATCGCACTTCGGCCAGACTCGAATCATCACACGGAGCACTTGAGAAGGGCCATCGCGGTGCGCAGCAAAGAGAATCTGTTTTCGGCTGAGATCCCTCTCTGGGATGGGACGGCAGAGAAACGCATGCACGTAGAATTCCCCTTTTCCCTCCCTCATGAGACCTTCCACCACAGTTATGAATCCAAGCCAGGTGATTTCGATTTGACTGCAGTGCCACGGGACGAGCTGCCCATTCATTATGCCAATCATGAGGTGACCCGTCGATTTGGACATAAGAGCTTCCCGATCGGTTTTTACAGCGACGGGGTGCCACACACGAAACGAGATTCCTTCATAGTATGGTATTGGAACAATTGCGTATCCAATGAGAGGCATTTGATAGCAGCAGTCCGAACATCGGATTGTTGCCGATGCGGCTGCCGCGGCGCATGTACTATTGAAAGTATCATGCGAGTAATATGTTGGTCGTTAAACACGTTAGCTTTAGGTATATTCCCAGCTCTGGACCACAACAACGCTCCATTCAAAAACGAGATACGAGCGGCGAGGCGAGGATTCGAGATAGCATCAGGGCTCCACGGAGCCCTGGTGGAGATGAGCAGATCTCCTAGAATTCCAAACTTCCCTGGGGTTCCGCCGCTGGGACCACGAGCACACGCCGTGCTTCATGTGCTCCGCTACCAGGGAACAGCTCTTCAGATACCCTCGGACGATAGATTCATGCACATGGGCTGATAAAGACGCAGCCGCATATGATGCGATGGTTGCGGCATCAGTTACAAAGGTCACGATTCCTGACAAGCCCATGCTGAGGCGCCTTGTGCAAACATGCGCCACGATGCTGAAATCGGAGGGTACGGCCTATGGACGGCTTTCCCTCCCTTGGGCCTTCGGAAGGGTCACCGTCTCATCCAGGCCGGCGTAGTGCACGACACGCACAAGGTTTTAGATTTAGACGAGAGCGTATTTCCAGCGGAATTTACATTTTTTGATTATTGTAACCATGTTGGGTTGATGCATGTAGCATTGATATTCACAGTACTGGGCTTTAATATTGAAATGCTGGCGCTGGACCTCATGCACATAGTGGACCTCGGCATCAGCCAGCTCCTTGTAGGAGCAGTGCTGATGCATGTGATCGAGCATAACTTTGCGCTGAGCCGTGCAAGCACTGTTGCAATACGCCGATCGCACAACATAGTTCATCTGAGACGTCGGCTCAAGTCATGGTATATCCAGCAGAAGGCAGCACACCCCCGAGGAAGCCAGAGCAGAATTGAAACATTAACGTTAAAGATGCTCGGCGATGTCAACTGGCCACGTCTTCATGCGAAGGCAGCGGAGACGAAACATTTGGTCCCCTTTTGCGAAGCCGTGATCAGAGAGAACGCATCGTTGTTCACTAATGATACGGACGTGTTCTTGCCACATGCTGTTAGGGAGCTGAATATATTCCATAAGTGCTTGAAGGAGAACACGCGTCGGTTGTCTGACGTCCAGCAGCGCATTCTCGAGACTTCGATGCTGAAATACTTGGCGTACTGGAAAGCGTGGGGTGGCCATGAAATATTCAAACACCACATGTGCGTGCATGTAGTGGCCCGCTCCAGGCGCCAGGGGAATCCCAAACTGATGTGGGCAGTTCGTGACGAGTCAGATAATAGAGCCATGGGTGCAGTGGCAAAGTCACTGCACCATGGCAGCGCGTTTTACTACTCGTTCCTCGAGAAGGTGATTCCCGAGCTTTGCTAGTGATACCATGCAGTTGCCATGTGTGAAAAAAAAACGCCAGGGAAGATACAATGTGGTGCTGGACGTCAGACAACCGAGCAGGACAGATGAGCACGGCGGCTGAGGGAGAGGACCGAGGATCGAGGATGAGTGCCCCTCTCTGGAGGCGGGGGAGCAGCGGAGGATTAACATGATATCGTCTTGCCTCGTTCCTTGTTCTTCGTTTCGTCCCCGTTCTTATGCATCGGCGGAGGCGGGCAGGAATTTACGGAGGACCTTCCCACCCCACCACCCCACCCCTTGGAGGAACGAGAATCCCATAGGCCGATCGATGTCCAAGATTTCGCGTTTCGAGATGTTCGGCCCTCTCTGAGGCCGCGCTCGATGCACGAGATTTCGTGTGTCAAAGCGTTCGGACCTCTTCAACGCCTCGATGTCAGAGGTGTTGGGGTTCGAAATGGTTGGCCCGAATTCTGGTCAATGGCTCTGCGTATATACATGTCAATTGTTTTGGATTCCCTCGGACCCGCTCAAAATCAAATTCCTCTCTGAAACTCATCGCGATCGGTCTCAGTTTCGAGCCGCTTCGGATCCAAGCTTCGAGTCCCCCGTGGGCCGCGGGTACATGCTATGCACACCACGTGCAAGAGCTTCGCGCAGAGCCAGGGGTTCGCACGCACGTGGACCATCCACTCTGCTCTTCCCACGGGGCCCCTGGGCACCCCTTCCGCAGGAGGCGGGGGGTACCAGGGCGTGGGGTGGGGGGTAGTGCTGGAACGCATGTATATGGTGTATGCGGCCGTCCTCAACGGCTACGCGAACTCCCTGTACGATGGCCACGTCTGCGAATCCACTCTGCCCTTCCCACCCCCTGGGCACCCCTTCCGCAGGAGGCGGGGGATGCCAGCGCGTGGGGTGGGGGGGTATGTGCTGGAACGCAGTGCGTGGTGTATACTGCCGTCCTCAACGACTACCTGTACGATACTGCGAATCCGCTCTGCCCTTCCCACCCCCTGGGCACCCCTTCCGCAGGAGGCGGGGGATACCAGCGCGTGGGGTGGGGGGGTATGTGCTGGAACGCAGTGTGTATACTGTCGTCCTCAGCGTTTACGCGAACTCCCTGTGCGATGGCCACGTCCCCGTGCTGTGTTTCGAGGGCTGGCTGTCCATTGATTTCGCCCTGAGCGTGAACTTCGACATGGGTGTGTGGTTGGCCATGGTGGTGTAAGTACACGGAACTACCCCAGGCTGACGGAGGAGAGAGGGATGATGATGATGATGATGATGATGATGATGATGATGATGAGGATGAGGAGGAGGAGAACGATTAGCAGGAAGAATGAGGAGAAGAACAAGAGAATCATTAATGAGGAGGAATAACGAGGAGGAGAATGAGACCGAGGAGACGAAGAAGACCTTGCCGAGGTCGATCGGTCGCCTTTCGCCCCCCCCCCCCCCCTCCCCCTCCAAAAAAGAAAAAGCTGCCTATAGGCTGGGCTCGAGGAAGGGCCTCGAGATCGCCAAGGATTGAGGCGGAAGCTGGGCCAGCCTCGAGCCGTTCATTAATCGGGGGATCGGCGGATCCCCCCGTTGCTTCATTGGAGGCGCGGCCGCGTCGAAGCGCGCTGGCCTCCTCCTCGCAATGTTTCACTCCTCCCTCCTGTCTGGATCCATGCGCCCGCGCGGGGCAGGCGAGGGCCTCGATCGAGAAGGCTGCGCTCGCATCCAGGGTCGGACTTCGAAGCCTTTTCCCCTGCTCCCTCGACTCGACAGCCTCGATCACGCTCGAGTTGTAAAGCAGACAACTTCGGCAGGGCACGGGGGCCACGCGTGCCTCCATGCCTTGAAGCTCTCGCACGTCCCGCCTTGAGGGGCCGAAAGGCTTGATATCGATCGGTCGATCGATCGACTGATCGAGATCGCTCGATCGATCGAGCACTCGGTCGATCAACCGATCGATCCATGCCTTCCGGCCCCGCCCCCGTGCCCTGCCGAGGCTGGCCCCGCGCGCGGCGCTCGATCCAACCTCTCCCCGTCGATCCAGAGCGGGCGCGGCCGAGGCTCATCCAGTGAGCGGCCCAGCCCTGAGAATAGTCAGGGCCGACGTCTATGTGTATATATATATAGACGTTTCCTTGCGCGGCAGCCCTGAGAGTCTGTCAGGGCCGACCTGCCGACCGTACTGCTCCCGCGGGAGCGAGCTGCAGGCCCCCGGCCTCTCTCCCTCCTTCGATTGAAACCACCGCCCTCGCCCCGCCAACCTCCACATCCTCGCCGTCACCCCTGCGCGTGTTCCTATCATAATTTCCTCTCCTTTCCCTTCTCGGACAATTACATAATTTCCTCTCCTTTCCTTTCTCGGCGAATTAGCACGTGAAGCTGGCCGCTGCATTAATGCAGAAGGGCCGCCCACGCTGCGCCTGCCCCTTTCTCGCCCCCCTCCCCCCCTCGATCCGGTTCGATCCGTGCAGCGAGGGCTTGGCGCGGGGACGTGCGCCGACACGTGGCTAACGCATGCGCGTGCAACTTCGAGGATGACGACCCACCCTCCTACTCCATCCTCCCACCTCGCCCCCCGCATCGCTCGCGCGATGCAGCGACAAGTGCCCAGGGACGCAGTGCGAGATCATACCAATTTGCAACCATACGCTTGGGAAAGAGCCCTCATCCTCCTCCACCTCCTCCTCGCGGCCGCAGTCGCGAAAACGGCCCATTATAATGGCCGCCCTCCAGACCCCAGACCTCCTGGCGTCGTGAAAAATCACGACGGGCGGTTTTTCGCTGTGTTCGGCCTCTGGGTTCTCTCACTGGGCCTCGGGAGCGACAGACCTCTGGGGGTCGACGTTGTGAAAAAATCACGACGTCGGGGGTCTGGGCGCGTGATCACAGGATGTCGCCCGATCCAGCGCCACGTGGTCACAGATGCGCAGGAGATGAGCGCCGCTGACATTGCCACCGTGAACGTTTGGAAATAACGCCCATCCCCTCCACCTCCTCCTCACTCGGGATCTCTACCTCTCTCCGTCGATTAACACCACAGTTGGTCGACACGCGTGGCCGCATCATCGTGCATGGTGGTTTTGACCGACGCTTGCTCTTGACGGAAAACGGCGGTCGTCCGCGCGGTGCTCGGGTTTCCCTCACGTGTTTTTTGTTCCAAGTTTTTTTTGTTCCAAGGGTGTTTTTTTCCGCCCTGGCCCCGACCCAGGATCCTGGGACCAACAAGCACACCCCCCTCGAATTGCACCACGCAGCGTCGTCTCCGTGCACGCATGCCTGCGCATGATGTGTGTATGTTTGTGTGTATATAGCATTGAGAGGTGCATGTTTCTTCCTCTCATCTCTCGATCCTAGTTTAGCCTAGGGCTCGCTCGCCTCGCGCACGATTCAGCGGCGCAGGGAGCACGGGCTGAATGGCCTGCACGCCATTATGCACTACGCGCCACACGCATGCGGATGAAAAGTGCGGGCGTCCTATATATATATGTATATATATAAAGATCCTCATTCTATTCCTCCCCAACTATTTGAATCGATCCTGACGCTGCAGAACGCGGCGTTGGCGCGTGAGCGGCATCATGCTGCCGTGCACTATTGCATATGTTGCAGACAAGAAAGGAAAATGAATGGGGCCGCTGCGCGCTCGTCTCCGCTCCTCCATGAGCAGACCCCTCGAATGCTGCCACGATTGCGCATCTCGATCCTGCAGTGCGCAGCTTCGATCGGGACGCCCACCCCGCTTCACCATCGCGGGCGTTGCGCACTAATGCATGCCAAGTGCGCGCCCCGCCACCCTCCATCCTCCTGCCGTGGCTATTTTGGTTCAATATTGGTCGGCCCAAGCTGGCACTGGCCCGTAGGCCCTGTCAACGATCGTCTTATGACAGAAAACAATGCAAACGCACCATGAAACCCAAAAACACGACAACGCCAACTTACGCAAAAACGCACTACATGCCTTTGCCTTGTTTTTCTCGCAACGTCTTGAAACGAGAACACAACAAGAACTGGCGTCTTGAAAAAATTGCGACTGGAGGATGTCAGGGCAGGCAGGCGCCTTGCCCCTGGCTACTCGTTTCACCGCAGTGACGGGCTCCGGCCTTAATACCCTTGCGTCGCCTCCTGGGGGCGAGGTGTACCTCTCTCAGCACTGCGTATAGATCCCACAGTGACTCGTGGGTCCTCTGTCCGTGCGGCACTGGCTGCGCTTCTTGCCCACGGTTCACTTTGGCCCCTTTCTCGGACATGGTCCCGTTTTGCCCGCCAGGGCACGCACTTTGGATGGCTGGGGTCGCCGGCTTAAGGCCCACCCCGTACGCTCCACTCGACGCATCTCCGACGACTGGTGACCTTGCCCAGTGGCGTTTCCCCCCCACCAGGCAGGCGCCCTTCGGCTACCTCACGCACTGGGTGCGAGATGCCAGCAACGAGCATTCGGGTGCTTCGTGAGTGAGGGTTTCCAGGATGGCAGTTGCCCGCTGTTCCCCTTCGTCCCCTGTCTGTCGGGCGCCGGCGCCACTGTGCGACGCCCTGCTGTCACTGGGCGCCGTTTCTGTGCGGCTTAATGAGGTTCACTTTGTTCCTCGCATGTGCATTCCGGCGTTGGCTTTTGGCCCGTTGGCAATTATCTTGCTTGCTCTCGTGGTCGCTTTTGCATTCCGGCGTTGGCTTTTAGCCCGCTGGCATTTCTCCTGCTTGCTCCGTCGTGTTGGGCTGGCGCCGTTTCGGCGACCCCTCGCGCTCTTCCCGCGCCCGTTCCCACCTGTCGACGCTTAGTTGCGTCTCCTTGAAGTCCGGTCTGCATGCTTGCAGGTGCGGCCGGCTGTCGACGGTGACGGCTGGATTCGCAAATTATCTGGCTCTGTGCCCCAGTCAGCCTGATTGACCCGCCCTCTGGAAACGTCCTTCGGGCCGCAGATCAAAAAAGTATCCCCACCAGCTCTGACTCCGCTAGCGCCTTCGCTAGTGGACGCGACCGAAAAAGTATCCCCACCAGCCGTTTTTAGGCTTGCGCGTGGCTAGTTTGACAGGCCCGTGGCCCGGGCCTCTTAGTTCGGCGACTGCGAATCCGCGTCCGCCCCCGACCAAGAAAAATACCCCCGCCAACTCAACTCGGCGCCTGCGCTTTCGCTTGCGCCCGCGAGGAAAAAAGTATCCCCACCAGCCCAACCATAATTGATTGCCAGTTTTCTTGAGGCCTCTTGAAGGCTATCTTGAGCCATGCTCGGCTAGAGGCTGTCGGAGGCTATCTTGAGCCATGCTCGGGCCATTTTGAGGCTGCATTGAGGCGTCTTGGGGGGCTGTCGGAGGTTATGTTGAGCCATGCTTGGCTATCTTAGGCAATTTTGAAGGCCATCGTGGGTTATCTGGGGCCCTCTTGGAGCCATCTCGGGCCAAAAAGGGCGGGGTGGAGGGTCTTTGGGAGAGGCTGGGAGGCCTCTTGGGGCCATCTTGGGCCCCATGGATCAAAAAGAGGGGGCGCCTTAACTCGGATCCCCGCCTTTTCGGAGGCTCTCAAACGGCGTCTTGGGGCCGTCTTGGGGCGCTCTTGGGCGCCTCTTGGGCGATTTTGGGGCCGTCTTCGGCCTTTTTGGGCCCCTCTTGGAGCCCTTTTGGGCCATCATGGTGCCATCTTGGGGCTTGCAAAACCCATCGGTAACGAAAAGGCGAGAATGCCAAAAACATTGATTTCCTTAGGCTTTTGAGGGGTTCTGGCATCTTGGAGGGCGCCGTGGAGGGATCGAAGGGCACTTGGATCCGTCTTGGGGCTGTCTTGGGGCCTCTTGGGGGTATGTCGGAGGCTATCTTGACCGATCTTGAAGTAACATGGGTCATTTTGGAGGCCATCTTGCAACTTTGAACGCCTCTTGGAGCAATCTTGGGCCATCTTGGACGCTCTAACGCCTCGGTACCCCCCCCCCCTTCCTGGCCCAGGGGAGGGGGCGGGGGGGGGAGGGATTTCAGTGGAAGAGAGAAGAACAAAAACGCGCTATACCACCTAAGCCCAGAGGGCTGGTGGGACTTCAACAGCTCGCGCTGCCATCGTGGAGTTGGGTTGACTGGCCGCTCGTCCGCTCTCTCTTTTTGTAGCACTTTTCCCGAACAGTGCTTGCACCTAGGGAACTGGGGGTTCTGACTCGCGTTTCTAAGGGATTGGATGGGTCTGGCGAGGATTCACCACGTTGCCGCCCGTTGCCGCCTCGTTGCGCCTCGTGCTCGGGCGCCGGGTGTTGCTGGCGAGGGTTCGCCACAGTGCCGCCTCGTTGCCGCCTCGTTGCCGCTTCGTTGCCGCCTCGATCGCTGGTTGGGTCCAGCGAGGTTTCGCCACAGTGCCGCCTGATTACCCTTCGTTGCCTCCGCGTGCGCTGTGTGGGTCTGGCGAGGTTTCGCCACAGTGCCGCTTGTCGCCACCTCATTGCCGCCTCGTGCGCTCGGTGGGTCCAGCCAGGTTTCGCCACGTTGCCGACCGTTGCTGGTTCGTTGCCGCTTGTAGTTTGCACCACGTAGATTCTCCATTCTAAAAAGAGAATAGACTCTACCCCCCCCCCCGGAGTTATCGCCTCCTTTTTCCGGGTATGTAAATCACATACGATTACGACCGCATGTCCATCCGAAATATGAGATCGCAATGCCCCAGGCCAACCGGGTTCCCCCCCTGAGGTTCCCTTGTGAAACACCTTATGCGGTGACATTTGTTGTTCTAACATAACATTTTGTTCACGAATCCTTTGTAAACAATGGGACGAAGTGCACACGCGCGCGCCGTCGCGCGCGCATGCCGACATCTTCAGAGAACCTCTGGTTCTGGAGAGATTTCAAAATTGAATTTCCAAAAAAGAGGCAAAAACACATGGTTTCCCAACACTGATTTTCTAAACAAACTTACGCGCGAGCTCTTGCGGAATCTTGAGAAAACCATTGGTTTTTTTTCAAGATGTTCACAAATGCTACCAAACGGGCTTCGCGCGCGCGCATGTCGAAATCTGTCGAACGCCCTTGCGCGTGTGCCGTCGCGAGAATCCTTTACAACAAATGGGACGAAGTGCAGACGCGCGCGTCGTCGCGCGCGTATGCCGAAATCCTTCAAAAACCCGCGGTTTCGGAATGATTTCAAAATCGTGTGTCCAAAAAACCGACAATTACTCCGACGGAAGGACCCCACATGAGAATATGTTTTAGCTTGCCGTTACCCTTTTCCTCCTCGCCCTGACGGACACTCTCCTCTCGCCCGCCGTTCTGCCCTCACCTACTCCCCTTCCTTTTATTTATCCTTTTCCTCCTTCTCCACTTCCTCCTCATCATCACCCCCTCCCTGCCCCTTCCCCGTCCTCGTCCTTCCCCTGCTTTTTCTCCGCGCGCTCCTCCCCTTCCCCCTGGGCGGGGCAAGCAAATCGATGTTCCTCGGCGCCGTCGCCGCCGCGGCCAGAGCGCGCGCATTCCCCGACGGTCGGTTCGCGAAGCCTCTGGGGCAACCCCGCGGGCCGCTGGGTCGCGGGGGCAGGCGGTCGGGACAGCCCCGCGGGCCAAGCCGTTGGGACAACCCCGCAGGTTTCGAGCGGGGCGCAGCCGCGCTCAGGCGGGAGGCAGCATTAACCCAAGCTCTGCGGCCGACGATGGGTTACCACCGCAAGCCCGGACGCAAGGGTTTACCCCTGCCCCCGATTCGGCCGACGATGGGTTACCAACGCCAGCCCGGAGACAAGGGGTTACCCCTGCCCCCGATTCGGCCGACGATGGGTTACCACCGCCAGCCCGGAGACAAGGGGCTGCCCTGCCCCGGATTCGGCCGAGGATGGGTTACCTTCCCCAGCCCGGAGGCAACGGGGTTACCCCTGCGCCCAATTCGGCCGCCGGTGGGTTGCCACCGGCGGCCCGGAGACAAGGGGTTACCCCTGCCCCCGATGCGGCCGAGGATGGGTTACCACCCCCGGCCCGGACACAAGGGGCTACCTCTGCGCCCGGCCGCTGTCTCGTCGTCGTCGTCGTCAGCTCCTCAGTCGCCCTTTCGGGCACGCAGGCCCATGACAACAACTAATTTGCCGACGACCAGCTCAGACGAGGCTACCCGCACTTCGCTCACAGACGAAGCTCCCGCCTGATACTTCCCCCGCTTTCTGGCCGCAGAAGCTGAGGAACCCTTCCCCCGCATTCACGCCGCAGGATCTGAGGAGCCCAAAAAGTGACGAAAACCACCGGAATCCGATGACCCGCTCGGATTACCAACATGAAGTGCGGGACCCGTCATGGCGGAGAGTCGCCGCGCAGGCCGCTGGAGGCTTAAGTCTTGGCCCCAAAGTAACGACAGTTACACGTTTCGGATGACCCGCTCGGATTACCAACATGAAATGCGGGACCCATAGGGAGCGGGCTCCCGCCTGAGAGTTCCTCACAATTCACTCACAGACGACGCTCCCGCTTGATACCTCCTCCAAGTTCAAGCTTGGGGAGCCCAAAAGTGACGACAGCTACGCGTTTCGGATGACCCGCTTGGATTACCAACGTGAAGTGCGGGACCCATAGGAAGGGAGCTCCCGCCTGAGACTTCCTTACAATTCACTCACAGACGGGGCTCCCGCTTGATACTTCCCCCAAATTCAGGCCTGAGGAGCCCAAAAGTGTCGACAGTTACGCGTTTCGGATGACCCGCTCGGATTACCAACATGAAGTGCGGGACCCATAGGGGGCGGGCTCCCGCCTGAGACTTCCTCGCAATGTACTCACAGACGAGGCCCCCGCTTGATATGTCCCCCAAATTCAAGCCCGAGGAGCCCAAAAGTGACGACAGTTACACGTTTCGGATGACCCGCTCGGATTACCAACGTGAAGTGCGGGACCCATACGGAGCGGGCTCCCGCCTGAGACTTCCTCACAATTCACTCACAGACGGGGCTCCCGCTTGATACTTCCCCCCAAGTTCAAGCTTGAGGAGCCCACAAGTGACGACAGTTACGCGTTTCGGATGACCCGCTCGAATTACCAACATGAAAGGCGGGCCCCAAGGGGGGGCAGCTCCCGCCTGAGATTTCCTTGCAATTCACTCACAGACGAGGTTCCCGCTTGATATTTCCTAGAAATTCAGGCCTGAGGAGCCCACAAGTGACGACAGCTACACGTTTCGAATGACCCGCTCGGATTACCAATGGCTGGGTGAGTGAGTGAGTGAGTGAGTGAGTGAGCGAGCGAGCGAGCGAGCGAGCGAGTGATGATGATGATGATGATGATGATGATGAGTGAGTACTACAGTGATGAGGATGGTGACGATGATGATGATGTTGTTGGCCGATGATCGTGATGATGATGGTGACGTGATGATGATCATCGGGTGATGGTGGTAATCGATGACCGATGATGGCGATCGCACCGTTCCTGTCATGTGTTGGTGGTGATGCTGATGATGATGATGCTGACGATGATGATGACAGATGGAGTGGGACGAAGTGAGGAGTGAGTGACGATGCGGATGATGATGATGATGTTGAGTGGGTGAGTGAATGATCGAGCGACGCTGATGATCACCAGGATGAATATGATGATGAGGGGTGATGAGGGATGATGGGTGGGGATGATGGTGGCGGTGGGAGAGATAGAGAAAAAGAGAAAGAGAGAGCGCGAGAGATGAAGAGACAGAGAGGGGGTGTGGGAGGACGGCGCGTGGTGTGCAGAGAAAATAAGAAACTCACTTAGGATGTGGGCAGAAAGCAAGGCTTCGCAACACGGACTTTCAACAAAAGCGTGCGCGCGCGCTCTTGCGTCGTCGTAGTCGTCTTCCCTCCCTCGTCGTCGTCGTCGTCGCCGTCGTCGTCTTCTGTCTTTCCTCGTCGTCGTCGTCGTCTTGGCGTCGTCATCGCTTCCGTCGTCGTTGTCGCCGTGGTCGTTCTTCCTCCCTCGTCGTCTTCGTCGGTGTTTCGTCGTTGTCCCTCGTATCTCGTCGCCGTCGTCGTCGTCTTCGTCGTCGTCGTCGTCTTCACTCCTCCCTCGTCGTTATCCTCCTCCCTCGTCGTCGTCGTCGTCCGTCGTCGGCGTCTTGTCGTCGTCCCTCCTATTTCGTCGCCGTCGTCGTCGTCTTCGTCGTCGTTGTCGTCGTCGTCCGCTTCCCTCCTCCCTCGTCGTTGTCGTCGTCGTTGTCGCCGTCCTTCCTCCTTCTTCGTCGTTCGCGTCGTCGCCGTCTTCCCTCCATCGTCGTTGTTGTCGTTGTCACCGTCGCCGTCCTCCCTCCTCCCTCGTCGTCGTCTTCGTTGGCGACGTCGTCGTCTTCGTCGTCGGCGTCGTCGTCTTCGTCGACGTCGACGTCGGCGGTGTCGTCGTAGTCGGTGTCGGCGGCGCCGTCGTCGTCGTTGTCGCTGTCGTCGTCGTCGTCGGTGTCGTGGCCAAGTGCCATGTAGTACCTACCGTCACGGTCTTGTCTTAAGAAGGCTTGCGACCAAGTTGCGGGTGGGAGGGTGGGATGTTCGCACGAGCAGTAGAGAGGACAGCTTCAAGGCGGTCAACGTGAATTGACTTCACCACATAGTTTACACCGCTTAGCTTGTACCACACAGCTTACACATCCAGAGCTTGTAATATTCACACACACACACTTATATTTGTATTTATATACGCACAGTTTCGTATACACATATTGCCGCACCCGCGACCCACCTGCGATCCACCCACGTTGCTTTGGTGACAAAACGGCGCCAATGGTGGCCCGTTATATACATCAACAAATCAGTACATACATATTCCTCTTCCTATATTTTTATAAGCCCGGGCGGGGGGAAAACCCGTCCCCCCCCCCCCCAAACCGGACTCCCGGGATCTGGGATTTTGGGACCCTCCAGACGGGCCTCGAAGCGGCCACCGGGCCTCACATGGCGTTTTGCCAAGCCTTCCCAGCACACCTAGGGCGATCAGGGGGGTCATAGGAGACGTCCCAGAGACCCCCGAGACAGCATAAGAGCGCTCCAAGAGTGAACGACGTGACCTCAAGATGGCCCAAGAGGCCTCCAGGACGGCCCCAAAGATGCCTCCAAGAGCACTCCCAAGAAGGCCCCCCGAGGCAAAAATCATTGATTTTCTGTTGGTTGTTGGTGAAGTCTGCGGTTCTCCTCTATTCGGCTTCCCGACGCTCCAAGACGGCGTTCTTCTGGGCGTCCGAAGCCGCCTGGGGGGCTCCCAAATCGCCCCCCAACCATCCGAAAGGGCTTCCAAGCAGTCCAAGGTAGCCCCAAAACGGCACAACACGGGTCCAAGATGGCCCTCAGAGAGCCCCATGGCGGCCCAAGATGCCCCAGAGACACCCTCCGAAGAATTCCAAATCGTGATTCGGTCGTTCAGGGAGACCGCGGTTGGAGGCAGGGTGGCCCGAGGAAGCCCCCAGAGGCCCTCAGAACACGCCCAGGAGGTCTCCAGAAGGCCTTAAGAAAGCCTGAAACAACTTTTGTGAGGCCCCTAGAGGCTCTCCAAGGAGGAGCCTCCGCAAAAAAGAGCTGAGGAGGATGGGGAGAATGCGGAGGGCATTGCGAACATAAGGAAAAAGAAGCATGGAGGAAGGATAACGAAAAACATTATTATAGCGGCGATGCCAGAAAAGGCAACCAGGAGGTATCGCTAAATTGTCGGCTTGAACTTCCTGCTATTCCGCCTGCATACCAAACTTCAAGGACCAAGGTGCATGGCGCGAAGCGCCACTGCAGTCTTGTATATCTCTATATATATATATATATACATATACATCTATCCATAACACATAAAAAATGGCGCCTGCTGCGGGCTTCCTTGGAGCCTCGCGGGCCGCCGACCCCCCTCACTCTGAAACGTAATTGCCTGGAAATTGTTTACATACACGTACCTACATAAATACCAAGACACACAGCAATTACCTCCCTTCCGCACCGCCTCATCCTTCCCTGACCTCTTTCCTCCTCTTCGAGGTACACCCCCCTGCTCGCCTACGTGCTGCTACCCAGCGTCTGGCTGCACCCTGTCTGGGGCAAGCTGCTGTTCTCCGCGCTGGATCTCCTGGCCGCGCGACTCCTGCAGGAGTGGCTGGAGGACACTCCTCCTCTTCCTCCTTTTCCTCCTCCTCCTCCTCATCCTCTTCCTCATCTGCGATAGTGGATGGATCCGATGGAGGAGGTTCGAGAAGGCTCCTGAATCTGCGACCTCAGGAGACCTGCTTCGGGGCCCTGGACCGTCAGACATCGAACTGTGGTGGATCGATGTCTGAAGGCCAGGATGTACCCCTGGGAGGGGTCCAGGGATCGAACTTGATCAGCTTTTGGTCTGGGATCGTGGCTCGAGGCCTCCTCCTCTTTCCCAGACCCCTTCGCGTCATGACAACAACTACGACGGAAGGTCGTTGTCAGATCTCGGCCGATCCATTGGGGCCCGGGGATGAGAAGTTGGTCCCTTGCAAGGCGTTGAGACCTCAGGGGGTCAGCGAAGTGAAAAAGTATCAAAGGCACGGGGGGGCTTTGGGTACGGTAGTCCTCGCCGTGTTGACGCGGTAACGCACTCAGCGCGGGCGTTCAAGGTTAGTCACGTCTGATATTTCATGTATCTCTCTCTATATATATATATATATGGAACGGTCAGCGTTATCGGAGAGCCGCGATTGTTCAAGGTTCAAGGGCTCATGCGGTGCAAGACACAAGCACGGACATCATCGCGACGTGAACTTGCCCGCGGAGGGGCGATCATCGACACCATCACCAGTGGGTCACCTCCTGCCAGGAGGTCCACTCTACGTCCGCGAGCTGGAGAATGGAGACGTCTCGAGGGCGCCGCCGCAACTCTAGGGGTCACACCACCAGTGCCATCCCTGGCTTGTAACGATGGTGGTGGTGGTGGTGGTGGTGCCGATGTGTTTTACTCCTACCTGTATGCCCCCATAGGCGTCTGTCCTTATCCTCCTCGTTCTTCCTTTCCTCCGTTGCCGTAGGCCTACTGCGGCGGGGACGAGTTGGCAGTCCGGCTTGGCCTATGCTCGGGGAAGGCTAAGCGTGGGACTGCGACGAGTCGGCGGCATGTTGTGATCGGATGTGCACGCACGCACGCAAATGCCGCGCCTAGACGGCGCATCGTCAAGAAGTGAAACAAACGAGCGAAACATATGGGTTGAGGCATGCAGGGCGATATTGAACAACACAAATGGACCAGCGCAGTGCCTCGGCGAACATACGTAGGATGCTTTGTCCTATAGCAGGGCGATGGTGGCGTTGTATCGATCTCGGACGAAGCGATGGTATTGTAGGGGTCGTGGCGTGGATTCATCCATCATCACCTTCTGGGGGATCGAGCTTCGGGGGCCTCAGCAGGCGGTGGACAACGATATGTGCGTGCCCCGGGGAAGGGGGGACATATCCACCTTCACTGCCTTCCGAGGTCCCCCACACAGCGACCTCCCAGGCGGTGGTGCTGGATTATCCCCGTCTCGTATGATGAGGAGACGCGGGAATGGGGAGTCAAGACGGGGGTCGAAGGTGAGGGTGAACGACAATAATTTGTGGGGGATGGCGCGCATGAGGAAGACGGCGACGATCACGAGGAGGAGGAGGAGGAGGAGGAGGAGGAGGAGGATGGGGAGGAGGAGGAGGAGGAGGAGGAGGAGGAGGAGGAGGAGGAGGAGGAGGAGGTGGAGGAGGAGGAGGAGGAGGAGGAGCATCATTCCGATCTGGGCCTCCGTTTTTCAACGGAGGCCTTATTGGCCTGCCGATTTCCGCCGATTCGACTTCTCCCGACTTGGCCGCCGAATGCCGCCGATTCGATCCATCTCGATCGCCGATCCTGCTCATGGCTTCGATTCTGGGCTCTCCCTGCCCACCGCCGCAGCAGAGCGAGCACCCTCCGCATCCTCCTCCTCCGTCTCCTCCTCACGGAGCCTCCTCCTCCTGCTCCTCCTCCTCCTCCTGCTACTCCTCCTCACGGAGCCTCCTCCTCCTCGTCCTCCCCCTCCTCCTCCTCCTCTTCCCCCTCCTCCCCCTCCCTCTCCTCGCTACCGCCCATTGCACAAACTTCCGCGAAACCAGGGAACCATGGCAACGCCGCAGGCGAAGTCCAGACCGTGGACGCGTTGCGGGAACTGCCAGTCACGTGGGTATGACGACAGGGTCAGAGCTCAGAAGATGCAGCGCCAACACTGCCAGGCTCATTTGAAGCTCTTCAAGCCACACGGCCACAAGTGAGACACTCGGCAGGTGCGCTTCGAAGACGAGTCGGACTGGGAACGCAGCGGCCAAGGCAGTGCGAACACACCAGCCAGAAGAACGAGGAGCCCAGGAGGTCGGACGTCTCGCAGCGCCAGCGGGCATTCGCAGCTGGCCCATCTCCTCGAGCAGGCATTGGCGAACACCGCGGGCCAGGAGATGCGGGCTGTCCTGGAGGCCCAGCGAACGAAGCTCGCAGCCTTGTCACAGCAGTCTGGGGAGACTGCGACAGACCAGGTCAAGCGAGCTGGCGGCGCACGGAGGGCCGCCAGCAACAAGCACTCGCAGCTCGTGACGCAGGCGCTGCGCCTCCGCACGTAGCTGATGCACGCGGAGGGCCAGGAACAGGTCGCGGCCCAGGAGCTGGCGGCGGCCGGGCGTGACAAACGCACGGCCGCCGAGGCGTTCGCCAAGGCAGAGGGAGTCCAGCAGCAGGGGCAGCCTGCCACAGGCGCCAGCAGCGCGGCTGCTGCAGGGGCGGCACCCACCATCAGCATCCAGGTGAGCAGTGAACTCTTCGAGCACTTCCAGGAGTGGGATGCCGAGGATAACGACAAGGTTGCCCTCGTCCGCTCAAGGCCGGGCTCGAAGGGTGGAATCAGAGCTTTGAATCCAAAGGCGCCGCGTTGAAAGCCTTCCTCGAGAAGGTCGCCAAGGCGGAGAAGGACGTCCGCGACAGGATGCTCAAGAAGCGGAAGACATCGGAGGAGGGCGACGTCGGCGCAGGCGGCAGCACCGGCGGCGCCATGGCGGCGGAGGCGGCGAGCGATCCGCCAGGCGCGCCAGCCCCCGCCGCGGCCGCCCAGGCCTCGCCAGCAGGCGCAGCCACGCAGGCGCCAGCGGACGCCTACGAGAACTCGGAGAAGGAGGCGCAGCGCATCTCGGCGGCGAAGTTCGCGGCGGCCAAGGCGGCTGGCAAAGGGGGCTCCCCACCCGCAGCCAAGTCAGCTGGCGCCGCCGCCTCGGCCGTGCCGAAGGGCTCGCAGGGCCCCGCAGCCGCGTCGAGCCAGCCTGAATGACTAGGCGTGGGGGCCGACGGTGCTGCGGCTAGTCGGCATTTCGAGCACGCCGGCGATACTCGCGAGACGAGAATATCCATCAGCAGCTCGACGTGCATGGGTGACAAGGCCTGCGAGGCCCAGTCCCAGACACAATACTACTTGGCCGCATGCGAGACGCACGTCGGGAAGGCAGTTCTTCCGTCATGGGCGCCAGAGGCGCGGTTATCATCCATCAGGCTCTTCGCCAATCCAGCTCGTCCGAAGCTCCAGTGGAACAAAACGCCTGGAAGCGACGCTGAGTCTCATAATGAAGGGGGAGAGTGTGTTCCCACTCGCAATCATGGGCCTGTTCAGCATCTAGATGCAGCCCGCGCAGGCCCACTTTTAGCCGAAGGCAGTTCCGTGTTCGACGGCTTCGTGCCAGTCGTGATGCACATGCATGGTTTCTCTTGAGTTGTTCTCTGTTGTTACGGGCACCCAGGGTTCGGGCCTCGAGGGGCAAACCTTGGTCGCCTCCGCGGGGTCGGATGCTTGCTTCGTGCCATTCAGATTCCCTGGGTCGCCGCCGCCGACTGGCATCTCTCTCCAGAAAATACGCGGCGCTCAGGGTGGCTAGACAGAGTTGGAGGGCAGATTGCGCGCTCCGATGCTTTGTTCACGCGTGCCCCAAGTGGCAGGAAGCAGCCCAGTCATTTCAACTATCTTGTAGTCAGTCACGCAGCGATGCCGCACGTACGTCGAGCTGTTCCTGTAGCCAATGTGCCCTGGGAACCTCACATCGGGCTCAGTGGCTCCATCGCCGCGTCTGGCTCTCCGTTGATCGCCCAATGTCTTGATTTGCCTGCCCGTTTGCTAACACTCAGTAGACCTAAGCGGCAGGCCACGCCTGGCTCCGAATCTAGCGCCAGGAAACAGGAGCGGGCCACTTCAAGTTTGGAGGCCAAGCGGGTGCCCCCTGGTTCCCCCCCCTTCAGGGCGGCGGCGTGGGCGCGCAGGGTGAGTCCGTTCATCGCGCCCAAGGTTCGTTCTTCCCCCGCCGGCCCCCCCCCCCCTCCCCCGCCCTCAGCGACGCGGGCGCTCACTGCGAGGAAGGCGGTGGGCCCGTCTGATCGGGCGACGACTGGGGCGGTTTCTCGGAGGAAGACCCTTCGGCGGACGAGACGGCGTTTTAATTTGCTCCCTTAGCCGCCCCTGCTTTTGTTTCTCTCTTGCCAGTTGAGAACCAGCCAATTAGACAGTCGAGCAGCACAGAGCACCGAGCTACTTCGGACCCCCCCCCCCGGATCTCCCCGAGCCCCGCCGTCCAGGGGTCTTCTTCCGAGGAGCAGTCCGAAACGTAGGCGTGGCCCCCAGATTTTCCTGTGCCCAGTGATGCGTGGAAGGGGCAGAGAGCTCGGATTGGTTTCAGTTCTGCCATCCAGTGCCTTCCCTCGGGGGCCATCGTCCGCTCCGCAGCCTACCGCCTCGGCTCAAAAGATTCAGGCTTGCTTGCAGCTTTGCGCGCCGGCTGGATCCGAATCGTGGATGCCTCCATATTTACGCATCATCGGCAGGTCCCACCTGGAGCGACTCGCGGAGAGGCGCCCCAGTTCAAGGTCTCGGTCGCGCGTCAAGGAACCCCCTCCCGACTGGCACCTTCGCGACCGGATCAGCGGGCGGCGGGCCCGGGCCAGCGCAATCATCCGCAGCATTACACGGCATCTTCGGCGGGCAGGTGGTGACAAGCAATTTGCCATCCTATATCACGCGGGCCGCAACCTCCTGGGCGACGCGCCGTTTCAGGCAGAGCAGATCATCCAGCCCACCGACAGATTCGACTGGAGGCACTGGCAGCAATTTCTTGAGAACCTTCAGGGTACATCCTGAGCTCAGCTCGATGCCAGCGCTCAGGCAGTCGACAGATTGGCCAGTCGTAGCCAGAGACGGGCTTTGAGCAGAGCTATGATTGAACTTTGAGGCTGGGCTAAAGCGGCACCTGCCATCGGGGTCTTTCACAAAAAATTGAGGGACCCCCAGCCAGAGGGGCACGACGCCCAGGTCAATGGTCAGGTTTTGGTACACCCAAAGGACACCATGGACTTCAAGAGCAGGAAATGAGAGCACGTATGGGCTCTCAACTTTTTATCTGAACTATGTGATCAGCAAGATCTCTTTGCTGCGATGCGCGACAGGGTGCGCTGCGAAGCCATGCAAGCACTCACCGTCATTGACATCAGGTGCGCGTTCGGGCCGATCAAGTCCTCTGCTGCTATGGGAGTTGATCGGTTGAGTTCCCACGATCTTCTACGGCTACCTGGTGAGGCCATTCAAAGACTTAGCATTGTGTTATCGATTTGCGAGTCCGCGCAGACTTGGCCTCATCAAGTTATCCTCACCATCGGCGCTCCTCTTCCCAAGAGGGTAGCGGGAGACAGGATCATCGGACTTCTTCCGCACTTGTCCAGGGTATGGTCTCAGGCACGTGAGAGCCACGTGTCAAGCGGTGGATCTCAGGCAGCGAGGCATACCGGGGCGCGGCCATCAAGGGCAACGCTACAGTTCGGGAAGTACTTATCATATCGATCGACGAGGAGTTCGCTGCCAGGCTACAGATGCATCATGGTAACGGGCTCCTTGACATCAGCGAGTTATATGCTTCCATCGGTTGGCTGCAGCTCGGCAGGGTTGCCATGCGGCTGGATTTTCCTGTTGAAGTTTTGGGCCTGGAGCTGCTGCAGTGCATGGCGGCTCGTTGTCTGCGGATCCCTTCGCCGCTCTGCCCAGTGGTGCAGGGGCTCCGAGGACGTATTCGGTTTGCCACATGTGCCACGTATCACATCATGCAGAGGTTCACCACTGCACATGTCCGGATGTCCCAGCGCCTGTGGCTAGATGATATCCAGCCAATCGGTCACATGCTCTAGACAGAGCATGCGCAGGCAATCGGTCAGCTGTTTAGTGGGCACATGCCGCAGCATGCAGGAAGCAGGATTCGAGATGTCGCCCAAGAGCGTAGTGGTGTGCACCAAGTTGCAGGACGCTTGTGAGATTGCGAGGCGAGCGAAGGCCTTTGGATTCTCTTTGAAAGCGGCACCACAGCCAGAATACCTCGGGTGCGATCTTGGAGGAGGCCCAAGGCATGCACGAGCCAAGCGAGTCTCGAGGCAGAAGAAACACAGTCAGGTGAGAAAGAAAGCTGTCACCGATGCCATATGCACTCGGCGGTGGAGGCGCAGGGGGGGCAGGCCGCCGGCACCTACGGCCACCAACTTCACGGAGTGCACGGAGGCGAAATGGTCCAGATTCGGCGACGACTCGGCAACCCCTTGGGCCCCAGGGTCCCTGGCAGGTGTCTCGCAACATTGATCGGTATTTTGGCACCTGGTCGGGGCCCCGCCGATCGGCTGCCGCAGGAGTGATTGAGGCTCTGGCTCTCACGTTGGGCTCAGCAGCCCACCATTCGGAAGGGCGTCGCCAGGACCTGGGCCTCCCTCGCCCAGGAGCTGCAAGCCCTCCCCACAGCTCGACGCCCGCCGCACATCAGAGGGCCCCAGGGTGCGGTCATCAGCTACCTCCTACAGGCTCGATGGCAACCGCTGGGGCCCGGTTCTTGGAAGGCCCCTGTCGGGAGCGGCGGTCCCGAACATCATTGGACCTTCGACGCAAGCAAATTCACTGGCGTCGAATCCATAGATTTCCCAGACGAACTATTTCACAGCTTCGGCGAGGCGCCCACGGTGGATCACTGGCAGGGAGCAGCTGAACACTTCGGAGGCGCTAGACTGGAAGCAGGTGCGCGCAATCGGTCCACCATACATCTTCTGGCTCAGCTCCAGGAGGTGCCAGGAGGGCGGAATCTTGCAGGCCGCATGCTGGCGATAGCCATCGGTGGCACCTGGCCCGGAGCTCGACGACAGGAACGTGCCAAGCAGAAGCTGAATATCACCTGCCCACGCTGCGGTCAAGCCGATGAGACAGCATTCCACTGGATTTGGGAATGCGAGGGCAGGAGCGAACATCTCATTTACGAGCTTTCTCAACAACTGGTGGGACAGGCCTACGCGAGCGGGGAAGCAGGGGCCTGATTCTGGACGCGTGGGCTCATCCCCAGTACCTGGATGCAGATCCCAGCCCCGCGGCAGTCCGAGGATTGGCACGTGTCCACGGGCAACTACCTCGAAGGCTGCGCAGGTCATGGGTCATCGGATCGGCCTTGGTACTTGGTACATCTTCGGCGACGCCAGTGGAGGTGCTGACAGCGCCGACCCCCGCTTGCGCAGGGTCGGAGTCGGCCGCGTGCTTCCAGGACCTGACAGATGACGTGCAACTCGAGCTGGGCATCTGGCGAGGGTTACCTGGCGGCCGCCAAACGGTGGCCAGAGGCGAGATGCCAGCATTGCTACTGGCGCTGTTGTCATGTACAGGCCATTGCGTTTATGTCACTGATAACGAATCGGTTATCTTGGGCTGGTACAGCCACCGACGCCAGCACCCCACGGGGCCGTGACCTCTGCTGGGACATTGGGCTGTGGTTGGCAGTTCACCCCAATCAGGTCTGCACTGCGGTCTTTGTGCATTCGCACCAGGAGGCCGACGACGTCATGTCTGGCCGGGCCTCGAGGCTTCTGGTCTTGGGGAACACCATTGCCGATGCATGCGCGGCCGTGGGCGCCGACTTCGCCCGCGCGCCCGAGTCTCAAAGATTTCGTTTAACAATGATCGAGCACAGCGCTTTTGTTGTCCGCGTGAGGGCCCTCCAGAGCACCCGTGAGGCCCTTCAATGTAAAGCTGAGCTCGGCAGAGGAGTTTCCAAAAGCAAGCGCGCGAAAGAGCTCGTGGGGCCTCCTGCTCCGTCCGTCTGCAGTACGTTCGCCTCATCCCACGTCTTGTGCGAGCAGAACAGTGGAGCATGCGAGCGGTGTAGAGGGGTCGACCACACACGCCAAACGTAAGGGCTCGCTCGATTCTCCTTTTTTAATTTCGTTGGTCTCGACGGGGCCATGTTTGAACCCCCTCCGGGACGGCGGGTGCATATTGCAGGGGGTCTTCCGCTCTCAAGCCACAAAATTCGGTGCCACTCGGGGGTCGGGGTGTGGTTTTGCACCATGCGTGGGCGTTTTGCCTCCCAGCAGCTCAAAAAGCTTGCTCGGGAGTGTGCCGAGAGGGTTGAAGGTGATCGCGGGGGCTACCTAACCAGGATCTCCAAGGGTCTTTGGCCCGCGGCCTCGAGCAAGGTTGAGAGGGCCCAAAAGGAGAAATCCATTGTTTAAATTCCATTCAACCTACCTTGTCGCCATTTCCAGAACACCAGAACTCCTCCTCCTGCTTCTCCTCCTCCTCGCCGAGTGGCGAACAACGGCCCCGGCCGCGGAGGGCCATGGTCGCAGACGAGGCCGCCTGAGCGAGCCCCGGCGGCACGCGCGAGGCCGCGGCGGAGGTCGTCTGCAGGCCTCGCCCTGCTCGGCAGGAGGCTGCCGGCCGGCAGCGGGTGCGGGAGGTCCGTGATCCGGGGTCTGGATTGGCCCGGGTCAGAAGATTCCCGATCCGTGATCAGCTGCGGCCGCCGCCGCGACCTGTCCCCAAGAGGCCCCCCGCAGAGTCGGGCGCCCCGGGGCGGGGGCCCATGCGAACGGGGGCCAGCCAGAGCACCCGATCTTGCAGCATCTTGCAGGGCCAGGGTCGCATTGAGCCAGGCTTTGGTGCCGGATCCTGCAGGATCTGGCAAGATCTTTCGGATTGACCCGTTTTGGTGTGCAGGATCTGGCAGGATTTCGCAGGATCTTGCAAGGCCTGACTGACCAGTGTTTGGATTAACCCGGGCCAAAAGATCCCCGACCCGCGATCAGCTGTGGCCGCGCCGCGACCTGCCTCCAAGAGGCCTCCAAAAGAGGGCCCCAGTTTGTGCAAAAGGCATGGCTGTCCTTCGGGCTCTTGGGGGGACCTGGTCGTTGTCGACGCTCCAGGATGGCCCAAGCACCGCGAGCGCCCTCAGCCCGGACAGGAGCAGCAGCCAAAGGCGCAGATTTAGCACCGAGGCAAAGAGCACGGACGGGTGCAGAACCGGCACGAGTCGCCCTGGAGCCCCGGTGCTCAAGGTGGCCGGGGGCTCGGAGCAGGGCCTGCACGGCGCGCGCTTGGGCAAGGGCAGTCTGGCGCCATGCGCTCCGTAGCCGTACGTCGCGGGCGCAGCGCGCACCGCGGTGCTTCCATGGGACAAGGAGGACGAGGAGAGAGGCGCCATGCTCCCCCGCGATCGTGGAGGATGTGTGCCGAGCCGAGTGGGGCTGTGAGTTGGCCATTTGGGTCGGCGCCGAGCCCAAGCTGAAATCACGATCGTTGTTGCCGAGGTACGCCCATCTCCGCCTGTGTTTTGAGACGTGCCTGGTCATGATTTGCAGTGGAAGTGACAAGTCTAACTTGCTAGAGGTGTTGGCCTCCTTCGGAGAGCCCGTTAAGTCGATGCTCATGGATTTCTGGGCCATGTCTTTGGGGGTTTCAATCGGTCCTGAGGTTCACAAACATGTTTGGCAGGATCTCGTGCCGAAATTCAGCTACCGCATCCGGCTTGCTCGTCAACGAGGCCTCGGGCTTGTTCTGTCGTTTGTCGCTTTCAGGGTCATGGGCGTCTCCTTCCTGTTGCTTCGTTTCCACATGTATCCCGCCCAGCCAGGAGATCACGAGGTGCTTCAAATAAGGTTATATACTGCACCTCACGACTGGTCCCCGCAATGCGATTTCTCACAAGTTGGCCCCGCGTTGTCGCGAAAGCCGTTAGTTTCAGCAACATATTCCGTTCCAGAGGTGTTCTGGGGCTTCTCGACTACCTCGGCGTGGCCCGCGATGACCCCGATCACATCTGCACCGTTGGCTTCGAGTCTGGTGACATTATTAGTTTTTCTCTTGCATAAGGGGCTTTCGTCATTGGAATGATGGTCTGGCCCCTGGGCCCGAGATCGCGAGCAAATGCTTGGAAGCTGTGCGATTCTATCCGCAATCACTCCCCGACTAAATATGCGAGGGGCATCCTGCGGAGACGCGCGCAGTGCTACATCTCCGAGGTCAATGAGAGAGTCTGATCGATGCCTTGCGCGCGAATGTGAAGAAAGTGGCAGAGGCCACATCCATGGATCTTGGCGTCGCTCCTCTATGTTTTGTCACGTCCTTGTTTAACATGCAACGGTCAGTTATCATGATCGAGCTGCTGAATGTCTCTTCAGTGCCTCCCCTCCTGACGAAAGGATTGATCTGGACTCGATTGACCATGATTCGTGTTGCCCTTTACTTCGGGGCCTGTTTTAGGGGTGGGTTGGGGCCCTCGCGGTCAATTCTTCCGGGCCGATCAGGGGGCCGCAATGCGAACGACCTTATTGGTTACGTCTCTCTCTCTCTCTCTCTCTCTCTCTCTCTCTCTCTCTCTCTTTCTCTATCCTCCTTCTATGCGAGTGACCCCCTCCCCGTCTGTCTTGCAGCTCACAGTGCCCGTCGCTTTCAGAAGGCAGGCGCCCCCGTATGAGCGTTTCGAAGCGCGCATCAGCGTAACGGCCAGGCGCGATCGTGCTTTGTCCGATGCGAGGTCTGATCGTTGACCTGCTATCATCGGCAGGCTCACGAGGCGCCCGTTTCTGCATTGCCACCCTCTTCGTGTTCGGTCTGGGGTGGCGCTGCCGCCGGGGCTGCTTGGCGCCCTTCGAGGCAGGTGGGGGCCTTCCGACGAGTGTGGAGAAGGGGGATCCGTTCTGTTTTGCATGCCCCCGAGCAGCCTGCCCCGCTCTGCATTCCTGTGTGGTCCTAGAGCGCGGAGTCAGACTCCACCGTGGCAATTCTTGGTTTTATGGCGGTCTCTGGTGGTGGGCCGACGGGGAGTTCTCTGTCGCGTTTGCTCTGGTAGGCCGGCATTTAAGTTACGGGGCGACAGGCGCCCAGGATTGTTTCGGCACGTGCCGGACCCTTATTCACTCGTGCCCCTGCCCCGCCCAATCAGAGCGGCAGGCGCTGTGCCTTCCCGTGCGCCAGGCGCGCCGAGAGGTATATGGGTGCTTCCTGCTCAGGCTGATTGTCAAGACCGTCCGTCTTGACTTGGGGGTGTGCTCGTAAATATTCCGCGAGTGGGTGGCTGATGATATGATATTTTTGGAACAGCTCGAGAGCTTTTCGACACTGCTTGGGGATTAGTGCCCAAGTGCCTTCCCGAAAGGAAACCTACCAGGCCAGCGGCATCTGGAGCCTTCCATTGAAAATAAAGACATATTTGTCACCTACGTGGGCCCGACACGGACTGCGCGTTGTTTTGGCAGCAGTTGTAACCTCCAGACGCATTCTCCATTACTGCCATTCTTTACCTTCGTGTCTCGTTCCATCCCCATACCTCCATTGACTGACGCTTACACATCCGCACGATGTTTCGCCCATTCCGCGTATAGTTGTTATTGTTCAGCGTTGGTTGCATGTTTTCTTATGCTTTGTTCACGCGGAGCGTTTTCGGTGATTCAACGAGGCGTTCTCGCTCCAGCGTTGGCCTCATTTTTTGGTCGGCGCTTTGCTCTTAAAGCTCAGCATGGCGCTTTCGCCCCAGCGCGGGCCATTTCTCTGGATCTGCCTGTTTCCTCATCGTTGTCACCCCTTTCCATTGCGCCTTCCTCTTGGCATCCGGCCCCTCTCGCTTCTCCCACTCCTGCTGCTGCTGTTTCTCCTCGTCCTTCTCGTTTCTCATCCTCCGCCCCCCCCCCTTCCCTTCCCCTTATTCATCCTCCCGCTCGTCAGCCACCTCCTTTTTCCAGAATGGGCAGCTCATTTTTTGTTGCGATTCAAGCGCACGGTTGGCCAGAAGGTGGGCTGCCTTTGGAAGACGGGACTACTACCTTCGGCTGCTCATGGTGCAGGAGTATCGGGGCTGACCGAAGAGGTCCTAGCTAAGCTTCGATCCGCGGCAGGCGTGCTTGTTGGGGCCCGAGCTGGATCTTCATCTCTGACTGTCTATTTGGCGACCCAGAGGTCGCCTGAGTCTGACCCTATATATGCTGCTACCTGCGACTAAGTGGTCAGGTATGCATATTGGATTTGGAAGGCACGTACTTCCTTGTCAAGGTTGCATCGTGTGTGGATCGAAGTTACTAACATGTTGGTCAAGTATCCATCATGGAGGCATGCGAAGTGTCCAATTGGAGCTGTTACTCTGTCTTTATGGAGAATTGGTTGGACTATATATTCGTCGACGGTGTTGATCACGGATGAAAAGGAGCGCGTGTCTTTGCTCACGATGTCGCCTAGGATGTTCGGCAGCTGCTGTGTCGAGGTATTGCTAGATGGCAGGGTCAGTGGATCATCCAGAGGTTTGACCACCAGTTCGAGGTACCTAAGCTTTAGATGCGCGCGCTGCCTGCCTGTATTTGCGGGCGCAAAGCTGCTGTTTCTGACAGAGCGAATGCGGCGTCACAACGGGTTCATTGGGCCGGGGTGCATTGGGCGCAAGGCATGAAGTTCTCGGTTGGTTTGGCGGAGTCACCGCAGTGTCTTCGTTATGGTCGCCCTGAGGGCACCCCTGGGCATCGCTTTTATGGATGCGCTCCTTTACTTACACCGTTGAATGAGGCAGCTGAGATGGAAGGCGTTGCCCCTGAGAAGCTGCAGGGCCCGCGTCAGTATATGTACGATCAAGGCCTTAAGGGTCTTGGTGAACCCTGTTGGGGTGCTTTCGATATTGGCGTTGCTTTACCGTGCATGCCGCCAACTGCGGCGGCCCCGCGGGTGCAGCAAGACTACGCATTTTGGGGCGACTGGAGCAGGCAGGCGAATCTTCGAGGTACTGCTGTTTTCTGCGAAGGCTCTGGTGTTGCATCGGCGGTGCCTGAATTGATGTGCTGCGGATGGGCATGTGTTATGCTAAGTGAAGCTGGTCTCCTTCTACGCGCTGCTTACAGAGCTCTGCCGGGATATATGGAATCCGCTGGGCGCGCTGAACGCTTTGCTGTATACACGGCGTTGAAGCTCTTGGGTGACTTTGACGTCCTGTGCACGGATCTATTTGCTCTGCGTGATGAAGGGAACGCTGTGTCAGACGATCTGGACGGCGCTGCTGGGGCCTATGCCACGATTTGGAGGCAGATCAAAGCAGTGGCTGGGCAGCGGAGGCCGTATCTCTTCTAGGTGCTTTCGCACAAGTCTATTGAGGAGTATGGACAGATATGCATTCCACAGTTTTTTTTTTTCCCTGGGGGATGGTTGGGAGGCTTGGGTTGCGCGGGCTGGTGCGCTTGAGCATAGAATCAGCAAGGTCTATGAGGAGTTCTACCAGGCGAAGTTGAGACAGCATCAGCGCGCGGCAAAATACATGGCGCGGGCTATGCACCGGATGCGTACACTTGGAGGTTGGGACCCTGAGCGACAATAGGTTCCAGCGCGTGCTCCTTCGTTTCCTCAGCCACAGGTCGCGGCTGTCGAGCACCAGTTGGTTCGTCTCGCTACGGGGTTTATGTTGTGCAGGTCTTGCTGTCGTACCAATGCTGTAGTAAGCGGACCTACGCTTCGGCAGTTTTTTTCGCTCAGTGTGCACGCCGAATGCCATTGATCGTCTTCGAGCTGAAGCTCACGTTCGGACGTCTGGTGCGCAGTCCCCCCCCCCCCCCCCACACACACACACACACACGCACGCACACGCACACACACACACACACACACACGCGCACACACGCGCACGCATCGGGCGGTGCAGGTCGCTCCCGGGGCGGCTGATCGTTTTGATGTGGAGGAAGGAGTGCCTGTGCCCGCGTTGCAGAGTGCTGCCTCGATCTGGGATGAGCATGAGGTGGTCGAGCATGACGGCCACAGACTAAGGCGTGCTGGTGCAACGGTTTTTTGCGAGAAGTGTGCGTCATGGTCGGGGGTGGGGCACTCTGCGGCTCCTCGCCGCCCATGCGAAGGCTGTCCCTCGGGCGAGGGCAAGGCTGCGTCTTGCATCTCCAATAGACGTGGCCGACTACGTCTGCTCGTGGCGGGCAAGCATCCCAAGTCGCGTGAGGTGCTTTAGCCTCCGTGTCTGTTGATGGGAGTTTGCAGTGTGAGCTGGTGTATATGATACTGTGCGCTTTCTCTGTTGGTTGCATTGGAATGACTTGTGCAGCCGGCGGTTCAATGTACTGTACTTATTTCCCAGCACATGCGGGGCTTGCAGGTCTCAGCCCTGGCTGGTAGTGGGCTGGGGGAGGTCCCCGCGAGTCCCATGCATTTATATTTGTGGATAGCTGGTCCTCCCCCGTTCGTCTCT
>CAUYUJ010005747.1:402500-450000 GCA_963575745.1 Prorocentrum cordatum | reverse complement strand
CCGCTGCAGCGCTGGCCACACTTTGGGATCGGCGCTTTGCTCGCTTACCTTCTCTTACCTTCCCTTCCTGGTTGTACTCGCCCCTCGGGAGCGCAGGAGGATCCGCAGCAGGCGAATCGGCGAGGAGGAGGAAAAGGATCAACAGGCGCAAAAGCAGGAGTAGGACAAGGAGGGGCGACAATGAAGAGGACGATTATGTATACGACCACATCAGGGCTCCAAGAGCTCGCCGAACTCGGCGAGATCGCTCGTGCAGGAAAGTGTCGTGTACAGATCGGAGCAGAGCATCTGCGGGCCCATGGCTAGCAGGGATGCTAAGCTCGCATAGCGCGGGTGCTCACGCGGGGCTCGAGCGGCATTCAAGCAGGGCGTGTGAGCTAGGCTCGTTTGATCGTAGTCACAACGAAGCTGGACCCCTTGGTTTTCCTGGAGGGTCTTCTCTGCTCATGATTCTCTGGGCTGCTTCTTCGTCGGCCTGCTTGTCATCAAACTGCTGATCGATTGCTCTGGGAGCGGACGCCTCAGGGACATCAGAAGCACTGCTGCTGCTGGAGACGGCTCGGATCGGAGGGAGAGGCTCAGCGAAGAGAGGGAGAGAGCTCGATCTGACAAAGCGAACGGGTCCGCTCAGATCTAGTGCGAGAGGGCGTCGACCCAGCACGAGAGCTCCTCCTCCAGCCACCCTGGGGGGTCTACGCCGGTGTGAATATCCCCCTTTCCCTCGTCCCTGATGGCCGCCAGCACGACGGGCCGCAGCTCCCACGTCCCCGTCGCGATGATGAGCTTCGTGTCGGTGTCCTCGTAGCACTTCTCCAGGCGTAAATAGGGAGACTTCTTATTCGATGTCCTCACGTTGAAGTTCTGGAGGGACCTCGTCCATCCCGCCGCCGTGGGAGCCGCTGATCTTCGTCAGCCACTGCTCCAGGGCCCCCTTCATCTTCCGGGCCGAACGAAAGGGGCGGATAGGGAAAGGGAGGGGTACGAAATTTGCTGCATGCAGCTGGTTTCGGCCCCGCCGCCGGGCCCATTCCTCGATGCATGGGCGCCTTCCGGCGCCGGGAGGCGCTGGGAAAATCAGTCACGTGAGCTGATTCTCTACCCTACCCTTTGCTATCCCCCCCTTTCCCCCTTTATCTTGGCGCCGATGTCGCGCTGCGCCAACGCTGCAAGGAAGGTCGCCGTGAGGGGCCGGCGGTCGGGGAGCCCAGGTTCTCTTCAGGGCGGCGGCGGCCGAGGGGGACGCCCTGCCTGCGCCGCCGCGGCCTGGTTGCGGAAGCTGCCGACCTTGTCCCCGACCGCGGCGATGATCGGGTGGGCCGTGGGGAAGATGATGGTGTCGACCGTCGTGGCGATTGTCTAGGCCTCTTAGATGGGGTCGGAGCAGATGGGGTCGGAGGATCGCGCCGCATCGCCGATGCATCGGCGATGCATCAGCGATGCGGCTCGACGTGGGGCCCATTTGTTGTCCACGCCGACGTCGCCGATGCATCGCCGACGCCGACGCCGACCTTGTCCCCGACCGCGACGATGATCGGGTGGGTCGTGGGGAAGATTGCACCAGAGAAAGCCCAATCAGTGGATGGCTTGAAATGGGATTGATACAGAGATCGATGAGGAGATCGACCGGGAACCC
The DNA here is from genome assembly GCA_963575745.1 of Prorocentrum cordatum. Taxonomy (NCBI): domain Eukaryota; class Dinophyceae; order Prorocentrales; family Prorocentraceae; genus Prorocentrum; species Prorocentrum cordatum. The sequence continues at coordinate 448,367 of CAUYUJ010005747.1, read as the reverse complement.
GGGCACCCGGGATCCCAGAACCCACCGAAATCTGACCAGAATCCCACCGAAACCGGGAACCCAGAACCGCGAACCCGGGAACCCAGCCGGCCACCAAAATCGGCGGGAATTTCCCGCCAAATCTTTCAATTTCCGCTGGGACCCCTTAGTGCAATCATTGATTGGTGAATGATCGTGTCGACCGTCGTGGCGATTGCCACCTTGGTGCGGTGCGTGTCCTGCAGGACCAGCTTGCACAGCGTCAGGAGGAGTGCGGCGACGTTCGTGTCCTTCACCGTCCGCTATTTGTCCGTGAGCTGGCCCCTGCGGCGACGGCCTCCTCGGCGACGCCTCCGAGGCTCTTCTTGCATCCCGCCCTCGCCCTCGTCCAGCTGGTCGTCCTCGGCTCGGTGCCGAGCTCCGCCCTTCCCTTGTCGCCCGTCTTGGCTTCCTTCGCCTTCGGTTCGCCGCTGGGCAAGCTTCTGCTGCCACCACTGCCAGACTTGTCCGAGGACTTCGGGATGCGCCAACTCGCCCGTGACTTCTCCATCAGCGCAGCGTGCAGGTTGTGTTTCTTCCCGTAGTACGGCAGGGTGTACAGGTAGTACACGCGTAGACGTTGCTCGCGTTGCGTAGTAGTCGGACCAGTTGCCGCAGGCCGAACTCGCGGTCGTCGAACTGGTAGTTCTCCAGCAGAAGGTGGGGGCGGCACCAGCAGGCGCCGTGAGGCACGTTGTACCTCAGAACGTGGTTTCGCAGTGGATGATGATGATGATGATGATGATGATGATGATGATGATGATGATGATGATGATGGTGATGGTGATGGTGATGGTGATGGTGATGGTGAAGGTGATGATGATGATGATGATGATGATGATGATGATGATGATGATGATGATGATGATGATGATGATGATGATGATGATGATGCTGACGAGGAGGAACATAAGGACAAGGATGAACAGGATGAGGAGGAATACAGAAAAATATGTAGCGGCCATGAAGCAATATCGGGTGATTGTGATGTGAGCAATGGGGATCATACTAGTGATGACTCTCATGATAGATATCGATGCTCACAAAGTTGCCGTGCGACCGGGACTGGCAGATGTCACACAGTCTTGAGCATCACCCTCAAATCGCCTCCCCCCTCTCCGTTCTTCCCCTTCCCTCCCACCTCCGCTATCCCCCTCCTGTTCGAAGGGTGTTCCCCATCGTCTACGCGCTGCCGATCGCGGCGAGCCTCGCGGGGGAAGATAGCCGCGGCGTCTTCAGACTGGCGCTCCAGGGAGGTGGGGGGGGGGGGCCTCAGACGCAGGCGCCGTGGCGCACGCGACCACGGAACCTCGGGGTCTTGCTCCGTGCCCCGGATGGTTTCCGGGAGTGGAGGGAGGTCATTTGCCCAAGGACGCTGACGTATGGCAGGTTCGCGCCACGTTGATGCGGCGACGACCCCAGCGCGGGCGTTCAGGGATGAACGCCGCCATCTGCCCAGCGCGGGCCGACATTGTTGTCGGAAAGCCGCGATCGATGATGCATAAGGGCCGCGCGTGGTCGGAAGCCAAGTCCGACGTCATCGCGCCGTGAGCCTATCGCACACATGATGTAGGGGCGTGGAGGGTGACAGGCCAATTTGGGTCATTAGCTCATGGGTTCAGGCAGCAGGGGCGCATGTGTTCATTGATCTGCTCTGTTTCTCAGCACTTGGGGGCCAGGCGCTATGCTATGCTGCTACACGCTCCAGGCGACTCTTTGAGGTGGTGGACATGTGTGTCCCGATTTTAGACAAGCACCTCCTAAATCACAGGACAGTACGCATGTTGCCTCAGGCTGTGCTTCCATCGAGTGACTCTGCATTTGAGTTGGGACTACTCTCGCACTGTTCCTATGAATTTTTGAGGTCTGGCATTTTAGTAAATATGCTCCTCTCCGCCTCATACTCAATTATAACATATCTTAGATTGCATGCAGTGAACTGTCCGCGTGAACTGAAGCTGCGTTTCTGCAGCTGTATAACTGCTCAAACCAGCCGACCTCGGCTGGCAGGAGAGAAAAGGAGCGCGCTGGGGCGCGCGGGCGATTCGTCGTCGTCCGTCCTCGGCCTTCCTCCTCCGTTCCTATTCCTGATACAATGGTTTAGCTTAACGGATATCTGTCTTATCAATGTCTGATCCGCCCCCGCTCTCCCTGAGCAGAGTGAACATGAGATCTTTTTGTCATTTTACCCCGGTTCTCAGAGGAAATACTGGTTATCAGCCGAAACGCGCGACTCAGTCGACGCGGGGCCATTGGACACAAAAGAAGATTGTTCAGTCGTGCCCCGCGATTCAGTCGCTGCGGGAGAGAGCTATGCTAAGACTAATATCGTGTCTAATATCTCGAGAAGCGCTGAAGGGCGCGTTGAGCAACATGATGGACACGATGCATATAGAGTCGGTCCTATTCAAGACCGAATCCCTCCTTCAGCGATCGCCGATCGGGTCATGAGGGGGAGAAGTACTGATGGGATGACCGAAATGTCGGTAGACGTATCCACAGTAGGGGCTCCGATAGGTGATCGTGAGCAAACCCCCGACCCTCACGGGCGAGAAGGCGTCACGCCAAGGCCCAGGCGAGGTGCATGCTCTTCAAGGTTGAGTGCCAACTCAACGGAGTCGATAAGTCCCATCCAGAATGCTCCACAAACTACTGTCGTTGCCGCTGGCGAAACCAGCCGGCCAGGGGAAGCCCAAGGGAATCCAAATGGGTATCCCAATATCCCCGTAGATTGGGTGAGTGCGCATGTTACTGCCCCAACCCCTATAGCACTTAACGGACAATTCGGTCAGGATAGCGATGATCCGATAGACAAAGATCACGAACTATATTCCATGGAAGAAAGTTTTGATAGTATCAATAATGCTATTTCCCTGAGCCGAGTGTTGTCCGTGATGATGGATGAAGGCATCCCTGCTCGAGACAAACGTTGGTCTCCAGATGGATCCGATGAAGACACTAGTATCTTGGCGCTTCAGGCGGACAGGGCAGATACTCAAACGAAACATGAGAGGGAGTCCACTGGGCGAACTCCCGCGCCTCACCTCAAGAAGCAACGGAATGAGGACTATGAGCTAAACGTCTCGCCATTAAAGGAAGGCTTCTTCCGTAATGCCACCACCTCGGGCGAGTGGCAACCCACTATTCCGGCTGTTGTTGGGACGAAGAAATGGTCGGACAACAAGATATATATATATATGTATATGTATATATATATATATTCTCAGCTAATCAAACAAGACGAGAAGAATGGGGAGCTCTTCAATGCGCCCAACCACAAGAAAGTACTTTTACTCGCCCCAGATCGAATGCTTCGAGCAGGGGAAGACCCAACATACCGAGATCAGGGGCGAGGTCTACCTCTAGGAGCAACAGTACAGTTTCAATGATGGAGGCATGTTGGAACCCCAATCCTGGCCGTGCGCCTCAGGCGGAGAACAGATGCCCAGGAAAAGCCAACAAGCTTGAAGGCGCATGTAGGAACCCAGTGTGCAGGAGTTGCTCGGACGTGTGCAACAAGTGTAACATGCAATGGCTATGCACGGAGTGCTACCCAATGGGCGAGCACAAGTGCACATACCTCTTCTCGCAGTCTATTCAAGACCAGGCCACGCAAGCAGAGGCTAACATTCAGAGAGAGTTTCTGACTAACGAGGCGCATCTGGCTGAAAGGGCTCGACTGGACAGAGAAGAATTAGTTGAAACTGTGACTGAAGCCAGGAAAACGTTTGAGGCTGAGCGGATCGCCCTAACCATGGCCGCTAGAGAGCGTGAACCAGCGCTGATAGAACATCTGCGCAATCAGACTGAGGCCGTGAAATGGCACAGAGAATTATTGTTTTCGGACAGACGGGCCGTCATGATAGCGAATGAAGAACCTGCGGGCGCCCACGCGGTTGCCGCTGCCGTTGCGGCGGCCAAGATAGAAGGATAACAAATTGCGACAGCCGTGGCGGAACGAGAAAAGCAGGGGTTACAAGGAGAACTCAAAGCCGCCAGGCTGGAAGCAGACAACACCCAAGCTGTAGCTGCGAAGATATCCAACCAAAACAATCTCTATCCGGAAGAACTGAAATCGCATGAGGAAGCTAGATCGTCTCTTCAGCGTATAATGTCGAGCAATACTAAATGCCCGCCGGCTAAGCCGATCGGGTCGAACATACACCAGCTATCGACGGCCCAGTCGTCGAACATTGCATCTGCCCCTACGCAATTCGATCAGATGGCCGTGGCAAATGCGGGGGCGTCGACCATGATGGTGGGAGGTGCAGCGCGCCCTCCTCCCGATGGGAATGGAATCGCGCTCCCCGTGGACCAGTGTTGTGCCGTTTGTTTTCGTCCAAAGACAGACAATCGCGTCGGATGTGGCAGCTCGGCTGGCGGCGAACATGCCGATGCGAGTGCGAGGAGATGCTCTAGATGCGACCCGTGGAAGAGCGAAAGGCCAGCGGCTAACATGCGAGAAGAAGAGATTGCATCGAACGCGGCTAACAGAGAGCTAGGAAAGGCTATCTTCGCCGACCCGAATCCGTATACTGAAACTAAACGTGAAGTCGGACTCACATCGAAGTCGTTCGGATGTCCGTTGTTTTCGCAAGAAACCCCTGTGGGGCCGCTGTTGCATCAACATTATTCTGTCCAAGGACTTGCCCTTGAAGGTCCGGCTAAGCCGAGCGCCGCTGAAAATGGACCCCGCGCAGGGATGAGGCTAACTGGACTTAACGAAAATAACGCTCTTGCCAATCTCCGCACAACCTACGGAGATGGTCCTAAGGGAACGACGGCGACTAAGTCGTCCAGCAATGCAGGACAGGGCGGAGAAGATGACGACAAGAGCGACGCTCCCAACACTGAGATCGTATCTTCGCACGAAGATGATCGTGGTGGAGGACCGCGAGGGTCGCCTCCGGGGAGTCCAGGGGGGTCAGACCCCTCTGCTGGCGGGGGTGGACGCAGGGGGCCTCAAGGCCCCGGCGGACCGCACGACTCGACAGCAATTGACGAGAGCACGCCGTTAGATCAGTGGAGACAGGTTGGTTACAACCAGAAAATTGATTTGTTGGACATCCCTGATGTTACGAACATTCGCGAGTGGAAAATGCACGCAATACGCGCCATCGCTGGGTCATCGCCCGAGAGCCAGGCAGCACAGCACTGGATTGCCGAGGCTATGGATCCAGCCGTGGAGGATGAGCAACTCAAAGATGCTGGACGATTCCAGCGTCTCGACCTTATGATCGCAACGAATCTTATCGAGAAATTCAACCAGATGCGAAAGAGTCGATATCAGCCTCCTCATCATACTAATTTCCTTCAACAGGTTACTCGAATGGAATCCAGCGCCCAGGCCGAGGGAAGGCTCATGACTGGACGCGAGATGGTGCGGGCGATTTGTCACTGGTGTTCAGTAAGGTCGGAGTTGGGACAACATCGCATTTCACGTGACCTCTTCAAAGTGAAGATAGACCCGCACAAGCCTGATGCTGACCTGTATCATTTCTACAATGAATGGACAGACGTGTATCAACAGCTTTACGACGCAAAGCCTCCGTCCGATGAGATGAGGGCCTCGATTCATGCGCACTTTCTTGAACAATGCAGAAAGCCGAGCAGACTGGATTTTGCATGTAAGTTATGCGACGTGTCAAAAGACAGAAAGGGACAAGGCGTCAAGACTTAAGAGTGGCTGATGGAGCAGATTGAAGACATGATGCTGCGAGAAAAAGAAGAGTGGAATATCAGCGTGCATGAGGGAACCATAAACCAACGTGCCAGACAAGCACGACTCGGCGGAGGCGGAGGCAGTGACCATCGGAGGAACGCAGGCAGTAAAGCCGCCCCGGCAGAGATTGCCACTAAGTTGGGGCAATCCTCGGATGTCATGAAAAGCGGGAAAACCAATGGCGAAACCACGTGCAGATACTTGACTAAGGGCGAAACTTGCCCGCATGCAGGAAAAGGCTGCCCCTTCAATCACAAGAAGCCCAAGAACGCCGCACCGGCTCAGCCGAGAACGGGGCGAAAGTCCAGTGCCGCCCCTGCCCAGTATAAGAACCCTAGAGGTAGATCAAAGGACAGGGGCCGAAAGGGGCAGGGCCTATCCCAGACCCCGACTGGAAATCGCGGGAGAGGAGGACAGCAGAAGAATAGAAGTCAGCCACGTGGGAAAGACAGTAATATCCCGTGTTACGCATACTCCCGAGACCCCACGAATTGTCGAGGATCCGAAGACGGATGCCGCAAGGCCCATAGAAGGATAATTGATGATGAGAAGCTGAAGCGTGACAAATGGGAACAAGCGAAACTTGACGCTGGACAATCTTTGGGATATGATCGTACATCCAAACAGGCCAATGCTGCTGCTGCCGATATCTCTTCGACGGGAAGTAATGGTGGCTCCAGAGCCACTAGTGCTGATTCCGACAAACGCAAAAAGGATGGAGGGAAAAACAAAGGCGGTGGCAAAGGCAAAGACATGGTCTGTCGCTTTTACAGAGAAACGGGAAAGTGCTCACGCGGGAAAGAATGCTGGTTCGCCAAGACCACCCCAGGTCATCCAGTAACGTGACAATGGCTCCACGCTGGCGGCTCAGCCGTCAGTGCTGGAGGAATGACAGGCGTACTTTTGTTGATGGTCTTCTTTCTTGCCGTCCTCGTTCGACAGACGTGGCGAAGCCTGCGTCGGTTGGGCAGATAACGGGGGGGGCTGGAAGAGACCCACTGATTCTATCAGCTTGGGTACCGTCGCGTGCCCCGCCTCATTATTCTGGGGCTTCCCAGGGCAAAAACAAAACAGCCTTAAATTTTTGGCTATTGCATCTAGTGCCGATGGAGGAGACTATTGGGATACCTCCAAAGGTGAGTTTCAACAGGACGGCAGGAAACAGGTCGAGAGTCTCGTCAATGTCCTTGCGGATTTCATGTGCCCTCTTTCTCGGGGCGCGATCAAAAAGTACTGGTGCGTTCCTCCTAGTAAGAGTTGCATGCGACATCGGGACAGTGACCGATGCAATCTCTGCGTCCGTTCTCACCACTCCCACTGAGGAGCCAACTATCACTTGGAGAAAGGCGCGTCGCCACGACTTGAAAGAGTTGCCTTCAAGTAGCAAAGATAGATGGAAGTTCCCAGGAGAAATACGTCGACAGATGTCGATGCAGTCGAGGGCGTCTGTCGCTGAGGCTTTGATCAGAGCATCAGACCTGCAAGATCACGCATGGCATATCTGTATAAAGGGCGAAGAGGGGAAAGAGAGCCCGCGCGGCTCAGCCGCTGCTGGATGCACAGACAAAGACGCTGCGTATCTGGGGGCATTGAGCTTCATTGTAGACACCGGGTGCGGGTACAACCGAATTGCTGAGAAATACATTAGAAGCGCAGGTGCAATGATATTGATACGAAAGCTTCCGCAATCGATCACTCGGAACACTGCCGGGGGAGAATCTAAGGCCCTCGGTTCAGTTCGCGTCGCGTGTCCCAAGTTTAAGGGTGGTAGTTTCAACGCATTAGTCGTGTCGGAGACCCCGTGCGTGATTTCGGTTGGAGAGAGGTGCATGGATCACGGGTTTAGTTTCTTTTGGCCAGCAGGCCAAAGGCCTTGCCTACTGTTGCCCAACGGCCAAAGAGTGGACCTAGCTGTTGAGGGCAAGATACCATGCATGACCCTATCAGGCAAAGAGGCGCTGGGTCAGTGGATGTGCGCAGCTGCCGCCGGAAGGAGCGAGCCCCTCGAGCGGTGGTGTTGCGTGGCGCCGGGCGCCAAGGCAGTCCTGGACAACGTGGAATCTGCGGGGGCCCTTCCGCCCCACGCTGTCCAGACTCGCGTGCCCATAGACCTGCACACACATGAGCTGATTGGTACCCACAGCTACGCTGATGGGCGGCCGACCGAGATCGCGCCCGTTTTCCCATCCTCGATAGACTCTGCGGATGCCATCACCTACCTCTACTATTCGCCTCAGTTGGCCAGCGAATGCGGTTGGAATCGGACGCACACCGGCATTGCTGCCTCCAAAAGTCTCTCAGCTTTGCTCGACCACGGCCAAGCCGTCGGTCCATTCGACGAGCAGCCCGGCAAAGCCGAGGCTTGTGCTGCCGCGTATAGATGCCAGTGTGGATGTAGAATTTCAGGATACCTCCCGTACGAAGCAAGTAGAGGATTGGATTCCGATGCGTGCAACGCGGCCCCAGGACCCGAGGAGGGTGAAGTTGGAGACGCCGGCGGCGTCGACTTGGTCGACGTCGACGCACCGCCAGATTTAGACCCAGACGTTGCGGAGTTTGAGGTGTCGGAGACCCTTGCCGAGCGGCTCAAGAAGGCTGCAGCCTCCCTACCGCATCTTCTAACTCATACTCCTAAGAACCCATATTGCCCAGTGTGCAATTGGGCCAAAGCTATCAGAAAGCAGCAGCGCAAAGCGCAGAACAAAAGGGCTAAAGGTTCTTCGGCCATACGCTAACCCCACTTCGTTCGGACAACTGGCGACGATGGATCATTGGTTTGCGATGGATGAACTCTCGCGGAGACTCCGCGACGAGACCGCGTGTGTGACTTTTTGCGACCGAGCTACATATTTTCTCGCCGCTCAGGGTGTACACGACCAGTCTGCGGTTCACGTTTGTAACTTTAAAGTAAACTTTAGAGCCCCGGAGGAAAAGTTAGAATACTGTTATACAGATGGTGCAAGAAAGCTTGCCAGGGCATGTTACCAGCTCAATATTGCCCATGATCCTACCACCCCAGGAAAAAAGAAGCAAAATGCTGTCGCCGAGCGTGCGAACGGCGTGGTGCAGATGGGAGCTAGAGCCTTACTCATGCACGCTGGTCTTCCACCACCATATTGGGCCTATGCAGTTCGATATTTCTGCTCATGCTACAATGCAAAGGACCCCTGCTGAAGGGCAGTCTAGCTGGGAAAGACGCTTCGGATGCCAGTTCAATGTTCCGCTTCTCCCCTTCGGATCACTTATCCGTTATGTGCCTCCGCCGGAATCCCGTTTTCGCACTGCCAAGACTGGAACGACGATGATTCCAGGGACATACTTGGAGTATGTGCACAAAGCGGGGGGATTGGTTGGGCCCGATAGTTACGTCATACCCCTGAGACAATTGGACGGACTGAATATGGAGTCAGGACGCACTCTCGAGGGAAAACGACTCACGATCGAGAAGTCTGATCCTGTGTACAGCAACATCTTAGATGGTACTGCTGACGACCAATCGCCTCAGTTTCCTTTGCGACAAGCATACGAGAAAGCGGCGACGGAGGTACGTTCCGTCACAATCCCTACAGAAACAGGAGAAGGTGCGGCCGTCTCAGACGGACTGCAACCAGCCACAGGGATAAGACCGGACAACACGTCTAATGCTGATGACCCTGCCATTATGGTGCCACCGCCCCTCCAGGAAGGCGAGGGCGCACCACGTATTGACTCTGGGGCCGATCTTGATGACGACGGTCCTGGGGGCTTGTATGTGGGCGACGTGCCTTTGGTAGTTGACGGCAGGGGCCCTCAGCGCGACTCCCATCCTGCAGACAAAAACCAAAAACTAGGACTCGCACAACTTGAGTATCGTTTGGACAGACAGTCCAACTTCTCAGCGGCTAAGCCGCGTGAGAAAGTCCCAGGGAAAGGGCGGGTTCTTGCCCGAACAATTTGAACTTTGGATACAATGGGGTACTTCGAAGACAGACGGATTGTTGCTGGACTTACAAAAGACGAATTGATTCAGAAATTCCCGCTGACAGGTCGTCGAAAGACATGTAGCATACGAGTTGTTCTCTATCATGACCCTGATTATGCGCCTATAACCCGAGTGTGGGTCACAGACCCAGACCCAGAATACAGTGCCCAATGGTTAAAGAAATTACCTGAATCTACCAATCCCGGGATGCATCCTGGACGATGGTTCAACATGGCCCAAGCACAGCGTCGACAGGCCGTGGAACAATACAAGGCTGAAGAGAGAGGGTTCTTCGGCATATAGGATCCCGGTCCTTGCCTAGGCCTTTTGCGTGATATTGGTCTAGATGTGGATGACCCACCGACTCCGCCCGATCCCGCCGCAGTGGCTCAGCCACTTGCGGCTCTCCCCGAAGCCAGGCTAACTGCACCTAAGGTGGCTGAGCAGCTACGTCGAATGCAAAACGGCAGCCTGTGCTACGCCCCTGGCAGTGGGCGAGGGGCGGCGTCGCGAAACACCCAGGTCTGTCAAACCACATCTCAAACTGACGATTCATCAGAAGAAGACATTCCTGACGGACACCTGTCAGATGACGAAGATATTTGGTGGAAACAAACATGGTATGGAGGCACTATAGCAAGAGACGGGCTACCCTCCGGCTCAGCCGACAGGGATCCCTTGTCCGATGATGATAACGGAAAATCTGAGGACAACGACGAGGCAAGCCTGACCTCGAGTCCGGCGGCCGCCGCGTCGCGGCGAAGCGTGCTTCGAATGCCGTTACGAGACAGCTCAGACACAGATATCAATCATCGTGACGAAGAAAAATTTGATTTGCAATACTTCTATCATCCGTTTACAGATATAAAATCTGTCATCGATGAGCCTTTCCAACTTCCCAATGACTGGCAATGCACTCGCATTGATGCCGCTGTAGCCAGATCTGTCTCGAAAGACGAGGCAAAGGCAAACAAAGCCGCTCAAGCTGCCTTGAGAAAAGAATGGGACAGACTGCGTGACATTGGCACGTGGATCGAAGATGGTGTTAGGGAATATTCCGACGTTGTTGCCGAACTCAAAGGCAAAACGGCCCATTGCGGCCGCTGATTTGCGATCCTTGTGGAAAAGAAGTCAGAGTTACCACTCGGACGCAAAGACCGCAAGCACAAATGTCGGGTGGTCTTTGATGGTTCGAGTGTTAGAGATCAAAGACGCGGCACTATTCCAGGAACTTTCCAGCAGTCCCGCGCCAATGCAGGCCAGCAAAGCAGCCGATACTTACGGGCTGTTTGAAGGCCACAGCATCGAACAAGCTGACGCTCGAAGCTTACACGCCATCAAAGTTGGGAGGCACTCCTACTTGGGTTTTCTTGCCTCGTGACGAATGGCCCAAAGCATGGTCCAACATGAGAAACCCCGTGTGTCCTCTGTACTTATCTCTGTGCGGACATCTTGATTCGGGCGGGCACTGGGAACAGCATTGCGAGGGACATGTCACGGCGAAAGGTTTTGTAAAATGTAGTCCGTGGCGCAGCTGTTACTTCCACAAAGAAGTGCACATTTCCTTGATCATTTATGTCGATGATTTCAAATTGTCGGGGCCAGCCGACAAGCTGGCCCAGGGATGGAAAAGTTACTTCAAGAACCTTCGGAAAACTGCCCTAAGGGCATAGAAATAGATCCTCCAACAGCTGTTGGGCGATATTTAGGACGCGAGCATAGATTATCAATCTCACGATTGAGTGGCACGGGGAGTTGCCTGCGATACTCGACCCGCCTCCTCCAAAAGTTAAGAAAAACGCCTCCGTCACAGACGAGAGTAGTGGGGAGGAAACGGGGGGTGACTCGGCATCTCAGACGACCGAGCCATGCCAGCCGAGAGAACCGAAACTCGTAAAAGCCATCGACTACAATATGACAGAGTTTTTCGATTCCTGCGTTACCTTATACGCTCAATTGACGGACACAGACCCGGCCACATATCCGGCCGCGGGCACCCCGTTCGGTCCAGATTTTACTGACTTAGAAGACGGACAGGGCGGCCCCGGAGGAGAAATCTACCCCACAGGTCAGGAGGCTATAGCATCAGCGTTACAGATTAACGTTGACACCGGCTTTCCTGACCAAGAGATAGAGGCGCTTGGCCTCGATGCTGCAGCAGCTCGCCCTGATGACCCTGGGCCACCGACTCAGTCGGGAGTGTTTCAACCAATTGCAGCAAAAGTGTTGATGAAAATATTGCACGGGGCTAGAATGGCAAGATGCGACCTACTCCGCGCCGCGTGTCAAACTGCCAGTTGCATCGCAAAATGGACAACAACAAGACATGGACCTCTTCGCCTCATATGTTACATAAAATGTACATCCCATTATCGTATGACCTCGTGGGTGGGTGATAAAAATCATGATGTTCTGTTAAAGCAATACTCTGATGCTGATCTGGCGAGTGACATCCGAACGCACAGGAGCACGAGCGCCAGCTACCAAGCAATATGGGGCCCGTATACACGGGCAGGCCAGTCGATGAGTTCGCAAAGACAAACATGCGCATCTCATAGTACACTTGAGGCCGAGATCGTTGCGGCCGACCTTGCGTTGCGCAAGGAGCTGCTGGCGGCATTACCGCTGTGGGAGATCCTGCTGGACAGACCTGCGCGATGTTTATTCTGGGAAGATAACCATGCAGTTTGCAAAGTCATCAAGGCAGGCGGGTCAATGAAGCTGATGCACCTACCAAGAACGCATCGAATCGATGCAGCGGCTGTGCCCGAACAATTTTCTCGTGGCCCTGTTCAATTACAATGCGAAAGAACAAAGAGCGAGGCTGCTGATATTGGAACAAAACGATTCGTTGACCCAATGGCATGGGTCGAAGTATTATACCTCGTCAACATAGTGCCGCCTAAGTTCTGGGCCGCTCAGCGGTGCCAAGGTTATCTTGACTCAATGTTTTCTGACGGACTTCCCTTGAAACCTGGGGGGATTCTCAATCCCCGCCTGGGCCCTTGTTCGGCCTTGCGGAGAGGAGCTGCCATACCTAGCAAAAAGTCAAACCAAAAGAAGAAGCGCCCCAACAAGGGCAAACCCGTTGCGGCTGCCCCCGGCCAAGCCGAGGGATTATTGAAGACGAAGAATGCAGTCAGCTCAGCTGATGCTGCAGGTAATGTCACTCCTCGAATGGGCAAAGAGTGTTACAGCAGAAGCTCCGAGAAAACGAGAGCGATTGAACGCACAACAAAAAGAAGCTCCGATCGTGAGATGAAAACCATGTTTGGAATATCGGACAGCGAAAGCGAGTCAGAGCCTTCCATGAGACGTTGAAACGGGGAGGCTGCTTCTAACGACGGTCGCCCGCTTCACAGTCCGCACTTTGCGGTGGATGCCAACTTCTCTGACAAAAGGGATGAAAGGATGAGGGCAGGACAGAAGTTGACGCGACATCACTATGTTCCGAGACTTGTCACATTCATGCCGACAATCGGGGACTGTCCTCCCGAGCTTGATAAGCTCGATGATAAGCGTCGCACATCTGCCGTCAACTCCCAACAAGGTTTGACGATAGATCGCATCGATAATTGGCGTGATGAAGAAAGCAGATATCACCACCCATGTGAATATGACCCAGATGGCGATTCTAGCGACGGTGATTATTGCCTCAGCAAATGGACGGGATACACAGAATCAAAAATCCGAAAAGATTGCGCCCCGGCCACTCAGTGGACCGGGGGAAGATTTGTATTAGAGTACTGTTGCCTCCCCCAACGTAGAATAGGAGACCCGAAGAATTTCGTTGACAACTCATGTAAAGTGATTCGGTGCACCGAGGAAGAAGACATGAGGACGGACATGGGATTCAAAACAGCGCTAAACGACATAGCTGCGTTTAAGGGAAAACATATCACGTTGTGGGGCTCCATGATGTGAACGAGGCGCATAATTTCCGTGCCGGAAACCACAGGGCTATGCGAAGACTTCGGGGCATGAGATCTGATTTTTGTTATCTGTTTTGGAATTTCCGTGAGAATGCCCGTGTTTTGCACAAAGCGGGGGGCGTTGTATGTATTGAGTGGCCTACCCAATGCAATTATTGGAGAGACCCTCTGGTAAAGAGTTTGCTCCGAGAGTTGGGACTTGCCAAGGCGGCGTTGCACGGGTGCGCGTATGGATTGAAGGATAGCGAGGGCAATTTCATGAAAAAGCCCTGGGCGATAGCCACCACCTCTCCCATTGTTGCGGAAGGGTTAGAGCGCGGATGTGATGGCGCGCGCGAGCAGGTTGAGGCTAGGGGAAGAGAGTGTAAGAGCGCTGAAGATTACACTGATGATTTTGCCAAGCAAGTTCATTTTGCCGTCGCCAACGCCGCAGAGAGAGTTGGGTCGTCTCGTCGTCGTCCTACCTCCTCTCCTAATCCTATATGCGCCGCTGCCGTTTCGGCTCAACAGCCTGCGCGGGCTGCTCCGCGACCGGCCCCCCGTAGAGGCGAGCGGTTGCCTTGCCGCGACTGCTCGAATCTCGCTTGCGGCGGATTCCGCGTGCCGAAGACACCGACGACTGAACCCACGCGTCGTCCGCTGAGGAAGAAGGCGGACGGATCACTGGGTGATGACGCGATCTCATTCCATTCCGACGACATCGTGGGCGAAATTGATTCCGACGTTGTTGTTGACAAGGGCAGAGAGGAAGAGGATTACAATAATGCTCTCCTCGCCACAATTCGAAAAGCCTCAACGCCGGCTCAGCCGAGCGGGGCGGCTTGCCCACGGGCTCAGCCAGATGGGACAGGAAATGAACACTTCAGCCCCGAAAAACATTATATCCGAAAATGATGTTGAAATGGAAACTGCCCCCCAAGACAGTGCTCGCTCAAAGAAAGTGATTGATCCCAATGTAGAAGACGTCGAATCATGGAGAAATAAAGAAGTCTTCAAGCGCCTCCCTGATAAACTGAGAGAGTGGTCCCGTGCAGGGCCCAAAGACGGAACCATCCAATTTGCGCCGTCAGAGGGCTGGGGTTGGCGCTACACGATGTGGAAGAACGACATTTTTTACACGAGAAATGACGCCGTCGTGACTGCATTGAGGGCGGACCTGGAAACAACGTCTCAGACGATATTCCAGCGTTTATGCTCCCAGATCTCCCAAGACCCGTGGGCCGTACATTGGACTATGTTTGAGCGGACGGACAATTGCCGCTTCGATTGTGCCCCCCTGACGTCGACGAGGTCCCCGTGGGAACGTTCTTCCAAACGTACCCCGATGAAAAGACGAAGCTGATCAGTAGGGTGCACGCGGAAACCCCGGAAGAGAGCTTTCGCGGTATAATGCGAACGCTAGAGCCGGGAGAAGTGTTTGGTCCCGCCGTCGGCCCAGCCGTTCGGTACGAGACCCACCGGGGCAGTTGCGTGAGTGTGCCAGTGGCGGATCTCCGGGAAAAAGGCCCCCAAAAGGTCTGAATTGATATTTGGAGGCCTTCCCTTCGAAAGCCTTCCCACGGCTCAGCCGTTGGGGAAGGGTGGGGAACGATGTTCGCTTTTTCCTGTGGTCAAAGGAAAATGCAGTGCACCCGTGCACGTGGTCGAAGAAGCCCTTACTGCCGCCGCAAAGGCGGCGTACTTCGAGGGCGCGCCCAAGCAGGCAGTGCACTGGAGGAAAAGACAACGCCCCTGGAAGAGGCCACAGAACTTTGAGAAATTGCTTGCCAAAGACGGACTCAACCCGGACGCTGATGAGGACTCACCGCACAAGAAGCCGCATACTGCAACGGAGGCGCCCGACGACGTGATCGCCGAGGAATGTCAATCAGCAGTCGCGGGCCAATATCAGCCATCATTGGATGACCGCGGGACTGGGAAACAGGCGGCCGGCGGAACACCCGCCGGCCAGCCTCCCAACATTGAGAATCCCCCTGGCTTAGCCAGTGGAGGCAGTGGCGGCGCTCCCCCTCACGGCTCAGCCGGCGATGGTGGGGATCAGCCACCATTTGGCGGGTTCCCCTCGCGAGACGACCCCCCCTCAGGGGGGGGTGGAGGAGGTGGGCCGCCGGACTCGGGGCCCGCAGCGTCAGAACCCGAGCCCGAAGACAAACCTTACATCGGTCGCGGCCCGTGGAACGTCCTTGAGTATCTTCGCATGAAAGGGAGCTTTGGGCGTGTTCCGCCCCCCCGGGATGAATGTGGACGAAATCCTGGAAGTCACGGACCCAAAATTGAGATTCTGGTCAGGTGACCTGGATTTTGCCGAGAAATGTCAGGCGATTACAAAGATCGCCGAGGTTCATGGTCACTCGTGGATCTCATTCACCGGAGAAGACCTCGCCACTATGTCGTCCACGGGGAAGTCTGTGACGGACTTCTTCCGGCCGCTGACCCAGATGAAGAATGGGTCTTATCGTAATTGGTCGTGTTCCGTTCGCATCGCGTCTGACTCCACAATTACGTTCAAGGACGCATCAGGGGCGCCTAAGCCGAGCCTTATGCCTGAGTATCACCTGCGAAATTCGGTATTTGGAAGCGCACAGTCGGCTAAGAGTGGAGCACTACTCAACGGTATTGCCGCCGACTCTGCGAACATTCAGTGGGGCAAACAATGGTATTATAATGAAGGGACTCACACCCCAATTCGCTTCACTTTCTGGAATCTCAACGACATTGTTGACCAATCGTGCAAATTGAACGGAGTAGGCAGTGGAGTCACAAGAACTGAGAACCCATTTACTTTCGCAGGGGGCCTCAGGCACATGATAAAGGACGCCGTGGATTTGATCGACGATATAAATAAACGGTCCCAACAGGGGACTATAGACATGATGTATGTCGGTGGGGACTCGACGTGTTGGCAAGTAGGTGATGATGGCGTCGGCCCGATGTGGGGCGATGTTGCCACTATGGTCCGAGCCAGAATGAACCGTCGGATTGAACACTTTAAAACGATAGGATTGACCCCCAGAATAATGATCCTCGACGGCGTCAGCCTATACCGCCAGCTTAGGCACCGCAATGAGGATGTTTTCCATTTCTGTGCTTCCCATGATGACTATCAAGTGTTTGACGGGGGAAAATCCCGAAAGGTCCTTGCCGCGGAATTGTGTGTCGAATGCATGATTAAATCGGCCAAACTGGCTGTGCTATTTTTTCTGTCAGCCTGCCGGCGGCTCAGCCTTCGGGGAAGGCCGCGTAACCTGCCCGGTGAGGGAGGACAAGTACGCCCAACAGGAGGCGAAAGTCCCAGATCTTGTCATGCATTGGCAGGACTGGCCCCCCCACAGAAGGTAACATTCCCAGGTCGATACTTGGCGCGCTCCCATGTAAGGAAAGACTGACCGACGAACGCTTCCCTGTCGTTTCGAACGGAACTGGAGGCAGTGCTAGATATTCGTTCTATTCAGACGAATTTCAAGACTTCCTTAAGAGGGGAGGTGTCTATGAGGACGTCTTCCCATGGAAAGATGATGCTTACCCTTTTTGCCCCGAGGAGAAGTCTTCTGTCCTGGAACGCCACCGAGGGGGGGGACCCAGAGACCAGCGACCGAGGGAGTCCAGAATGATGAGCCAATGCGTGCCGCACTCAAGGAACTCAACAAAGCAGCGCCAACGGCGATGCCGAGCGGCTTAGCCGTTGCGGCGAGCAGTGCAACGCCAGGTGACATTGCGGTCCCTGTATATACTAAAGTTTTGACCGGCCAGCCCGGCGTTGTTGCCGCAGCTGACAAGGCCAAACCCGTCGGCTCAGCCGGAACGGGCCCTGGTTCTAGCGCAATGACGGCTCAGTCACCACGCGCCCCTCTATTGGCCCCTGCGACCAATCTCAAGGATATCGAACCCCCCGGGGAAACAGCTGAAAGGGCCATTCGTGAGAGCTGCCCCGAGGGTAGGTTGTCTTTGATTAGTACGAGGCAAAAGAGCAAGTTTCCAAGGGGGTCGAAAGAAGGATGCCCTGGAGAAGAAGAATGTTTGTGGCCGACCCATAAGGAGTATCAGCAGATAAAGAATCTGCCGATAAAAGATACAAAGACGGGAGAGGTTGCCCGTCATGATGTCCTTTGTCCATTCACGGTCGCCAGCGGGGACCTTCACCGGGGTATGATGCCGTTTAATGCATGCCCAGGCGAAGAGGGGCGAGCTGCTGAGGTCGCTGAGGGAAGAGATCCCCCTCACAGCTCGGAACGGAAAACGGTCCTAAAAGATGCGAGCAGCCCAGTGTGGCTTGCCCACCAGATGCTCCAGCCTACGACGGAGGTTCCACCGATGACAAAGAACTATATAGTGCCGAACTGGGCTCGTTTCTTCAGGATCAAAGCAGACAGGTCGATACGAACGCTGAATGCCACCGTGGCCGATCGCTTGAATGGGGCAGATTTGAGGTTGACATCCCACAAAGTGGGCAAAGCCCATTGCGTCGAATTGGCGTTGCCATTCTTCCTGACAAAAGATAAGCTTGCGGAGGTCTCAGACCCGTCCACCAGCTGGACAGAGCAGTCGCATGGTACATCAGTATCAACACTTCATGCTATTTTGGAGGGACATCAATTGCTTCCTTCAAATCCTCAATACGGCGGAAGCGTGAAAACACATGTGGTTGGTGTGCACTCATTCCCATGTACTGACAATCCCAGCACCCACACCACTTACTCCATGGCGGAGGAGACCTTTGGAGATGGCATTTGGGTTGCGGCCGAGATTGTCTACTGTGCCAAGACGACCAAATCCATTAGAGGATCACCGACTCAGTACGTGAGCAACCCAGAGACTGTTTTTTTTGTATGAGTTGAGACTCTATCATTGGACTGCAGCAGCCGTGTGGGTTACTCAAGCATGGACACATGTGCTGCATGTTGCCAGAGATAAAGGATGGAATGTGGAGGTGGACTTCGAGTTTGAGAGGTGCCGAGCCCCAGGACGGACTGAGCGCACGAACAAAGTCCGCGGTGCTCAAAAGGCTTGGGTCCCTGGCTCGACTTCCTTCGATTGGCAAAAAGGGGCGCGTCCCTATTTGAGGGGAGAAGGCGAAACAGACGAAGACAAATGCTATGACATTTGGCCGCGGCTCCAGGCTGACCAAGATTCACCCCGTACATAGAGACGAGGCCTCGGATAGATCAGTTCAGTTGGTCGAGCAGAATGCAAAAGAGAAAGAGAGGGCAGCTGAAGGGGGCGAGAAGGAGCTGCCGGCGGCTAAGCCGCCAGGCACTCCGTTTTCAATTGGTAAACAGGACTCCCCTGATCTTGGAAGGGCGCCTGCGAAGCCCGAGAGGGCCTGCAAGGCGCCGCCCCCGAGGGCTGCTAGTCGGCCCCCTGCCCCACCTCCTCCTGGTGGACCGAAAGAGATTCCTGCCAAGAAGGCCCCGCCAGCGATTCGCAGTCCATCGAGTCCCCCGGAACAACGGCCGAATGTTACCAGGCAGGCGCATGCTCCACCTGCGAAAGAGGTTTCTACCAAGAAGGCTCCTCCTCCGAGGACCGATCCCAGGTCGGAGAACTTAGGTCAACCGCCAGCGAAGATGCCTCGGTATGATGGAGACCTCACTACCTCTATGACTGCCCAGCCACCGGCTAAGTCGAGTGGCTCAGGTGCAGTTGGTAGCAGGTTTTGGAGGCCGAGCGTTCCTGATCCTCCGTCAGAATTGCATGCACTCGCCGGGGCCAACGTTTCTGGCTCCTCGTCTGTTACTCGGAGCCCTCAGACAAATGAGCTTCGCTCTAAGCAAGCACCTTCCAAGCAGGCACCCAGTTGGACCAGGCGCTGGGACGACCCGCCTCGCGGCGATGGCGGTCCCGCGCGCGAGCGATCATGGTCTGCGCATGCCACGCCTACAGAGACGAAGGCTGCCTCTGATGATGCTGGTGTTTCTGAAAGAGATGGAGACGATGATGTACCGAACATGCGCGACGTTAGCCCCATCGGCTCAGTCGGGCGGGGGCCATTCTTCCCAGCATTCGCCTGACTTGGAAGGAGATGATGACTTTACTACCATCATAATGACAATCACAGATGTCTCGTGATTGCATTTTGAATATCCGAAATCCAGTTTGGTGTTGAGAAATGAAAAAGACTTATTTTACCACTTGCGAGGTCTACAATCGAGAGCCAATCACGCCCAGGACAACACTGCTCTGATGAAAAGGTTCAGAGTTTCTGCTGCATCATACATCAAGGCAGCGAAAAGCATTTACGACATAAGTGTACCAGACGAGCTGGAGCAGCTTAACGCATCTTCCCCCGCGTGAAATGACTTTGCCAATGCTATCGTCGAACAAATCTTGAAGGTGGACAGTAATTTTGCGCGCACCTCGATGATAGCGGACGGACCTCGATGGTCAAGACGTAAAAAGGCAGAAGGTTCGGGGGGCATGGTCAGAGTGCCTACTCCTCCTGCCCCTCCGCCCGGCTCAGCCGGAGCGGAACAAGAGAGCCGCCGTGATGCACGAGATGAGCAATCGAGTCCGACACAAGTGCCGCCGGACGAAGGAGCATCACACATTAACGATGATGGGACAAAACACGTTCCCAAAGGCCGAGCTCCATCGCCACCGGGGGCCTCAGGCCACCCGGAAATACAAGAAATGGACGTGGAATCGGAGGACTCTTGTTCAAAGTATCCGCACGAGAAGGATCTTCAATTTCTGGAGTCAATGGATGACGAAAAGTTTTCCACATGGACCTGCGTCTACGAATATGTTCCGAAGATTGTGCCCTCCGCCTACTCCAGATAAAAGGCAGGGACGGCCGCAGTACAGGGAGCCTTACGATGGGGACCGAGAAGTAACGGTGGGGCATGCTGCTGAATTTAAAGGGAAACGATTGTATGTGACAACAGATGAACGCCATCGCATATTTCAAGCTAAACCTGGGCCTCTAAAGCAGATGCTCCAGGGCGCCCATATCACGGGCCCTGTGCCGCCCAACGTCGAAGCCATCCGTAAGCAAACGGGAATGTCGCTTCGATACATGGCAGAATTTGTGGAAGATCCAATATTTGCAATATTGGCAGGTCTCAATCAAGACGACGGATCTTTCGCGTATGCAAAGGATTATATGAGAGCCGAGTTTCATTCCGATGACTGTCCTGCTGGATGTTCTGCGGGCGCCCACGCGTGCTTGCGGCCACTTATAGTTGGAGAAGGTGGCGGCGAAAACCCGGCTGCCTTAGGCAGTTCGGACACCTGGAGTGGCCTGAGTTTCCGAGCGGATGATTTGGCCAAAATAATTTGCCAATGTGCTGTATACATCGCGAGGCACTGTTCGGACTATGCTAGATCGTCAGGAGGCTGGGTCTATTTTGGAGACCTGGTGCAGATGTTATATGATGACGGCTTTACTTTCCAATCGTACGCCTTGGCTGCACACAGCTTAGCTGCGCTGCCGGCAGGGACAATCGATGTTCTGGGGACTTCCCCCAAAGACAGCCCCGAGATTGCTGGAACACTAATCCACGCTCTGTGGGACAAACACAAGATAAGATCTCTACGAGAGATCAATGGAAGAGAAATGCCCACACCGATATTCCATAGGGCATGTCAGGGACATTCAACGTTTACCGCTTCGATTGAAAGAATGTATGTCCCGTGCGACCCTGGCCAAGTCAGGAGTCGCGGATCTCTTCTGCATATTACGAGCCTACAGGCATTTTTGGAGTCTGCGAGTGGAAATGTTTGCTTTCGAAAGGGCAACTCTGGGCTGTGCCATGCCGCAGATTACGATTTATTGCGTTTGCTTCCGGCGCACAACTGCCCAACTATGCCTGACCCCTCGGATTTTCCTCCGTGGCTAAGCCAAAGGAGATATGGACAAGCGCCCACCATAAAAACCGTAGCATCTATGGGCAACCAGGCTCGGAATGGGGAGCCGCCGAAGGTGGGTACCTTCAACGTGGAAGACATGCGCCACTTCTGGCCATGTCTCCCCAATCTCAAGCATCATGAACAATGGGATACTATCCTTGTTTTCACTGGCAGAGTACTCACCCGCTTCTCGCACAGAGTATGCCCAGACGGGACATTGGTGTCCCGGGAGGTACCGAGATTCACAGACATCGACAAAGCCGTCTCGCTCGTGAGGCAGATTAACCAGATGCGCCGGACGGTACTCTTTGACCGCGAATTATCTTCGTACGAGGTCATCTTCGACAACGCGTCGATTATTGCCTGGGTTAATACAGACGAGAGACTGATTATTAATTGGGACCACGAACCAAGGTTGGAAACCTCGATTCAATATCGAATTATATCTACCCCGTGGGATGACGATGAGAGATTTCATTGCTTCCGTTACCACTGGATGAGGACGGTCTTTGCCAATTGTCCCGTCTGTAATTGCCCAATCCGATATAACTATAGGGTCTCATATGATTACATGACCCAGACATGGAAGTACAAAACTATCCCGCAATCTCTTGAGGCACCTGGTATTTTGATAATTGTGGAGGATGAAGGATCTCTGCCATGGGATCGTCATGTATACATGGATGCGCGGATAAGGAGACAAGGGAGAGCTTCTGCTAATGTTGCGAAAAACGCTGCCAACAACAATCAGCAGGGGCGAAAATTGGAAACCAGCTTTGCCACAATGGCGGCTGCTGGCACCATATTTGGCAACAGCCAGCAGGGAAACTTTCCAGCTTGGATCCCAGAAAACGCCGAGGCTCAGCCTCCGGCGCGACATGCTCTTTTCCTTGAATACTTAAGGCCTTTGGTCAAGATATTTATATCGTGGCTAGAACACTTGGCCACAAATGTACAGATGCGAGCCCCGCCTATTAACAAATGGTGGCCAAAATTGTGGGCGACTGGTTTTGATCAGGACGCCCGCCCCAGATCCTGCCCAGCACTACAAGCATTTCACTGGCCTGAAGAACCAGATGACTTGATCACTCCTAGGATTGGCTGGGCACAATGGTTCAACAACATGAGGAGAGCAAACCTCTTTGTTCCTACACTTGCCACGATAGATGATGCCATACAGTTTGACATGTCATGGTTCGGAGTATTTCCTGAAGATACTGGAAACAACGCCAACAATGACAACCCTCCTGCGAGATTACCGGTCGCTTGGGAGAGCAATTTTAGAGCGCGACCGACTCGCAGTTCTCATTCCGTTGCAAGACGGGTCGGCATGTGTCGGGACCATCGTCTTATAGTTCCCGCGTTGCGACATGCCTCCTGCTCAGCCGCGAGGGCACGTGAACAGACACACATGGATCTGGACCTCACAGTGATCAGCGGGCCTAAGGCTGCGTCGATAACTGACGGACTCCTCACACTTGATGAACCTGAGGGACACGTATACTTTCATCAGGAGGACCATCTGATTAAAATAAGATTGTTCGGGGACGAAGTTCGAGAAGTTGCCGCTCATTGCATAATTGAACACACGGGAATCACCCCTACTACGCCCGGCAGGGTTACCTTGACTGGAACGGCAGACTATGCGATCCCGGCGATGGTCAAGAAACTCGTGGATGACAATTGGTTAGTACCAACACAAATTTGGAACTGGGCCTTAGACCCATAAGGATTTTCGCAATTATTCGTGAGATAATCAGCTATTCCATATCGGAGGACCATTCATGGGTTACCCGGGGCGAATCATTCGTCCCGAAATGATGAGCACGGATCAGATCGAATCAAAGAAACGAACCGACGCATATGCCTTGGACAGCCGAATTCGTGCGGATGTTGAGACTGACGACATTATAGAAACATGGGCCCACAAGATGGGCAGGAAAGTGCATAATGACGTCCGTCGCCTTGGTGCTATAATACAGGAGGCCATAACTTGGCTACAGGATAAGTATCCTGACCCCGGTACCGATCTTCAGGACAAGGAAGATGGTCCTTTCCGCATTGCATGCGGACTATATGGTGTCGCTGCGGCAACTGCTGCCAGAAGTATATTGCAATGTATGAACGGTAGGGATAGTGATCCTGAGCACGACGGCGAAGCCGAGATCGTGGGGCCACGTGCGCCTGCTGGACCAAAGGCAAGACTTTTGTCTCGCACGCCGTCTCTTCGACCTGGCATCTCAGATGCTCAGGCGTCTGAGGAGGCTATTGGTTCCCCACGTTCTGTCGCCGGCTCAGCCGCGCCGGCCAAAGAGGCTAACCTACAAGATCCCAACGCGAGGGATCGGTCGGATTTGCGACGCGCGCGCGATGCAGCCATGGATGATGCCTCTGTCGCGGCCGCCGATGATGCCGCCGGCCTTGCGCTGCCCGCGGCGGTGGGCGCCGCCGCAGGCGCTGCCTCGGATGCTGCCATCAGCGTCGCAGGACATGGCTCCGCATACGACCCTGACCAGTCCTACCCGACCCACGTGAATGGAATCTTTGTCGGGCATCACCTCCACCGGAACAGGGCCACGTGGCTTGCTAACGATGAATGGTGCAATTTGCCTTACTGGACCTGGCTGTCGAAGTGGGAGCATGATCATCATTTCCCGCCGAGAGAGGCGGCGCTGGTTGGAAATGCTGACAGAGAGAGAGATGGCGGTCTCGCACGCCTCGTGGCATGGACGTACAGACGGGAGGATCGGCGACTTCAAATCCGCCGCCTCCGGCGCCGCCCAGGCGTGAGAGTTCGTGGAATCCGTGGGGGGGCCTCAACTGAGCGCGGCCCGCGTGACTCCGTCCGCGGCAGGCGCTCGCAAAGCACTTTACCCACGCGCTAAGCGCGTTGGGCGCGGACCTCTCCACTGGTCGGCTAAGCCGGTCCAGCGGAGAGAAACTATTTATAACGATGGTGGGAAACGTCGAGCCTCTTCGGCCCTTGGCCCCCTGGCAGCCACCGTTGAGCCGTGAAAGTTTTTTTCGGGTTGGCTCCGGTGGTTGTGCACATGTACAGGCCGGGGGTGCTGTGGGTGGATGGGCTCTACGCGGCCTGCCGCGGGGGGAGTAAATATGCTCCTCTCCGCTTCATGCTCAATTAGAACATAATTGAAGCTGCGTTTCTGCAGCTGTATAACTGCTCAAACCAGCCGACCTCGGCTGGCAGGAGAGAAAAGGAGCGCGCTGGGGCGCGCGGGCGATTCGTCGTCGTCCGTCCTCGGCCTTCCTCCTCCCTTCCTATTCCTGATAGAGTGGTTTAGCTTAACGGATATCTGTCTTATCAATGTCTCATCCCGCCTCCGCTCTCCCTGAGCAGAGTGAACATGAGATCTTAATTCCTTCGTCATCTTACCCCGATTCTCAGAGGACAGACTATTTTCCCTGACTGTCTGGGGTGTTGACGCTTGATGCCGCCAATTTCTTCGATTCTGTCCTATGCGCGGGCACGGTGCCGTCCTCTCTCTCTCTCTCTCTCTCTCTCTCTCTCTCTCTGCGTGGGGCGCCGGGCCCTGCAAGAGTGCGGCAACCGCTCGTACTCCTCCACCTCCCTGCTCGCCCTGCTCCTTCGTTTGATCCTCCTGTTCCTGCTCTTCCTTTTCCTGCTCCTTGCCCGCTGCCTCCTACGCTTCCTCTTCCCCTGCTCCCTAGGACAGGGGGACTGGGTGCCTTTTCCGGACACTGGAGGGAGGACGGCAGGGCTACACTAGACATGGCAGGAACCTCCCGACAAGGCCCCAATTCGTAGCGTTCGTGTGACGTTCTACGTCCTGTGGGGATGTCGATCCCTGACGCCCGTTCTCTTCGTCCTGCTCCTGCTGCTCTTCCTCGTCATCTACACTCATTATTGTCGGTCTCAAGCTCCTTCGCGCGACGGTCGGCTGCGGGTGGGGTCTCTCGGACCACTAGAAATGCAGCGTACGGGCTAAAGAGCAGACTCCAGACCTGTGCGTTTCCTTCGCGAGACCCTGCTAAGTCGACAAACGAAGCTGTTGAAAGCAAAGGGGCTTCGCCTATGACCAGGACCGAGTCTGTCTCACCTCCTGGGCGCCTCCCGCCTGGAGCTCGGTCAGCCCAAGGTGCACCGACAGTCGGTCACCTTCGGCGCCATTTCGATCAGCGTGATCCTGGCGCTCGCCGGCGTCTTCACCGCGATGTACGGATTGAGCTTCTTGCAGAACGCGTACCTCTACCACAGGCTGAAGAAACAAAACGAGATAAGCATAAACGCTTGAAGCTTCGCGCGGACCTCCTGGAGAGTGTTTTTGTTAAGGGTCTGGCGATAACCTGGGCTATCTAGCCCGCACCTCTCCCTCTCCCCTGGTAACCTAACCTCGTGGGTTGCGCAAGTCCACGTGGAGTACGCAGTACTGGTGCGCGCGGGCATACGTGGGCCTGCCCAAAGCGAAAAGGTCAGGTTCTCGGCCGGCACCTCCTGCCCACCTCCCCCAACCTGACATAACCTGGGTCATTGCCGGAAAAAGTGACAAAAAGATCTCCAACGCCCCCCTGTCGCTCCGCGGGCCGTCTGCGCAGGTGCGCGGGAGAGAGGAGGCCAGCATTGGCCCAGCGTCGGTTGTTCCAGGAATCGAGCAGTGGCGAAGCTCGCCTATAGGCCTATCGAAGACTGTTCTAAGAACCAGTTGTGGTCTGCACGAAATGCTCTTAGAACATTTCTGGCTGAGACGGTCTTGTTTCAATACGTCGGGATTACGTTTTAAGAACATAGTTTTTGTTCGGGACGGTCGGCCCCTGCTCAAAACGTCGGCGGTTCCGGGAAGGGGCCCTGATGGATGGGGCCCGGACCACGGCCCCCCTTGCGGCGCTCCCGCCACCGCCCCTGGCGCGCTCCGCGTGCCGCGGGCGGGGTTCAGCGTGGAGGGTTTCTCCGAAGGGCTTGGGCGACCCGTCCTCCTCCTCCTCCTACTCCCCTCCTCCTCCTCCTCCATCGCCTCCTCCGCCTCCCCCTTTTCCTCCTCCTCCTCCTTCTCCTCCTCCTCCCTCCTCCTCCTCCTCCTCCTCCTCCTCCTCCTCCTCCTCCTCTCCTCCTCCTCCTCCTCCTCCTCCTCCTCCTCCTCCTCCTCCTCCTCCCCCTCCTCCCCTCCTCTTCCTCCTCCTCGGGTCGTCTACGGCCCCGGGGGAAACCGTTCAGGTCAGCGCCGATCCACGGAATCCGCGCGGAGCTCCGAAAGTTCATTCCCCAAACAGTGTCTGCGCTCAGGGTTTGTCGTAAGGAACTGGGCCTGTCTGGCAGTTCGGCGGCTCCGTGGTCGCCATCGCCGACCCGTCGCCCCCTCGTCGCCACTTGTCGTCTGGGCTTGTCTAGCGATCTGGCAGCTCCGTGGTCGCCGTCGCCCTCCCCGTCGCCGCCCCGTCGGCCCACATAGATTGCACCGCATGTATCTTCCTTTCTTACAAGGAATCACATTATAACCCCCCTTCCCCGGAATTATCCGCCCCCCTCTTCGCACTCCAATTTACATACGATTCTGCCCCATCGCCCATCCTAAATATGAACTCATACCATCCCAGGCAGGCCGGTATCGACACCCCCCGTCATCCTTTCTGGAAACATGCTATGCGCGCGCACTCGTTTATCAAAATAGTCAATGTTCAAATAATCCCGTGTTAAAAACGGGACGAAGTGCATACGCGCGTCGTCGCGCTTGCATGCCGAGATTCTTCAATAACCTTAGGTTACGCAAGGATTCCAGAATCGAGCGTCCAACACAACATATTGAAACGCACGGTCTATCAACACGGATGTTCAGAAAAAGCTTGCGCGCGTTCTTGCGAATTCTCAAGAAAACCATCTGCTCGTCAACATGTTCAGAAATTGCTGCCGAACGGGCTTCACTCGCGCGCATGTTGAAGTCTTTCGTACGCCCTTTTCCCACGTGCTGTCGCGACAAATGGACGGATTCAAACGCGCGCTCGTCGTTGCGCATTCCGGAATCCGTCATAAACCTTGGGTTGCGTAAGGATTTCAAAACAAAACAAAAAAACGAGTGTCCCGACACCATTAAAATGACATGTGGTTTCGCAACAACCGTTCTTAGTAAAGAAAGCTTGCGCTTGCGCTCTTGCGAACTCTTATGGAGACCGTGCATGTCTCATTATGTTCATGGAATGCCGCCAGACGGGCCTTCCTCGCCGCATGCCGAAATCATTCGAACGCCCTTGCACGCGTGCTGGGGGGGCACGTTCCGTGTCAAATCATATCATGCGGGCCATTCTCGTGCGTCGGCCGCGCGCGCATGTCGAACTCCTTCCAAAACTTTCACCATTGACGCGAGGACGCCGTCATCGCCGTCGGCGTGATCAGCATCGGCGCCATCACTGGCCGTGCCGTCGTCGCTGTCAGCATCGCTACCAGTATCGTTATGATCATAATCATGTTCACCGTCGCCGGCGTTGCCATGATACCGCGCCCGCCCAAGTCGCCGACTCGCATCGAAGTGCCCGTTGGGATGTGCCCAGCGGTCAGCGCCGCCGCCGCGGCCGCGTCGGTCGCGCCGAACTATCTGGCCGCTGCTGCTCGCTTGTGCATGCGCGGGTTGGCACGGCCGCGGATATGCACCAGCCAGCGCTTAGCACTCATCGATATCGCCCCCGCATGGGTTTTGCAAACCAAGTTGCGGGCGGGCGGGTAGGATGGCTGCAGTAGCATGGGATGTGTCAGCCCGCTTGTAAAAAATAAGTGCGTCGCGTAGATTGTACCACATAAATTTCAGAACGCATGTTGCGCACCACATAGATCACGCCAAATAGAGTGCACTACATCTATGGTGCCGTCTGTGGCTAACAAATGTTGCACAACAGCGTGCGCTTCATATGTTGCACCACGTCGACTGTGCCACATAGGTTGGGCGCGCATCAAGAAACCATGTGCTTGTTGTCAAGATATCTTGGGTTTCGTCGCTCCTCGCGCTGCGCGGTGACTTGCGCGGGTGTCGTGCGGCCGCGCCCACACTGTATCAGGATCTACCCCCTGGGGGTTAAGGGTGCATTTTTTCTCAGTACGATTTGTATACGATTCTACCCCACCGTCCATCCGATTTAAAGCCGAAGGGATTATATATATATATATATATGTCGGAGGTTGGGGGGTGAGATCGAAGTGGAACGGAGAGCCCCCCTACCGGGAAATCGATTTCGGTTTCGTGTTCGTGCGTGCCGTGCGGGCGAGGCGAAGCTGCGTGGGCGGGCGAGAAAAAGTCTCCTGTGGCTGAGGCGCGGCCGGACCAAATGTCTCCCTTCCGGGCGGCCGGGGGCCCGCGGTGTCCCGCCGGTGTCCCGCTGGTGTCCCGTGTGGCTGAGGCGCGGCCGGGCCAAATGACTCCCGGGCGGCCGGGGGCCAGCGGTGTCCCGCCGGTGTCCCGCGGTGTCCGCGGTGTCCCGCGGTGTCCCGCCGCTGTCCCGCGGTGTCCCGCGAGGATGATGATGATGAGATGATGGTGATGGTGATGATGATGATGATGATGATGATGATGATGATGATGATGATGATGATGATGATGATGAGATGATGATGATGGTGTCCCGATGAAGATGATGATGATGTTGATGATGGTGTCGATGATGATAGTGTCCCGATGATGAGGATGAGGATGGTCATGATGATTATGTTGATGATGATGACGATGATGGTGTCCCGATGATGATGATGCTGATGATGATTCCGATGATGTTGGTGATGATGATGTTGATGGAAATAGTGGTGTCCCGGCGATAAAGATGTTGATGATGATGTTGATGATGATTATGGTGTCCCGATAATGATGTTGATGATGATGATAGTGATTATGGTGACGATGATGATGGTGATGCTGATGGTGTCCTGGTGATAGTAATGATAATGACGATGTTGATGATGATGTTGCTCATGATGATGATGGTGCCCCACTGATGATGATGATGTTGTTGATGATGACGATGTCGATGATGATGATGATGATGCGATGATCATGGTCATGATGGTGTCCCGAGGATGATGACGATGTTGATGATCATGTTGATGATGAGAACGATGTTGGTCATGATGGTGTTTCGATTATGATGATGATGATTCTGATGATGCGGCTGATGATGATGACGATGACTGTGTCCCGATGATAATGATGATGTTGATGATGAGATGGTGATGGTGATGATGATGATGTTGTTGTCCCGATGATGATGCTGACGTTGATGATGATGTTATGATGATGATGATGATGACGGTGCCCTTGTGATGATGACGATGTTGGTGATGATGTTGATGTCGATGATGTTGATGATGATGATGATGACGTTGATTGTGAGAGCGATTGTGATATCGATAGTGATATCGATATTGAGACCGGATGTGAGATCGATTGTGTGATCGATTGTGATATCGATTGTGAGATCAATTGTGATATCGATCGAATGAGATAGATCGAGTGAACTCGATTGTGAGATCGATCGAGTGAGATCGATCAAGCGAGACCGATCGTGAGATCGGTTCTGAGTTCGATAGTGAGACCGATCGAGTGCGACGTTGGTTCCCCCCCCGAACCTCCTTATCACCCGAAGGGTGGTCGTATAGGTATATATATATATATATATATGTGTATATACTTATGTAGATATAAACATATATATATATGTATATATTTATTTCTTTATATATATATATATATATATATATAAATATCCCAAAAAAACACGGACAAAAACACGAATGTCCCGACACATGCAACACACATAGTTTCGCAACAAGAATATTCACATTGCCTGGCGAATGATCCGGCCAAGTGCAGTTGGAATACCGCATTTGTAGGTATCGTCTTCGGTG
This sequence comes from Prorocentrum cordatum, assembly GCA_963575745.1. Taxonomy (NCBI): domain Eukaryota; class Dinophyceae; order Prorocentrales; family Prorocentraceae; genus Prorocentrum; species Prorocentrum cordatum. The sequence goes on along the minus strand of CAUYUJ010005747.1, from coordinate 418,032 downwards.
GAACCCTTTGTGCAGGGCCATGAAGCGCTGTACCAGGCGGGGGGGTCGCACGCGGGCTGCGACATTGGGGCTTTCCCTGGAGTTCTTTATGGGACACAATGCGCTGTTCTCGGTGGGGGAAACGCATGCGGGCTGCGCCCCCGGGGCCGTCGGTGGTGTTCCCAACGGGGCCACGAAACGTTGTATTGGGCGGGGGGGGGGGCGCAAGCGGGCTCCGACACTGGGGCCTTCGGTTGACGATGCGCTGTAGTTGGTGGGGGAGGCGCGTGCGGGTTGCGAGCCTAGGACCGTCGGTGGTGTTCCCTGCGGGGTCATGAAGCGTTGTACTGGGTATGGGAGACGCATGCGAGCTGAACCATTGGGACTTTCGGTGGAGTTCCTCATGGGGCCACGAAGCGCTGTACATGGTGGGGGAAACGCATGCGGGCTGCGAGCCTAGGACCGTCGGTGGAGATCCGCATTGGACCACGAAACGTTGTACTGTGTGGGAGCGACGCATGCGGCCTTCGACATTGGGACCTTTGGTGGAGCTCCCTATAGGGCCACGGACCGTGTGAGGGGTGTGCCGGCATGAATCGCGCGGACGCATGGGAACGTCGCCAGTGGGGCTTCAGGGGGACCGACGGGGCCACGGACCGTGAAAAAGGTGCGCCGAAATGAAATTGGTGGCGCGGACGCATGGGAACGTCGCCGGTGGGGCCTTAGGTGGATTTCCCCTATGGGGTCACGAGGCGTGAGAAGGGTGCGCCGAAATTGGTGGCGCGGACGCATGGGAACGTCGCCACTGGGGCTTTGGGTGGAGTTCCTCATAGGGCCACGAAGCGCGCAAGGGGTGCGCAAAAAGTTGTTGGCACGGACGCATTGGAATGTCGCCACTGGGGCCTTTGGTGGAACTCCCTATGGGGCCACGAACCGTATGAACGGTGTGCTAAAATGGTTGGCGCGGACGCATGGGAGAGTGGCCTTTGGGGCCCTAGGTGGAGCTCCTTTTGGGGCCGCGAGCTGTGTGAAGAGTGTGCCGGAATTGGTAACGCGGACGCATGGGAACGCTGCCATTGGGGATTTGGGTGGATTTCCCTATGGGGTTGCGAACTGTGTGAAGGGTGCGCCGAAATCATGGTGACGGCGATAATGATGACGATGATGGTGAAGATGACGAGGATCACGATGATGACGAGCATGATTACGACGACGAGCTGACGATGGTGGCGATGATGACAGTCTGATGTTCATGATGATGACGATGATGCGAATGATGATGATTATGGTAATGGGAAGGAGGGGGAAGAGGAGGTTGGAAGGATGCGGGGCGCTGTCTCTTCAATTCGAATATCCAACACCATAGGATGGCTGGGAAGAAAAATGATGCGCTTACTGTCTTGCGATTTCTGAAGACACCCATATGTATGTCAACATGTGTTGGTTCAAGTGCCTAGTCTTTGGTGCTCTCCCCGCGCAGCCGCCCTCGGGAGAAGGTTAGGAATCATCAGCGGGGACGCAGTGGGGAGCTACGGCTTCGAAGCGCGGGGAGTCTCGCGGCAACACTGAAAAGAAGAAAAAGGAGGAAGAGGTCAGTGCCGGAGGAAGAGTCGGAAGGACCTGTCGCGAAGGCAAAAGTTCCTTCCGAACCCGTCTGCGGCGAGCAGGCCGGAAGAAACGATGGATGGCGCGCCGGTCTTGGAAGGGTTACACCCGGGTGGTTGGGAGGGCGCGCGGTCTTTCTCGATCCGTATGATAACCCTCTATGTGCGTTGGATACCGATCCTGCCGACAACGGCACGCTCGAGGGCGACACGATGGCTGGGATCGACGGAGACGGCCGGACGCGCTGCAGGCCCGAAGCGCGGCACACTGCTCCTGAGACGAACATCCAGTTCCCGCACGCCTTGATGTACCCGAAGGAGGCGTATTCGGTCGTGCCTACGCGCGATGTCATCAAGGACCTGAGGAGCGCTCAGGTCCTCCCGGCGGGACTGGGTGTACCTCTTGCGTGGTCTGGTCTTGGCGTGGGCGCGCTGAGCTGCACGGACTTGGAAGGGGAGGAGGTACCAGGCCTGGAGCCGTCCGAGGAGGCGTTTGACGACTGGGCGGATATAAGCACGACGTGCGGCAAAGCTAAGAGAAATCGGCAGCTGCTCAGGGAGATTATGAACATCCTCTTGCGTGTACAAGGTTATGAGGCCGGGAACCCGTCAAGTGCATTTGAGATCCCGACGCGCATCCGCGTCATCAAGGGAGCCTTCGAGAGTAGCCTCGATTTCTTAAGCCGCGCGCGCCAGAAGGCTCTTACGCCGCTTGCGCTCACCGTCATGCTCTTCTGGATCAGCCAGGTTTGCGGGATGCCTGATTGGCGCCCGATGAAGACGGTGCGCCTCCGCGTTGCTAAAGAGCCTTATGATCCGCTGAAGGGCCCCTCGGTCAAAAACTTCCCTCTGGAGCACGCCGCGCGACTTTCCTCGAGGTTGAGGGGGCGTTTAACCCCGAACGCACGACGTTTCCAAACATTCACGCGTGCGATATGCGAAGCGAACAAGTTCCGCTATTCATCGGCGAGCCCTGCCCAGGCCGCGTTCTTGATGGCGCTCCACCAAGAAATGGAAAAGAATGGGCACCGCTTCAAATTCGAATACGGGCTGACGGCCGAGGGTGGCCCCCGCGATCCCCCCAAGATCGACGAGCTGACGCAGGCCTGGCAGCATCCCGAGTGGGGCCAAAAGTTCTACACGGGAGCAGTGGCAGCCATCCTTCCGTCTCTGGCAGACTTGTCGCCGAAGGCAGAAGCGACGGAATGCCAGGCAGTATCCGGCCACGTGCTAATGCTGGAATTGGAGTCCAGCGATCGCTGTTTGCGCGAATCCCCCTGAGGGGTGCGCATTCTCACCACCGACAAGTGGAACAAGGTGATGCAGGACTCCAAGAAGGAAAATGCGCTGGCAGCAGACGGCAACGAAGCGAAGGAAGGAGGCACCGCCGCCGCAGTCTAGAGCTAAAGAAAGGCACACAAAACATTATGAATGGCAGCCTATCAGTCGTGAGCTGCCCGAGCGCGACGGCCGGCGCGGCGTTGCGTTGTGGGATGGTTGGGTTGCGTTGGTGGGCCGGGATGTGAGCCGAGTCTGCCGTGTCAGCCTAAGTGCGCGGCAACCGAGTTTTTCATCTTCTGAGCTGGAGGTCGGCGCGGAGCCCTCGTCGGAGCTAGCGCGGCCATCGCAGCGCCCCAAAAACTGCATGTCAACATTTGCACACCGCGCTACGCGCGCATGTCGAAGTCGTAAAAATTCCCTTGCGCGCATGCTGTCGCAAAAACCCTCTTGCAGGCGACGGGGCGAAGTGCGCGCCCGCGCGTCGTCGCGCGCGCATGCCGACATCTTTTAAACGCGTTGACTTTCGTCCAGAATTGAAATTCGAGTGGCCCGGAAACATATAGCAACACATGGTATTGCAACATCAGTTTTCAAAAAAAAGTGCTTGCGCTCTTGCGAATCATCCAAGAAATGACCGGTTTGTCGCAATTTTCTGTACATTCTGCCAAGCGGGCCTTTCGCGCCGCATGTCGGCATCATTCGAACGCCGTTGCGCGCGGGTTGTCCATGCCGAGCTCGTTTCAGGGCCTGCATCACCGACGCGAGGGCGCCGTCGTCGTCGGCGGCGTGATCAGCATCGGCGACATCACTCGCCGAACCGTCGCCGTTGTCATCATCGTCACCCGCGCCGCAAGTATCATCATCGAGTCTACCGTTGCCGACGTTGCCATGGTACCGCGCCCGCCCAAGTTGCCGACTCGCATTGCAGTGCCCGCTGGGAAGTGCCCAGAGGTCACCGCCACCGCGGCCGCGTCAAGTTAGCTGGCCGCTGCGCGCGCGAACAGGCGCGGGCTAGCGCGGCCGCAGGTACGCACCAGCCAACACCAAGAACTCATCGCAATCGTCGCCGCATCTTGATCGCATCGCATGCGTTTTGCAAGAAAAGTTGCGGGTGGGTGGGTGGGATGTTTCCGCGAGCCGGGGAGTTGACAATTGCGAGTGCCACACGTGTGTTCTCCTTTCTACAAGAAGAATGGAATCGACCGCCTCCCGGAACTAACGGTCTACCTCTTTCGCATCGCAATTTACATACGATTTTGCCCCATCGCCCATCCGAATTATGAATTCGTACTATCCCAGCCAAGCCCGCATCATTCCCCCAGCCATCCCCTGCAAAAAAGACTACGAGCGCACTCTCGTTCATCAAAGATCATAAGTCTCCAAGGATCCCTTGCAACAAATGGGGCGCAGTGCGCACGCGCGCGTCGTCGCGCGCGCACGCCGAAATCCTTCAATGAGTTTCGGTTTCGGAAGGATTTCAAAATCGATTGTCCAAAACACATACAAAAGCACTCGGTCTCGCAATATTGATCCCCTGAGCAAGCTTACGCGTGCGGTCCTGCGAAAACTTAAAAGAACCACATAGTTCTTCAATATTTCCAGAACAAATATTACCAAACGGGCATCGCGCGCGTGTCAAAATCATTCGAACGCCCTTGCGCGCGTGCCGTCGCAATAATTCAAAACATGAAGCGAAGTGCAGACGCGCGCGTCGACGCGCGCGCATGCCGAATTCATTCAAACACGTTCGGTTTCAGAAGGGTTTCAACTTTCGGTTTCAAAAGGAGTTCAACATCGTGTGTCCAAACACATATGCAAACCCACGGTTTCGCAACACGGGTTTTCAACAAAAGCGTGCGGGCGCGCTTTTGCGTCGTCGTCGTCGTCGTCGTCGTCGTCGCCGTCCTCCCTCCTTTCTCGTCGTCGTCATCGCCGTCCTCGGTCTCTGTCTTTCCTCGTCGTCGCGTCGTCGTCGTCGTCGTCGCCGTCCTCCTTCCTCCCTCGTCGGTGTCGTCGCCGTCGCCGCCGTCGTCCTCTGTTTCCTCGTTGTCGTCGTCCACTTTGGCGTCGTCGTCGTTTCCGTCGTCGTTGCCGCCGTGGTCGTCCTTCCTCCTCCCTCGACGTCGCCCGTCGTCGGCGTCTCATCGTCGTCCCCCCTATTTCGTCGCCGTCGTCGTCGTCGTCTTCCCTCCTCCCTCGTCGTTGTCGTCGTCGGCGTCGCCGTCCTCCCTCCTTCTTCGTCGTTCGCATCGTCGCCGTCCTCCCTCCTCCCTCGTCGTTGTCGTCGTTGTCGCCGTCGTCGTCCTCCCTCCGTCGTCGTCGTCGTCGTCGTCGTCGTTGGCGTCGCCGTCGTCGTCTTCGTCGAGGTCGTCGTCGTCGTCGTCGTTCTGTTCGTCGTCGTTGTCGGCGTCGTCATCGTCGTCGTCGGCGTCGTCGTCGTCTTCGTCGTCGGTGTCGTCGTCGTCGTTGTTGTCATTGTCGTTGTCGTCGAAGTCGTCGGAGTCGTCGTCGGTGTCGTCGGTGTCGTCGTTGTCGGCGTCGTCGTCGTTGCCGCTATCGTTGTCGGCTTCTGTGTCGTTGCCAAGTGCAATTTGTTACCGACCTTCACGATCTTAGGAGGTCTTGCGACCAAGGCGCGGGTTGGAGGGTGGGATGTTTGCACGAGCAGTGGAGAGGACAGCTTCAAGACAGTCAAAGTGAATTGCACAAGATAGAATGCACCACCGAAATTGCGCCACATAGGTTGCTCCACGTATATTGGACATTAGAGATCCCACGTACGTTGCACCACATAGGTACTTAGAGTGCGCAACGTATACGAATAGAGAAACTCTGTATGGGGTCCACGTTGGCTAACATGTTTGCGCCAGTCTTCGGTTCCTTTATAATGGACCAGGTGACCCAAGCAATGCGATCTCAGCCTGGGATACCATCCCGTCCGGCCCCATTCCCCGGAACCCCATCTTCGAAGGGCCGTGTGGACGTCCGCAATTTTGGATTCGTTCCGCCTTTTCGTGCAGGCACCGGCTGGACCCGCAGCACAATTTCTCTGTGTATTTCTACCCCACCGCGCTGCACCTGGAGGTTTCTATGTTTTCCAATGTTGCCGCGGCAGTGAGGGAAGATGCAGAGTTGCGACAGCCTTGGGCGGCGCGTTTTCGTGGGCATGATGAGGACATGTGGAGGTTGAGGCGGTGATGTGGAGGCACGGGGATGATGTGTGGAGAAACTCCACGCAGCTAACGGACAGGGCCATACATATATATATATATATATATATATACAAGACTGCAGTGGCGCTTCGCGCCATGCACCTTGGTCCTTGAAGTTTGGTATGCAGGCGGAATAGCAGGAAGGTCAAGCCGACAATTTAGGGATAACTCCTGGTTGCCTTTTCTGGCATCGCCGCTATAATAATGTTATTCGTTATCCTTCCTCCATGTTTATTTTTCCTTATTTTCGCCATGCCCTGCGCATTCTCCCCATCCTCCTCAGCCTTTTTTTGCGGAGACTCCTCCTTGGAGAGCCTCTAGGGGCCTCACCAAAGTTGTTTCAGGCTTTCTTAAGGCCTTCTGAAGATCACGTTATTGGCACAGGTGTGCCACGGACCTCTTGATGCCGCACTGGAGACAGTAGGCGCCCCTAGATCTAGAGAGAAAAGTCGGTGGTGGCAGGGGCGATAGTTTCTCCGAGTAGGTCACGCCGATACCCGTTTTCATATGGGTAAATGTGTACAAGCTAGCATTTACATGTTGTTGTAGTTGTGGTTTGAAGAGAGGTGCAAGAAGAGTCATGCTCATGGGGTCTTCGCCATTCGCTGGCACTCACTTCTTGACCCGAACCATCTTCAGCAACATGATTATATTCAGGGCAGGGGGAAGGATGTTGAGGGTAATGGAAAGACGGGACCTCGAATGGAACAGGGGAGCGGGAGGGGGAACAAAAGACGAGGAGGGAAGGAGGGAAATGGCCCATCGAATGTAACCATTGGTCCTGGGCTCGGTCTGAGGCTGTACCTCCATGCTCTCGTCGCTGTCGTCAGACGGGGACTTCGCATCGCCGACGTCGGACGGGGCAGGCTCGTTGCCGTCGGGCGGAGACTCGACAACAACGTCGACGTCGGTCGGGTCACGCTCGGGAGGTTCTGGCGAGTCGTCGCCAGTACGGAAGCGGAGAACATGAGTCATACCAACATCTGACATTTCTGCGTCCTGGGGATTTCCGTGACGTGCAGTGGTTTCGTCGAAAGTTAACGCCTCGATATGCCCAAGAGTTACCCATATCGTGTTACCGTTGGGCATCTCGACAATGTACTCGGGCGGACCCTTGAGGGTCCGTGTGGCGCCAATAAAATAAAGGTCTGGGTCATCGCTGGACATCATCTCCTCAACAAGGCTGGACATTCTTGTGATACGACAGATGCTCGAGCCAGAAACCTACACAGTATTGTCTTTCCCTCAGATGGCCCCGCTTCGAACCCTATTTGGTCCGAACCGCTGCGGCGCCCGAACACTGCTATGTGTGGTGTCTCGCGTAGGACGTCCTCCCAATTTTTGCGACACGTAGCCTGGTTGTATACATATATGCGTATATATGTATAGATATATACGATACAGCATATGTAAGACCTTGTGTACATGTACATGGTACCATGCATATTGTATATATAGATGTAGCATACAACACAGCATTGTGGACAGGTCTCCCTGAACAGTCAATATTCCATAAACAAACAGGACCTTTCGATTCCGGAAACAATCTGGGGAAAAAAGCAGTGCCGAACAAGAAAGATGATCCGCAAATCAAATGCTGATTTTCTTCGCAACCAGTAATTAATCACATTTATTGTGATTTTACGTGAGAGTGACGATCCACATCTGTTTGTGGATTTGATGGTCTGGGACAGTAGCGGCTTGCGCGCTCCGGTTCGGCCTCCCCGCGGCCACCGAAAGTCGTTCCCCAAAGGTCATTCTTGCCTGGGGTCACTATTACGAGTACTTGAGAAATCCTAGCCCAACCGTCGAAGAAACATAAAAGGCATGAACATACATTGTCGGGTTCCCTCACGGATTTCTCGGATCGGCTCTCGCCCCCCTCCCCCCTGGGCGGCGCCTCCGGCGCCGCTCCTGGCGCACTCAGCGCGCCAGGGAGGGGGGTCCAGAGCAGATCTCAGAAATCCGCGCGGGGCTCCGAAAGTTTATCTTTGTGCCGGTCTTCTTCTTGTCCTTCGCCTCATCTCCTAGATCGGCGATGCACGCAACTCGATGGGCGGCGGGGTAAGGTTCGGAAATCGTCGAGCACGTGACGAAATCCGAACCCTACCCCCGCATCTCATCGATGAAAGAGAATCAATGGCTGCTGGGGGTATGCTTTGGATGTAACCACCCACTGAGCCTGGCGCTTGGCCGCAGCAGCCGCAGCAGCCACAGCAGCAGCCCCCCCCAACTTCGGCCGCGGCTCCTGGACGGCCCTCTCAACCCTGACCTTCCAGGAGGGCAAAAAATATCACCAGGACGGTGACGTCCAAATCCCTTTCGAGGTTTGAGGCAGTCCAGATAGATCAATAGGTCTGGAGTGCGAGTTGTCTTAGCACTCTGGACAGTCAGGAAACCTGGCTTTTTTTTTTTGTTGCCACCCGCCTTAGCAGGGGTACTGCCCGGGGCTGGGCTCGGTCCGAGAAGGCGCCGGCCCGCCTGGGCTTGGGCGCCTGCGGAGGCCCAGCACCAGCAAGCTCGCCTGCAGCGGGGGCCCGCGCGAGGGAGAGGATTGTGGACGACGATCACAGGAGAGGAAGCATGTTGCCAAATCATTTCCAGATGTCTAAGAAATTTGTTAATCATGTTTTAAAGATGTAACATGTATTGAACATTAAAAATACGTGTTTCAAGCATTTTTAACGCATGGCAATCCTCAGTGGCTGTCATCCCCAAGGAGAGGACGACCTCCAGCGACCCACCAAACCACCCCAACCCAACCCGAAGGCCCCAATTTGCCCTCCATTCCACGTGCGGGGGGGGGCGTCGGGGAACATTGAAACAAGAATATGTGAAGCCCGTGCCCTACCCATCCCGAAATTCGTGTCCTCGGGTCGGGTCGGGGTGGTCTGGTAGGTAGTCAAGCAGCAGCGCGCTCACGAGCATGGTGCACTCAAAGGTGAACTCAGCCGGTGACGGCGGCGGCAGCGCGGCGCCATCCAGCGGCGGCACACGCTGCCTCGGCAGCAGGCTGGGCGGGGATGCGGTTCGGGCTGGCAGGTCTGGCGGCAACGGGCTAGGACCTCTCGGAGGCCTCGCCCGAGAACATGCAGGGGCAGAGGAGGGGGGGGGGGCACGCGCTCAGCCGCCGCCGGGGCCCGCGCCGCTCCGCGCCAGCAGGCTTGGCGCAGCTGTGCCCGTGCCGACGCGCTCAGCCTCCGCCGTGGCCCGCTTGCCACCACCTCTGCGGACACGCAGTTGAGCCACGCGAGAAGCGGCACTGCGAGGAGCGGGCCGCACCCTTCGAAGAGAAGGCAATGCCATAAATAGAAACTTTTGGCGCTCCGCGCGGATTTCTTGGATCCGCACCTGGCGCCCTCCGCGCGCCAGGGAGGGGGATCCAGCGCAGATCCAAGAAGTCCGCGCGGAGCGCCAAAAGATATGTTTATGGTGTTCTTCCTCTAGTCCACCAACGCAAGCAGCGGCACTGTGCGGAGCGGGCCGCACCCTGCTAACGTCTGTGGGTGGCGGTGGCGGCGGCCCGCGCGGCGGCGGCAGCAGGCACGGAACCGAAGGCGTCGATCTCGGCGAGGATGCCGGCGGAGGAGTCCGCGGTGGAACGGATGCACGGCCCCCAGAGCGAGCGGTCGTCCCGCACGTGGTGGTTCGTAGGCGCGGGTGGTGCCGTGGGCGCCACGGCCTGCGCCTCCACCAGCGCACCTTGGCGCCCCCGCCATCGCCACGAGCGCGGCGGCAGCGTCGGCGTGTGCTCGACGTGGCAGGCCGCGATGGGCGTTGGAATTATCCGACGCAGCAGCGGCACCCTACGTCGATGCGCGCGAGAAGAAGGAGGGCGTTCGAGGGAGAAGGAGGAGGAGATCGTGGAAGGGGATCGGGGAGGAGAGGGGAGGAGCAGGATGAGTAGGATGTGGATGAGGAGAACTTGGAGAAGGAAGAGGAGGATAAGGAGGACGAGGAGGAGGAGGAGGGGCAAGAGGAGGAGCAAGAGCACGACGAGGCCGAGGAGGAGGAGGAGGGATGGCAGGAATTAGAGTCGGAAGGGTGGCGAGGAACGAAGTTGCGGGAGAGGGTGGACGGTGAGGACAGTACATCGAGGAGGATGAGGAGGGGGGGGGGTCTTGGCCCGCGGCCGCCCGCGAGGTTGGCCTCCCCAACCTGGCGCGTTTCGCGCTGTTGCCGCAGGCCGCCCTGTGCGCGTGGCTCGGGCTGGCGGAGGCGCGCAGAGGTCCAGGCGTGGCGCCGCTGCTGCAGACGGTGGCCTTCGTCGCAACGAACAAGGCCCCCGGGCGCCAGAGTCGGAGGCGGACGAGGGCGTAACCTCCGTAAGTCTTTAGTATTGGTTTTCCCCCATGTGTCACCCGGCGATGAGTATATCTGTTCCTCACACCTCCTCCTCCTCCTCCTCCTAGTACCACCTCCCCTATCATTACCAACGTTAGGATCCATATTGTTACTACTTCTACTACAACCGTTGTTTGTTCTTACTACTACTACTACTACTACTACTACTACTATTACTATTGGTGCTACTACTACTACTACTACTACTACGACTACTACTACTACTACTTCTACGACTACTACTACTACTACTACTACTACTACTACTACTACTACTATTGGTGCTACTACTACTACTACTACTACGACTACTACTACTACTACTACTACTACTACTACTACTACTACTACTACTACTACTACTACTACTACTACTACTACTACTACTACTACTACTACTACTACTACTACTACTACTACTACTACTACTACTACTATACTACTACTACTACTACTACTACTACTACTAACTACTACTACTACTACTACTACTACGTACTACTACTACTACTAACTACTACTACTACTACTACTACTACTACTACTACTACTACTACTACTACTACTACTACTACTACTACTACTACTACTACTACTACTACTACTACTACACTACTACTACTACTACTACTACTACTACTAACTACTACTACTACTACTACTACTACTACTACTACTACTACTACTACTACTACTACTACTACTACTACTACTACTACTACTACCTACTACTACTACTACTACTACTACACTACTACTACTAACTACTACTACTACTACTAACTACTACTACTACTACTACTACTACTACTACTACTACTACTACTACTACTACTACTAACTACTACTACTACTACTACTACTACTGCTGCTGCTGCTGCTGCTGCTGCTGCTGCTGCTGCTGCTGCTGCTGCTGCTACTGCTGCTGCTACTGCGCTGCTGCTGCTGCTGCTGCTGCTGCTGCTGCTGCTGCCTGCTGCTGCTGCTGGCTGCTGCTGCTGCTGCTGCTACTACTACTACTACTACTATTACTACTACTACTACTACTACTACTACTACTACTACTACTACTACTACTACTACTACTACTACTACTACTACTACTACTACTACTACTACTACTACTACTACTACTACTACTACTAACTACTACTACTACTACTACTACTACTACTACTACTACTACTACTACTACTACTACTACTACTACTACTACTACTACTACTACTACTACTACTACTACTACTACTACTACTACTACTACTACTACTACTACTACTACTACTACTACTACTACTACTACTACTACTACTACTACTACTACTACTACTACTACTACTACTACTACTACTACTACTACTACTACTACTACTACTACTACTACTACGACGACGACGACGACGACGACGACTACTACTACTACTACGACTGCTACTACTACTATTCCTGCTACTTCTCCCATGGATACTGCTACCACTGCACTACTACCACCACTACTACTGTTCCACTGCTACTGCTACTACTACCGCGACTACTACTTGTATTACGTACACTTGTACTTCTTCTACGACTAGTACGACCACGTCTGTTACTACGACTACTACTACTACTGTTATTACGGTGACTTCTGCTACCCGTACGTCCAATCTTATTCGTACAACTACGACTATTACCAATGTTATCATGTGTTTACTTGTAGTAGTATGGCTACTCATAACACTACTCCTGCTAGTCGTTCTGCCACTATAATTATTGCTTTGGCTACGACTACAACCAATACTACGAATACTATTATTTCTATTGCTACTACTACTAGACTTCTACGACTACTACGACGACGGGTATGATCAGGACTTCGACGACTACTATTACTATTGCTGCTACGATTACTGCAATTACTACGACTACTTCAATTACGCCGATGGTTATTTCTGCTGCTGCTGCTTCTAGCTACTACGTGCACTTCAACTACTACTGGTACCACTACCACTGCTGTTACTATTACTGCTGATATTTTCACTTCGGCGACTACTACTGCGATGACGACGACCTTTTTATGATTACTACTACTACTACTACGACTACCACGACCATTGTTGTTACCCCTGCTATCTTTGCCACTCGTACTACTACTACAACGACTTCTGCTACTCCTGCTGCTACTACTACGTCGACTACTACTACCACCCCTGCTAGTTTATTTCTGTTGATGCGGCTTCGCTCGCTGCTGCTACGACTACTCCTGCTACTACTACTACTACTACTACTACTACGACTACGACTAGTACTACTACTACTACTACTACTACTACTACTACTACCACTACTACTACTACTACTACTACTACTACTACTAGTACTACTACTACTACTACTACTACTACTACTACTACTACTACTGCTACTGCTACTGCTACTGCTACTACTACTACTGCCAGTAGTAGCACGGCGATTTTTTACTACGATCCTCAGTACGACTCCTTACTACTACGGCGACTGCTACGTCTACGATTGCGCCTGCGACTGCTACTACAACGACTGCGAGCGCAATTGCTTCTACAACCACCACTATTATTATCATTGCTGCTACCACTATCACTACACGTACGATTGCTACTACTGCGATTACGTTACGGGTGTTCACATGACCTACGACTACCATTACGACGGCTTTTTCTATTGCTACGACGCCGATGATTATCATCTTTGTTGCTGCTACTACTACGCGCACTTCTACCACCTACTGCTACCCTGCTACTGTTCAGATTAAGATTTCAGCGGGTATTACTGCGACGACTACTACTAATACTACTACTACTACTACTACTACTACTACTACTACTACTACTACTACTACTACTACTACTACTACTACTACTACTACTACTACTACTACTACTACTACTACTACTACTACTACTACTACTACTACTACTACTACTACTACTACCACTACCACTACCACTACCACTACCACTACTACTACTACTACTACTACTACTACTGCTGCTGCTGCTACTACTACTACTCCTACTACTGCTGCTACTACTACTACCAGGGTCAAACTTCACCCTCGTGTCTACTAGGGTAAGGGTTAGAGTTTGGGTTCGGGTTCGGGTTCGGGTTCGACACAGTCCTATAAAACCAAATAGAATAACATAGAATAGTCGGATTTCAATCGCACGCGCAGCTGAAGTTCGGACACCCACAATTTCGCCATTTGCAGATAGGAAAACAATACAGGGGCTATAGACCTAATAGTACACGAAGATGAGGTTCGGACGCCCACTGATTCTAATAGTACACGAAGAAGGGGTTCGGAAACCCACAATTTCGCCGTTCGCTCGTCTCGTCCTCCTCCTCCCTGTCCTCCTCCTCCTCCCTTCCTCCTCCTCCTCCTCCTCTTCTTCCTCGTCCTCCTAACCATCAGGAACCAGAAACGAATACAACCAGAATGCGCTCCCGAATTAAACCAGAACGACGTCCTTATGAAAACCCACTCTCAAGTGGACCAGAGGGCCACGATCCTCGTGAGGGGTGTTCCCGCATTGGGCGTCGGTGGGCCGTCGGCAGCGCTCCACAGTGGGCCAGGGCCACGATCCATGTGAGAGGTGTGCCGAACTTCAGCGTCGGGCGGCGATCCAAATGTGGCGAGGTCTACGATCCGTGTGAGGGGTGCGCCGATATTGCTCATCGGTGGGCCGTCGGCAGCGCTCCCAGGTGGGCCAGGACACGATCCTCGTGAGCGGCGTGCCGGAATTGGACGTCGGTGGGCCTTTGGCAGCGCTCCAATTGGACCAGGGCCACGATCGTAGTGAAGTGCGCGCCGGAATCGCGCGTCGGAGGGCCAGGCCCACGATCCGCGAGAGGGTTGTGCCGAAATGAAGCGGCTGGCAGTGGCGGTTGCTGCAAAAACGACGTCGACACGGAGGACCGGTTGTAAAGTTGCCGTTTTTGTTTACTTTCTAATGCAAATCCAATGTACAACCTCTACAGCGAATAATGCACGAATGCAGGCATTGGCCAGAAAGACACGAAGGCCAGGTTTGAAACTACGGTTTTCGTAATTCCCCGTATAGGAGTTCTATTCGGCCTGATACAAAAGAGGAGTACACGAAGGTGAGGTTTGTAGCGACACGAAGACCATGTGCACCCGTACTACTAGTACGACTACTACTACTATTATTACTACTACTACTACTACTACTACTGCTGCTACTACTACTACTACTACTACTACTACTACTACTACTACTACTACTACTACTACTACTACTACTACTACTACTACTACTACTACTACTACTACTACTACTACTACTACTACTACTACTACTACTACTACTACTACTACTACTACTACTACTACTACTACTACTACTACTACTACTACTACTACTACTACTACTACTACTACTACGACTACTAACTACTACTACTACTACTACTACTACTACTACTACTACTACTACTACTACTACTACTACTACTACTACTACTACTACTACTACTACTACTACTACTACTATTACTACTACTACTACTACTACTACTACTACTACTACTACTACTACTACTACTACTACTACTACTACTACTACTACTACTACTACTACTACTACTACTACTACTACTACTACTACTACTACTACTACTACCAATACTACTACTACTACTACCACTACAACAACAACTACTACTACTACTACTACTACTACTACTGCTACTGCTACTACTACTACTACGGCTACGACGACTACTACTACTTCCACCACTGCGGCTGCTATCACTACTTTGGCTACTACTACTACTACCACTCTTGCTAGTCCTTCTGCTGCTACGGCTACGCTTTCTGCTACTAGTACTATTTCTGTTGCTGCTGCTACCAGTCGTAGTACTCTTATTAATAATACTACTACCATGTTCAGTTCCTTTACTTGTGCGGCTACTACAACGACGACTACTACCCGTACGATTGCGACTACGACTGTTGATTCTATTACTACTATTGCGAGCGCACTTGCGTTTACAACCCTTGCAACTACTACTACTACTACTACTACTGCTACTACTACTACCGCTACTACTACGATTTCTTTTTCTTCTTCTTCT
>CAUYUJ010005747.1:352500-397500 GCA_963575745.1 Prorocentrum cordatum | reverse complement strand
GGGCTTCCAGAGGATTGCCGGGAATCGAGTTTCTGAGGGAGGATTGTTTGTGGGAGCGATCCTCAGACATGAGTACAAGTAGCCGTCGCACTCGTAGTCGCAATCGTAGTCGTAACTGTCGTCATCGTTGTTGCGCGCCGGTTCCCGCGAGGAGACAATACTATGTTTCCCCTTACTGGTGGGGCGCCGCTGGTCCGTGAATTGGATGCCCCCTCGTCGGGGGAGTTCTTCATTTTTACTGTGGTTAGGGGAGGGGCGATCAGTGGGCGACTTGAGCTCTGCAGGGCACGAAAGGGGCACTGGAGGTGCACGTTGCTCCCCCTCCCCCCGTCTATCCCCCTTCGCAATCGAGCAACGCCCAGCGGACGAGGAGATACGAGGGTGTCCCAGGAGATGGTGGGGATTACGAGGAACTGGCGGGGGGATGAGCATACGCGTGGCGAGCAGGAGTACGATGAAGGTAGTGATGGTTGTGATGACGGTGGTTTATATGATGTTGGTGCTGCTGATGATGGCGGTGATGGGAGAAGGAGGAAGGGGAGCAAAATAAGCAGGGGTAGGAGGAAACAAAGGAGGTGGATGAGCGGGATGAGGCTGTGTGTGGGGGAGGATTGGTCTGCGCGAGCAGAAGGATTTCAGCAGGCGCTTGCAGAAATTGAAGGAGGATGAAACCAAGGAGGTGGAGAGGACGGACGTTTGGACTAGGTGCGCTCGCGCCACACCTGGTATCCGATCCACTCCTCCCATCCGTTCCCACTGCGCTGGTTCGTTCACCACCCGTGGACGCGTGTCATAGCCGACGTGGAACTTCCAAACAACGCCCCATAGTATTATTCGCAGTCAGGCAGGGGGAGCTGCGCGCATAGAACTAGGAGGAGGTTGCGGGTGAGCAGGAGGATGCGCATGAGGGAAAGGCCGATGAGGTAGCAGGACGAGGCCGAACATCAGCAGCAGGAGCTCCAGTGGAAGAGGTGGGAAGAGCAACAATGATTACTCCGAGTCTCTTAATAAGCGTCGGGGGGGCGTCATCCCCGCCGACGGCCCAACATCGATCCCCGTCGCGACGGCCACGGCGCGCCGAAGACGCTCCGACCCCCGTCGCGGAGCGACGACGAGGCGAGGTTGACCCCCGTCGGGGGTGTACTCCCCACGCTTATTAAGAAACCCAGAGTAGGGGAAGCCGGAAGGGAAATGAGGTGGCGACAACGCCGACGAAGAGATCGGATCCAGAAGGTTTGCCCGCGCTGGTGCGACAAAGCGCCATTTTCTGAACGAGGGGATCACAGCGCCTTTCCGAACACGAGGCCTACGATTAAAGCGGGAAGACCAGGTTGAGACACCGAAAGCAATCGGGATGACACATATGAAAAGCAACCTCTTGAAATCCGGTGTACAAAGTGATCGTTGTTTTATTCATTATTTTCTTCTGATCTTGGCTGTTTTTGGCGCCTGTTTCGAGGAGGTGGAGTCTCTTCCCCAAAGGCAGCACTGCTGCAAACAGTCGCACTAAGCAGATGTCCCGAGCCAGACCACCCCCTCCCCCGCCCCCCTTTTCTGCCCAATGTCGACACGCCGAGGAAAAACGTTCCCATGACACATAAGACAACAACACCGTGACATCCGGTGTATAAAACAGTACGCGGTGAGGGGCGGGCATCTTCTGGACAGAGCCAGGGAGGGAGAGGGAAGCAGTAGTCAGACAGGCGAACTGTGAGCGGGCGAGCTGGGTGCACCATTCTTGGCAGAGGGTGTGGCGCGGTCTGGTGGTAGGAGGCGGGGTTGGGGGTTGGACAATAGGCGAAGCAGGAGAGGAGGCGGACGGACGGGGGGGGCAGGGGGCAGGCCTGCGCAGGCTCATCCCGGGCATGGTCGGCGTCTCCCTTCTTTTCAGATTTTGCGTTCGACCAGCGCGATAGAGAGCTGGGGACGCTCCTTCTCTGCCGTCTGTGCCTCCTGCTCACGCGCAGTGGGAGGAAAGACGGCTGGAGGACCATGACGAGGATTGCGGGGAGGCATGTCGGCGAGGAAGTTCGAGGCGTGTGGGTGTCGGTTCACCGCCCCTGTAGTAGCAGTAGTAGTAGTAGTAGTAGTAGTAGTAGTAGTAGTAGTAGTAGTAGTAGTAGTGGTAGTGGTAGTGGTAGTGGTAGTGGTAGTGGTAGTGGTAGTGGTAGTGGTAGTGGTAGTGGTAGTAGTGGTAGTGGTAGTGGTAGTGGTAGTGGTAGTAGTAGTAGTGTAGTAGTAGTAGTAGTGGTAGTGGTAGTGGTAGTGGTAGTGGTAGTGGTAGTGGTAGTGGTAGTGGTAGTGGTAGTGGTAGTGGTAGTGGTAGTGGTAGTGGTAGTGGTAGTGGTAGTGGTAGTAGTAGTAGTAGTAGTAGTAGTAGTAGTAGTAGTAGTAGTAGTAGTAGTAGTAGTAGTAGTAGTAGTAGTAGTAGTCGTAGTAGTAGTAGTAGTAGTAGTAGTAGTAGTAGTAGTAGTAGTAGTAGTAGTAGTAGTAGTAGTAGTAGTAGTAGTAGTAGTAGTAGTAGTAGTAGTAGTAGTAGTAGTAGTAGTAGTAGTAGTAGTAGTAGTAGTAGTAGTAGTAGTAGTCGTAGTAGTAGTAGTAGTAGTAGTAGTAGTAGTAGTAGTAGTAGTAGTAGTAGTAGTAGTAGTAGTAGTAGTCGTCGTAGTAGTCGTAGTAGTAGTAGTAGTAGTAGTAGTAGTAGTAGTAGTAGTAGTAGTAGTAGTAGTAGTAGTAGTAGTAGTAGTAGTAGTAGTAGTAGTAGTAGTCGTAGTAGTAGTCGTAGTCGTAGTCGTAGTCGTAGTCGTAGTCGTAGTCGTAGTCGTAGTCGTAGTCGTAGTCGTAGTCGTAGTCGTAGTCGTAGTCGTAGTCGTAGTCGTAGTAGTAGTAGTAGTAGTAGTAGTAGTCGTAGTCGTAGTCGTAGTCGTAGTCGTAGTCGTAGTCGTAGTCGTAGTCGTAGTCGTAGTCGTAGTCGTAGTCGTAGTCGTAGTCGTAGTCGTAGTAGTAGTAGTAGTAGTAGTAGTAGTAGTTGTTGTTGTTGTTGTTGTTGTTGTTGTTGTTGTTGTTGTTGTTGTTGTTGTTGTTGGTGTTGTTGTTGTTGATGTTGTTGTCAAACGGCGACTATCTGGTGTTTCGCCCGGAGGGCGGGGACGAAGGGTGGGCTGGGACGAAGGGTGAAAGAAGAACACGGGGAGCAAAGGTGGGATCACGAAGGAGGGAACCTTTGAACGAAGGGCACCAAAACGAGGGAGGGGAGGGAGAAGCGGAGGGAGCAATGGAGCCGGCAATGTTTAAAAAGGCGCGACGGAGAAAGGAAACAGGAGAGGGTGGGTAGAGCGGGTCAGGAGGCGAGAAGGAAGAGGAGGAGGAGGGGAAGGTAGCGTTCATCACCGCCCCCCAGTGCCACCAGTCCTGAGTCTTGCGGGTGGAGAGGGGGGGATGTGGAGTTTGAGAGGAGTGGAGGGGCGAGGTGGAGGTGGAGGGGAGGTGGAGAAGGTTGAGGGGAGGGGAGGCGGAGGTGGACGGGGGAGGATGGCGGGAGGACGCAGCGCACAGACGCGAGGTCCTCACGGCGCAGTACTTTGTCTGGTGGTGGGCCATGTTGCCGCTGGCCCTCCCCTGGCTCGCCCCGAGGCGGCCGCCGACTCGCGCGCTGCTGCTCTGGGCCGCCGCGGAGGCGGGCCCTCGGCCGGCCAAAGCCCAAGTGGCTGCATCGCTCGCCCACTCCTCCTCCGCCTCCTCCGCCTCCGCCTCCTACGCCTTCTCCTCCCCCTCCAAGCCCACGGAGGCCCTGGTGACATAGCTTCGGGTTTGTAGGGCAGAAACATCGCACCCCCGGTTTCTGCCACAGACCGCTTGTCCACGCCATGGTCGCGAGAGTCTCCTGCTGGTGGGGATTCATGTCCGAGCCCTCGCTTCGGATCCTCGGCTGAGGCCCCATGTGGGCGACTGAAGATCAGCTAAGTGACATCCTGGACGAGACCAGAAATTCCGCACGCAGAAGCTCAGCATTCCAACAACAGCTGTGGGACCCTGGTCGCCTTTGGACCTCATTTTCGGGCAGAAGACGTCGAGCTGATCCGGTTCAGTCCCGAGATGGCCCCTGGTAGGGCCCTGGCTGTCAGGATTAAACACGGGCTTGATGATTTGTGAGCTATATGCTTCTACTACCCGCCTCTCCCCTCCAAATCTCGGAATACGAAGCGTGCGGGGTATTATCGTACGGTGGGGATCCTGAACACCTGGATGGATTGTGCCTTGGGAAGCTTCCCCGTGCAGTGCGTACCGGTCATAAGCGGATGTGAACGATGCCTTGGGGGAAAATGCGCAACGGCTCGTTCCAGGAGATCGAGAGTAGCGCTGTCGGGACCTCCGCCCTCCAAAAACTTATTGGGGGAATTGGCGAATTTCTCGGGACCTGTTGGAACGACACCAAATGTTTGCTGTAAACATGTTGCCCCACCAGAATCGATGATATTAGTTTTTCCTCTGGGACTCGTAGATCAGGTATGCAATGCCACCCCCATCAGAGGGTTGGGGGCCAAGTTCCAGCCGATCAGAGGAGCACCCCACGTGTCATCGCCCTGTCTCGCTGTTCCTTCGCTTTAAGCGAGGAGGTCGGATCGGGACATATCTTTACCAACGGCCGATCTGCAATACATTCGGGACCACGCCCCTCTTGATACTATATCTGAGCTCCTCGAGACATCTCTGGTGAATGCAGGGGGGCAACGTTCCGTAAAAGACAATCCGATGAGACCCGACCATGCGAGGGATTGTCGGTGCCGTCGTGACTTATTGCGTCGTCGAATTGAGCTTCGTGGGCAGAAGTTCGAAAGTACGGAGGAAGAGGCTGAGGAGGTGGAGGTGGAATTGAAGAAGCTCTCGTCGGAGCTCCATCGTGAAAAGCGTAGTCGTCTGCGTTGGCACAGGGCTCCTTTTGTCGAAGAAGCCTTAGAATGTTGGCAAAGACGCAGGATTGCGGCTGTAGGCGGGCAGCCCGTGGCAGATCCGGGCCGAAGCGGAGGGGTGCCCGTCAGGCGTGCAGTTCCCATTCGACCCGTCCTGATTGGTTCGATCTATTGCGACGTCCAGGCGCCGAGGGACGGATGCATGTGGGGACGTTTTCATGGGACCATTGGGAGCTTGATCGGGAAGGCGCTCGCTTCGATCATGGCCCCACCGACGCCGATTCGGTCGCGGCCGCCTCCCAGGACCCACAAGACTTCCGTAAACATACTTACGCAGGACGAAAGATTTTCCTCTTCTTGAGGTGCAAATGGCCATAAGGAGTTCGCGAGACAACGTCGGCGCCGCCGAATGGACGGCGACCGGACGAGCTGTTTTGCAGCAGCCGGGGGGGGAGGGATGTATGTACTCATGTTGAATGGGGCCCGCTCGCGCGGGGAGTGCGCGAGACGACGCAGGGCCCATCGTGGAAAGTTGGTCACCGAACCCCCCTCCCCAATAGATTCTTAACACGGGCGGTTTGCGGGGTCCGCGGATCCGATTTCTTCCGGCCTCCTGTTTTAATTTAATACTATAAATTTTAAACAGGGTAGAAATCGGATCCGCCGTAAAAAATAAGACCGGACACGGATCCACCGAATCCGAAATCGGATCCGTACGGACGGTAATCGGATCCACCGAGACAAACACCAAAACCACATTTGGACCCGCGCGAACTTCATGGGATCCGACGGCGGTTATCTCATACGGGTCCGCTCAAGATTTCACACCGTCGTTCCGGGCCCAACAGGGAAAACTTTCGTCCTGGGGATGTATGACATCCGCCCCGAGGCGTAATATTGCCCCCGTGAATACTGCGCCACTGGAGCTGTGGCACGTGGCTCTGTTCCCCAACTGGCGGGTACAGGGCAAGTTCGGCTTCGGGCTAGATTTACCACCACCTGATCACAAGACGTTATGGGTCCTATTGAATGCAGGCTTTCCGAAAATACGACTACATGAACTTACCCCTCCCAATTGGCGCACAAACCAAGCGAGTGCACTACGTTGATCTCATGTCGATGGCCTGCTTGGGAAGCACGTCGCGCGCGCTGCTTGTTTTCGGGAAAGGGTATTACGCCAAGAAGATAATCCCCCCTTTCCACGGTCCAAGGTAACGGCTTCGCGTCGGGGAGGAGGAGGGGGGAGGCGGCGGGTGTCTCAGTGAACGCGCTGTGGAAGATGTGGGCAGTGACACGCGCGTGCCGCGCATGTTCTAAGGATTCGTCGAATGCCTTTGCCAGTAATACTCATCGCGAAATGGCGTTTTCGGTCGACAACCACTGTCGCGAGGACAATATGGAGATATGTAAACAACGCTTCCTGCATTCATTTGCAGCGCCCCCGCCCAGCGCAGGTGAGTTGGTTGCTGGGCCGAGGCATGGGGGGGCACGATCGGGGGTCCGTTTATTTCCCCCATGTTCCCGAACACCTTCGCGCGCCCGATCCTGCGCTGGGGCGGAGGTCCGTTGGGCCAGGGCCCGCGCGCAACGGAGCTCGTCGCCTGCTGGGGGGGCGTCAGGCAGACCTCTCATTGACGAAGCACGCTGACGATCCACATGGGTCTTGCTTGGCAAATCCAGGTTCTAGCACGGCGCAGTTTCCCCAGAAGTCAAGCGCGCCCGATGAGTCGCTGCGCGCTAAGGGGTGTTAAGATTTTCAACAAATACGGCAGTGGGGGGTGCGCGCTTAGCAGGGCGCGTGTTCGCGACGATCTTCGCCCCCCTCGGGCGCTGCCCGCGACGCCGCGCGCCGCCTCGGTCCGCGCGCGGTTGTTCGCGAGGCGGCGTCTCGAGAGGTCGCGAGGGGACTATTGGCCGCGCGCGTTTCTTTTCGCTGCCTCGGGGGAATTTGGCCCCCCCCCCCGTCGCGCAGATTCAAGCGTCTCTTGCTCGTCGGCTTCGCTCATAATGCGGTCCCAAGTGGGCTGAGGGCCCGCGTCCTCGGCCAGTCCGATTGTGCCGGGCTGGGCAAGGGATTGGCGGCGATGGGGGGGCTTGCGACGACGGGGAAAGCGCGAGTCAGGTATTCACCTTGCCCGGAAGATGCAAGGGTTGGCCCCTCCCAGGGGCCAGGCGACATCAATGTCAGGATTGTGGGCGCGTCTCAGGTTTCAAGTGTCGGATGGTAGCCCCTAGCAGTATCGGGGTGCTTATTCGACGTCTCTGGGTTGGTCTGTCACGGTTGGGTTCGTAATGGTCGGAACCATTTTCAGATAGCATGCCCTTTGCGCGCAGCCGCAACTCGCCGCCGGTGGCCCCGCGCAGTCCCCATCGCCCTGGGCCCGACAAGTATTGAGGGATTGGGTTTGTATTTCGAAGTTTTCGGGCGGTGGTGGACTGGGCGACCTAGCGGACGACCAGCGGCTTTTTATTGATGCTGAAACGTATTCGGGGCTCGCGGCCTTGGATATCGCTCAGACAGGGACAAGCTGTCGTTGTCGAGAAGTACTGCGCCTCCAGGATGCGTCTCTGGAACGCATGATGGGCCGCGCTGCCGCTATCTCGAGCCCCCAGCGCCCCGCCCTTCCCAGCGCTGCGATCGACGGGGAGATGGATGTGAATGCGGAGAGGGCTTCTCGTCGCGCAGCGAGCTGATAAATCGCGCGGAGCAAGCGCGCGGCGCCCGCGACCTCGCGGGCGCCCTTGCGGCGCCTCGAACGCTGGTCGCCACCTCCAGGGATTGATGGGGAGGTCGTGGCCGGACTCGTGGGCCGCCAGCTTTCCTGCCTAACGACGGCCGCGCTCCCGGCGTCTCTGGCGCGCCCTGCGCGTCATTGCGGAGGCTCGAGCTTTGACGGCCTCTGCGCCCGCATCGCCTTCCGCGCCCCTGCGCCGGTCGAGCCCGTCGCTCGACGCCGCGGCTGGCCACGCAGGCGCAAGAGCAGATGCCGCTCCAGCGCCCCATCGCGGCTCAGCGGGGACACGCGCGCGGCGCGGGGCAGGGGCGAGGGCGCTGCCGACGCGGTCGGGGCCGAGGGCGGGGCCGTTGGCCCCGAGGCGCAGAAGCAGGGCGGCAGTGGCGCCCCGACGAAGCTCATCGCCCCGATTTCTCGGCCCCCCGTGGCGGTGGCTCGAGGGGCGGCAGACAGTTCTTCAACCGCGTTCGCACGCTGCGCGATCCTGGCAGGAGGCGCGCCGGCGCCGAGCGTCGCGCAGACAGGGGGGGGGGGGGGCTTGCGACGGGGAGAGTCAGCGCCTTGCGGAGAAGCACAGCGGCGAGGACGTGGACTTCGAAGCGATGGGGCCCACCGCGCATCCAGAAAGCAGCAGCAGCATCACGGCATTGGGCGGATCGCGCCGTAAAAGATTGGAGAAGAGCAGCAGATGAAGCAAGAGGAGGAGGACAACCACAAGTTCACCGCCCTCTGGAACAACAACATCAAGGGGGCGCCCATTCAGGCCACGGCACGCGCGACCCCTTATTTCCGTCTCAGGCTTCAAGACTATCGAGGGCCAGCCCCAGAAGGCCACCCATCTGATGATCTTCGCGTGGGAGACCCCGCTCGGGAAAGCAATGAGGGGAGGCAATGAAGGAGATGGCGATCCTGCAGGGGTCGAGTTGCCTTTCAGGTTCTGCCCCAAAGGGGCCGTCAGAGCGGGAGAGCAGCAAAGTAATCGGCAACGGAAAACGAGAGGTGCCATGGGACAGTCGCATCGTCTTCGCGAGTAGGTCGATCGAGGACAGACTGTGCCTGACGCACTGAGCGCGTTACAGAGCCGACTTCACGTGCATGCGCACGAACCGCTGCCAAGCACTCCTGTTGCTTTTCGCCCTAGCTATCAGAGGAGAGGGGGCGGGGCCGCGGTCGCGGGAGTGGGCGGGGGAGTGGGCGGGGGGGGAGGATCGAAGGTTGAGGCACCTCGCGCCTTTGGGGCCCGCCTCGCCGAGTCTGCTGCGTGCGGGCCAGAGTGCGGGCCTGGGCCTGTGCTGCCTGGTGCAGAGCGCGGTGCAGGACCGTGCTAACTCTCGGAGGATTCCAGAAGGGATCCGGCTCAGAATCTTCTTCCGTGGCGAGTCAATTTTTAATGTTTTGGCAAGGTTGCGTTCCAGGTTGATCTCGGTTCACAGAATTCAGGAGCCTATGCGTTCATTCATCCATTCCTCCCCCTCTTCCCCCTCGTCCCCCTCCTCCTCGTCCCCCTCCTCCTCCTCCTCCTCGTCCTTTTCTTTTTCCTCCTCCTCCTCCTCCTCTTCCTCCTCCTCCTCCTCCCCCTCCCATCGCTCCTCTGACAGGACGAGGAGAAGAGCCAGAAACAGGAGGAGGAGGAGGGAGAAAGGGAGGAGATCTCGCGTCGCCTGATCCTTCCCTCCCTCTCCTCCTTGCCCCCCCCCCCCCACCTTTCCGTGTTCGCCGCCGCTTGCTCCCCCCATTTGTTTTGTTTTTATGTTTCTCTCTTTTGCTCTCTCTCTCTCTTTTTTTTTGTTTGTTGTTTTTCTCTCTCTCTCTCTCTCTCTCTCTCTCTCTCTCTCTCTCTCTCTCTCTCTCTCTCTCTTTGTTTATATCTCTCTCTCTCTCTCTCTCTCTCTCTCTCTCCTCTATATATATATATAGTTCTCTCTCTTTCCCTCTGCTCTGTTGCCTTTCGACACCTCCCCCGCTCCTCTCCTGAGTGGGTCCGTGCGATTGGCGTCACCCTTTCTCCGTTGTTTGGCATCGTTTTAATGTTTGTTCCGCACTGCCCCTGCGTCGGGAGCATCGCGGTCGCACCATCTTCCCGCCTGTCCTCATCTCTACCTTCGTGCCTGTCACCTCCTCCTCCTCATCCTGTTCTGCCTGTCAGCCTGGCTCCTACCTCGCCGTCCTGCGATACCTCGCCATCCCTGCGGGGTCGTCGATTTGCGAAACCGTCGCCACATTCGATGGCTGTTGGGGGGGGCAGCATGGTGGGCACCAGGCACAGCTTCAGAGTAGACATCGCCATCCCTGGATGGGTTGCGAACTGCAAAACGGATGCCCCTTTTTGAGGGTTGTTGAAGGGGGCGACATAGTGTGTACCACGCACAGGTTTTACTTAACCTCGCCAGTCCATGGGGGGGGCGACCCGCGAAATTGTCGTCACTTTCGATGGCGGTGCACGGGGCCAACATTTCGGGTAACAGGTGCAGACGTCGACTAGATCTCGCCAGCCATGAGGGTTGCGAGTTGCGAAGCGGTCGCCGTTTTCGAAGGTTGTTGGGGGGCAGCATGGTGGGTTACCAGGCGCAAATTCAGACGAGACCTCGCCATCCTTGAAGAGACTACGAACTGCGATTCGGTCGTCATCCTCGAGGGCTGATGAGGGGGCCAGCACGTTGGATACCAGGCGCATGTTCAATATAGACCTCGCCAGCCTTGGGGGGGCCACGAGTTGCGAAACGGTCGTCGTATTCGGTAGCTGTTGAGGCGGCCGGCATGGTGGGTACCAGGCGCAGATTCCGACTATACCTCGCCAGCCCTGGGGCGGCGTGAGTTCCTAAGCGGTCGCCAATTTCCAGGGGTGTGGGGGGACAGCGTAGTGGGTCGACGCCATGTGTAAGGATGTGGGGGACCTGGACGCCCTCTGGTTGCTCGTCTACGTGATGTTGTCCAATCTGGCGACGGTGGACAAACCCTTTGATGACACGCGACGCCGGCATTGATTTCTTTGCCCGCGGGCCGCCCGCGGACATGGTGGCGCCCCTGCGGGCGTTTAGTTTCCGCAGTGAAGAGTGCAGGAGGCGTTTCGGGGGGCCGCCGGGCGAGCAAGCACTCGCTCGCTGTTGGCGGTAACTATCTGTTGATGTTCCTTTGCGGGGCCTGCGCGGCGGCATGGCGCAGGCAACGTTGCATGTCCAGCGCGCACTGTGGGAAAACAACCCAGCTGTTCTTGATCATCCCGCCCAGTTCGTCGTCATTCTTTTCTTCCTGCCACCTCATCCCTGCTACGTTTGCTGCTGACGCGCTGGCTTTTCGGCCCCCCGTTCCGTCATTTTTTTCCTCCCCTTTTCCCGTCCTTTTTTCGGGCGTCCTTCTGTCGATATCCTCTGAGTAGCGCAGCGTGCGCGCATCCCGTATATTTTGCACGACGAATGACGGCGCTTGCGCTGTCGTCGTTCCTGGGATTTTTGGCAAATTCGCATTGTTATGTTGCAAATGGGCTAGGCGCGTAGCAGTGTAATTTGCTCAAGGCGGGCCGTTTTCCACGGCACTGTTTTTCATCCTGCGTGTTGTTTGGCTGTCCCGGTGCCGGGAAGCGACCCCCAGAAGCTGGGAGTTGCGGGCGCGATTTTCCATGCCGCCCATATGGGATCCGAGCGAACGACAACAAAAACCGCGCCGCATCGCCGATGCAGTGGCGATGCGGCCCGATGTGTGGCCCGATTTTCTCGGGGTCGATGTCGCCGATGAATCGCCGACGTCGACGTTGCATCGCCGATGCGCCGGCGATGAGGCGCTTTCTTCCGGCCCCATCGTATCGGTTCCCATGTGGGGGACGTCCAAAGTGGCCGCTGGGATGTTTGCTGCGACGCCCGGAAACGCTAATCCCCCTTCGCAGAAGTTTGTTCCAAACCTTGTCCAGGGGGGCGTTCAGGGGCTGGGGCTCTCGATATCCTGGGGCGTCCAGCAGGGGGGTGAGTGATGACCGGGTGGTGTTTTTTGTTGTCTGGCGATAGCCTTGGTTATCGGGCCCGCCCGTCCGTCCCCTTTCTCCCTGGAAGAACTGATCTTGTCGGTTGCGCATGTCCGAAGCGGGTACGCAGTGTTGGTGCGCGCGGGCACACGTGGGGTTGTATCAACCGAAAACGGTTATACGCCGCCCCGTTCCCCACCAGATATCCCACGTTATCGCCGAACCACACTGACCTCCAGGGGGATACCATGGCCAAGGCCATCATATATAGTCACATGTCATGGCACATCCTTCGTTTCAATACGTCACCTCGCCCCCTCTTCCGCGCACGTGTCTCCGACTATTGTGCGCACCTGCGCTCTTGGACGCCCCCCTTTGGGGTTATAGGCCTTCCATATCAGGTCCGATTAGATGGGTTCGGAAGATCGCACCGCATCGCCGATGCATCGGCGATGTGGTTCGATGTGGAACTCGCTCGCTCTGCCCACGCCGACGTCGCCGATGCATCGGCGATGCGGCGCGATTCTCCAACCCCATTTTGGGAGGCCTCTGCGGACCCCCCCTTTTTTTCTGGACGCCCCCGAGGCTCCTCTGCGGGCAATTGCTCTGTCCATATCCGCTGCAGTATGGAGTTTCGTGTTCCCTTCCCCAGAATCCCGAGGTGCACTGGATATGGATAAAGTTGCCACCCATAGAGTTCAGTCGGGCCTGTCCCCCTACAGGAGGAATATTCAAAAATAGTATAATAAATAGTCGTGGGACTTTTTTTGAACCATTTTTGAGAATTGTTGCCCAAGGTCCGCCTTTAGGGGGGCATGCCCGACCTAACCATGGAGGTTCGATGTCTATCCATATCCAGTGCGCCTCGGCCTTGTGGCGCCCTTTCCAAGAAAGTCCAACACGCACCGGATAAAGATACAATTCTTGCCCCCCCAGACCCCTCCGCCGACCCTCACCACATACCAGACCGCCCCAACCCAACCCGAAGGCCTCAGTGTGCCCTCCATCTCCAGGGGCGGGGAGGTCGCGGAACCTCGGCGAAACACATCTGGAGCCCGTACACCCCCCAAACCCGAAGTTCGGGCCTTCGGGTTGGGTCGGGGTGGTTTGGCAGGCGGTCGGACCCGCCCCCGAGGTGCACTGGCTCCTGTGGGCCTACCTCCTCGAGTTCCGCGGGTTCCCCGTGCGCCCCGCCGTGTGGGGCGCCAGCTGCCTGCTGCTGGCGGCGCACCTCCGCGTCCTCGCCGCGCTGCGCGCCGCCGCGCGGCTCGGCGGGGCCACGAAGCGCCGACGGACCCACGGGCTTCGAGACTCCCTCGGGGGCGTCGCCACGGGCGATCGGCCAAGGTTCCACCACCGCTACCATGGGCAGGACGGTGGAGCAGGGAGGAGGGGGAGGACCTCCTCCTCCTCTTCCTCGTCCCCTCCTCCTCTTCCTCATCCCTCCCTCCCTCCCTCCCTCCCTCCCTCGCTTCTCCTCCTCCTCCTCCTCCTCCTCCTCCTCCTCCTCCTCCTCCTCCTCCTCCTCCTAGCCGTTCTGGCACAATTCATTTTTGTGCATGCGATCACCGATTTTCAGAACGGCTGGGTGTTCGCGGGCCAGAGTGGCTCGGACACCCTTTCCTCTCACGGCGGCGCTGCGATGGCTCCTGGTGGCAAGCCTCGTAGCGGCTACGACGCCACCAAGAAGTGGACTTGCGGGCATTGCGGATGCCGCAAGAATTTGGGGAACTACACGTGGTGCAAACACTGCGGTAAGAAGTGGACTGAGCCCGTTCCAGGTGACGGTCAGGCCAGAGGTGGAGGTGTCCCCCGAGGAGCGGCTGCTGCTGAAGTTCGTCGTGCTGCAGCAGACGCAGTGTCGGGAAGGCCTCCACCCGCGCGGCCTGTTTCCGCCCCGACTGCGACCAAGTCTGAGTTGCAGCAGCTGGTGGAGCTCAGCGCCAAGGTGGGGGACGCGTCTCTGCTATCCTTGGCGCAAGAGAAGGTGGCCCAGTTGGCGCAAGCCCCTCCGCCCCCGCAGCAACGGGCGGACGCGGCCTTCAAAGAGATCCAGCGGCTCGAGAAGAAGTTGGATCGCGATCTGGACCACGTCCACGGCCTTGAACGAAAGTTGGTTCAGCAGCGCGCGGACGTGGAGGCCACGCTGCAGGAGCTTGAGCGAAACGATCAGGAGTACAAGTCTGCCATATCAGAGCTGCACCTGTCTGTCACGGTCCAGCCGTCTCAGCCACAGCAGGAGGCCCCAGCCGCCCCAGTGCTGCGCCTGCAGGACATCCTGGATGGCAAGCTGTCCTCGTTCGTGCTCGACGACGGCGACATGTTTGGGTTGGCGGAGTTCCAGGACGTTACCCCAGAAGACCAACGTGAAGCCCGGTCGCGGAAGGAGCAGTTATCAGAGCTCATCACTACCCTCACGACGGCCCTGTTCGGGGAGGTTCAGGCTAAGTGCGTCGAGCCTAAGAAGAACCACCAGGAGCAGGCCAAGCGGCTCGAGAAGAAGCGGAAGACGGACGCCGAACCTGCTGCTGCTGGTGCACCTGCAGGAGACGCCGCTGCCGCCTCTGGGGCATCGGGGGCGTCGGCCTCGGCTGCTGGAAGCAAGGCCGCCCCTGCGCCGCCTGTTGCCCCAGGCGCCCCGCCTTCCAAGCCTGGCGTTTCTGTCCGTGCCCAGGCTCGTGCGGCGATCAGTAGGGCACCGAACAAGGCGCCCCCCGCGGTCCCAGACGGGAAGGCGCCGCCACCAGCGGGCCCCCCAGCCAGGGGGGCGGTTTGCTCCTAGCCAGACCAGTGCCGTGCCATCACCTTCCTCCGACCCTAGACTCCCTACCTCCTGCGCAGTTTTGGATGCCCCACGGAATCCGCGTCAGCATCGCCTTTGGAACCGTGGAGATTTTGTTGCTGCTAATGAGTCGATTGAACTGGAGATAGTGACGGCTAACGGCACGGCTTGGAGCTCGCTCCAACCATTTTTGGGAATTACCTCGGCCCACATCGTGCTCGTCCAGGAGCACAAGCTCATAAGCGCTGAGGACATTAGGGAGGCTTCGGCCTGGTGCGTGCGAAACGGGTGGGAAGCCAGCTTCGAACCTGGAGCCCTGAGGCCTGGGGGGGGGGCCTTCGGCTGGGGTCGGGGTCCTGGTTAGGTCCTCCCTCGGGTTGCACCGCCCCGATTTTGGTCCCACGATTCGGCCCCACAGGGCCCTCGGTGCTCTCGTCCACCTCCCAGGTCAGGCCTATCTCTACGTTGTTAGTGCCTACCTGCAGGATTGTGTTTGACTTAGCGATTTCAATCAGGGTAGTATTGCTGGCGTAGCGGCGCGAGCAAAGAGCATGTCTGTGCCGTTCCTTGTCGGTGCCGACTTCAACTTGGAGCCCGCCGTGCTAGCAGGCTCGGGGATTCACCGAAGGATGGGAGCTGACAGTGTGCACCCCCCTGGTGTCGAGGGCACCTGTCGCAGCACTGGGGGCGTGAATATGTTCGATGTCTTCCTTTGTTGCTCCCGCCTGGCGCAGGGGATTAAAGGCGTGGAGATAGTGAGCGATTCGGAGTTAGCGACGCATGACCCTGTCTCCCTCACCTTTCACCCCTCCCTTGCGTCTCTCAAAGCTTTGACCTTTCGACGACCCCCACCCTTGCCAACTAGTCGGCCCGCGGGACCTTGCCCTGAGCCCCCCTTTGAATGGGGAGTTTTGGATCGGTTGGCCTCCCGAGCCCAGGCTGCGGCCGAGAGTGGAGAGACTGATGCTACCCAATGTCATCTTGACACCATCTACAAACATTGGGCCAACACGGCTGAAAAGGAGCTCGAAGGAGTGTTTCAGTGCCGCCTTTCGCACCGCGGCAGTCGTGGGCGCCAGGCGGAGTTGCACTGGGTCAGCGCGCTGCAGCCGAGTTCGGCCTCGATGGAAGGTGCTTCGTCGACGTCGCAGTTGGCTTCGCAGCTCCGCTGGTTCAGCAATCGGCACCGGCTTTGGCTGCAGCTGCGCGCCTTAGGAGCGTCGACGGCTGAGCCCGAGCACCCCTCCTCCCCGCGTTTTGCTCGCAGCAGTATAATCGAGATGACAGTGTCAGGACGCGCCGAGCACAGCTCGGTACGCAGCAGCCATCTCTGTGCCACGGCTGCTGAGCTTTTCAATCCCCCTGCCAGGCTGGGAGAGTGGAGCGGCCACGCGGCCGCGCTACTTCTGCGCTGCAGGGATGTCGTCACCCACAGCCCTCCTGGTCAGTCCGTCGTCTCTGGTGAACCTGAATACGCCCTGGATGCGGTCTCCCAGGCCCAAGCTGCGGCCGAGAACGAACATCGTAATGCTGAGAAACGTAAGTGGGTGTCATGGCTTAAGACCAACATTGAGTCTGGGGCTCGGCATGCCCATGGGGTGGTTCGGGGGGCCCCTGCTTGGACCCCCACCGCGACCCTCAGCGTGAAAGGCGAAGTTGTTTCGGACCCACAGGCCCTCCTTGAGTCCGAATGCGCTAAGTTTTCTTGTTTTTGGCATGCCGAAGACCAGCAGGCTCCCCCGGCGACAGGTGCCCGCTTTGAGGTGCTCGAGCCCTTGCCCGAGTTGACCCCAGCCGGCCTTCGTCGTGTCTCTAGGTATTTTCCCGAAGCACACGGCCACCTCGGTCGACGGCTTCCATGTTAGCCACTTCCAGCACTTCTCGGATCAGGCGCTTGTCGCCCTCTCTCGTCCCATCGCCACGTTCGAGAAGTCAGGGCGCTTGCCAATGCAGATGCGCGTGCTGCTGCTCATCGTGCTTGCCAAGCCCGATGGCGGTCGCAGACCGATAGGATTATTCGTGTCTGTGTATCGTATCTGGGCCCGCGCCCGTCGTGAGTATGCTCGCAGGTGGGAAGCGGCTAACAGCAGGGACTTCTTCGCCGCGGGCTCCTTGGGCTCGAGCGTGGACACTGTCTGGCGGCAGTGCGTGCGTAGTGAGAAGGCTGTTTCTTCCGATGTATGATCCAATTCGGTTCTTTGGGACCTTCTTAAGTTCTAGGAATCGGTCGACTTGGATCTTCTCTTGCAGCGTTGCCGCCAGCACGGTTTGCCCATGCACATTGCGAGAGTATGCGATGTTGCTTACCGCGCCTGCCGCTACATCGCCATGAACAGCAGGGTCATCGGGCCCAAGTTCGCATGGCGAGGTCTTGTGGCAGGCTGCGGCTTCGCGACCACTTTAATCCGTGTCTTCAGCTTAGCTGCCTGGGATGGGCTTAGCTTGCCAAGATCGGTCTCGTTGAAGATATATATATATATATATATATATATTTCGATGATTACACCTTGTCGTGCCAAGGGACCGCTCCGACGGTCGTTAGTGACCTCCTGGAGGGGGCCATTAAGTTGCAAGTGGTCATCGAGGGCGATCTTGGCTGCGCGATCGCTGTCAAGAAGGCGGCAGTTCTCGCCTCGCATCTTTCTGTTGCTAAGGCCGTGCGCCGCGGTCTTGGCGCGGTGGGCGGAGCGCCGTGTGACTCCGCTGTCAACCTCGGCATCGACGATGCTGCTGGCAGGCCCCGTCGTGTCGCTCGTCGAGGAGGCAGGTTTAAGGTTCGTAAGACTTTGTTTTCGGCCAAGGTTGCTCGTCTGACTCGTCATAAGAGAACCCTCGGTCGACACTCGCGTCGAGTTTTCACGACTGGGCCCCTTGCCAGCCGAACCTCCGGTTGCGGGGTGCACGGCACTTCGGACCATGAGATTTTCACCCTTCGGAGAGCCATGGGTCGTTTCTTGCAGCCCTCTGCTGGAGGGAGATCTCTCACGGCAGCTTTGCTGTTTGCCGCTGACCCCACCTGGTACGCGTCCGTCGCGCCCATTGTGAGGTGGTCCAAAGAGATCTGGGCCTGCCTGGTGGGGGCCTACCAGTTCGGCCTCAGCTTGGCCGAGCTCCGCGGTGCCTGGGCTGTGGGTTTTTCGGGGCCTCTCCAGCCGTGGCGTCGCGTGCGCGGCCCTGTCGGGGCCCTTCGTCTCTCGGTGGAGCGTCTTGGGTGGAAGATGCCGAGCTTCAGCATGCTCGTCGACGACCTGGGGGTGGAAGTTTCCCTTGCCCTGGTTTCGCCTTGCCTCCTGAAGCGTCTCCTCCGTGCTGCTGTTTTGAGGAATCTGGGACGTGATTATGGGCGGCCCCTGGGCCTGGACCGTAGAGTCTGTTTCGACGCGGCCCCTGCGGCCATGAGTTCTTCAACATTCACTCCCTTCGAGAAAGGGTGCAGTAGAGGTCTTGTCTGCCAGGCGCCCTGGACCAAGGCTCGAGTCGAGGACCACGGCTACATCATGCATGACGCGTTGTGCCCGCTGCGCGGCGTGGCAAGGGACACCATTTTCCACGGGCCGCGGTGCTGCCAGCGCGAGTCGGTCGCCCAGGCCCGAGAGGACATCCTCGGAGAAAGGTTTCAGTTTCGGCCGCTGGAGTACGACTCGTTGTCGGATG
Organism: Prorocentrum cordatum; assembly: GCA_963575745.1. Classification (NCBI taxonomy): domain Eukaryota; class Dinophyceae; order Prorocentrales; family Prorocentraceae; genus Prorocentrum; species Prorocentrum cordatum. Next base: position 379,467 of record CAUYUJ010005747.1, on the reverse strand, counting down.
CTGACGAGATAATGTACGCGATGGGGCTGTTTACCCACCCTGGTGATATATTCACACCCCCATCGATGTGCGAGCCCAGCTATGAGCATTTTGACGATCCTGAGAAAGACGGTTATAGTGTTTCGGGGAATATCTTCATGGACGGTTCTTGTATTCGCTCGGTCATAAGAGAATTATCGAGGACGGGGTGGAGTTATGTCTCGGTGTCCGATTCTGGGCAGGAGCTGGGTCATGTCTATGCCCCCCTCCCCTACCCCATTCCCCAAACGGCTCAGGCTGGTGAATTTGCTGCCTGCACTGCTGCGTGCCAGAATGCGGTCTCTCCAGCTGTGGGGTATAGCGATTGCCAGAATGTAGTAGCTCTGTGGGCCCTCCCTCGTAGTGAACACTTGTCGTATAAGCGAGTGCACTCGGGTATGTTTGTTTGGGCCGCAGACAGTCAAATGGTGCCCATCCATAAAGTGAAAGGCCACATGTCGGACGAGCAGGTGGGTAATGATGCCTATCTGAAGCTCTGTAAGACTGGGAACGACCTCGCCGACCAAAATGCTAAGCTTGGGGCCCTAGCTCACGAGAAGCCGAGCCCTGAGCAGCAAGAGTGGCTCGATAAATGCCTGTCGGTCGTTCGCAAGGTTTTTGTTTTGGCTGCCCGTGTGCTGCCTCTCTGGCCTCCGCTCGACTTGTCGGAAGCCACTCGTGCGCCCGTCGAGCCGAAACCAGTGCCAGTCAAAGTGCCCCATATTTGGAAGAAGGTGTGTAGCTTCTGGCAGTGCAATCATTGCCTCACTGTGTGCCGTGGGGTTTTCCCGCGGGATAATTCGAGTTGCACTAAGAATCATAAGCTCCTGGTTGACGTCCTGCAGCATCTGGAGCACACTTGTCTTGGATTAGCGTGTTCGGACGGCGGCATAGTCTGTGTCTGTGTCCGTTGTAAGGCGTTTTCCATTGGCAATTACGTTCGCTACCTGGCTAAACCGTGCCGAGGTAGGCCTCATAATATTAGGCGTTCTAAGTATTACTGGGACAGAATTTCGGCTGGCAAGCACCCCAAGCTTTCGGACGTCTGGCTTGATGCGGATGCTAACAGTGTTGTTCGTCTCTTTAATACCTCCTAGGGCTGTATCTGGCCCATCCTTTCGGTCTCGTGTCGCGGGGGCGCGGCCCTGATATATGGTTTCATGGCATGTATGACCCGTCTGTGCCATTTAAGTGCCGTGCTCGTCGGCCGCCTGGCTCCCAGTGCCAGGCCGACTGCGGGACGCCGTGGAGAGCAGCGTAGCGGTAAAAACAAATTTTCCTCCTCCTCCTCCTCCTCCTCCTCCTCCTCCTCCTCCCTCCTCTTCCTCCTCCTCTTCCTCATCCCTTCCCTCCTCCCTCCCTCCCTCCCCCTCCCTCCCCCTCCTCCTCCTCCTCCTCCTCCTCCTCCTCCTCCTCCTCCTCCTCCTCCTCCTCCTCCTCCTCCTCCTCCTCCTCCTCCTCCTCCTCCCCTCCTCCCCCTCCCCCTCCTCCCCCTCCTCCTCCTCCTCCCTCCTCCTCCTCCCTCCCTCCCTCCCTCCCTCCCTCCCTCCTCCTCCTCTCCCTCCCTCCCTCCCCCCTCTCCTACTCATGGTCGTGTTGGTGGAAAACCGCCACCGGGGGGAGCAATGCAGACCCAGACCCCCTCGGGCAATGCGAAAAGACCATGATGGGAGGTGCTGTTTGTTATTTTCGGCCTCTGGGGGCCCTTACCAGCCCTAGCTGGGAGCTTGCGCCGTTCCCAGAACCCCTCGGACAATGAACAAATCACGAAGGGAGGTTTTTTTTGCTACTTAGCACCCCGGAGATGCGGATAAGAGTGAGGGGGCAGTGGGGACGTCGGCAGTTTGCGAGACTCTGGAGAAGCCCGCCGCAGGCGCCGAAGTTTCACAAATGATTGAACGAGCCCGCCGCAGACGCCGAGTTTTCGTTGAACCAATGTGGATAGGTCGCGGGTGGGTCGCAAAACGCACACGGGTGGCAGTTGGGTCGCGGTTCGCTGTTCGGTCGCGGGTGGGTCGCGGGTGGGTTGCGGGTGGGTCGCCGAGTGGGTCGCGGGTGGGTCGCACGTGGGTCGCGGGTGGGTCGCAGGGTGGGTCGCGGGGTGGGTCGCGCGGTGGTTCGCGGGTTGGGTCAGGGGTGGGTCGCGGGGCGGGTCGCGGGGTGGGTCGCGGGGTGGGTCGCGGGTGGGGCGCGGGTGGGACGACGACAACAAACAGCAGCAGCAGCAGCAGCAGCAGCAGCAGCAGCAGCAGCAGCAGCAGCAACAGCAATAGCAACAACAACGCAACAAACAACTTCCTCACCACGGATCCGCTTTTCAGCCACGCACCCAGGGACAATGAACGACCTGTCGGCCCCCTCACTCTGATTCTCGAGACCGTCAAAGAACGACTCAGGATGAAGAACCGGTCCAGGGGAATGGGTCGAGACTTCCAGGGGTCGGCGCAATGAGAAAATTGTGGCGTCGGGAGTCTGGGGAAGAGGAAGAGGTGCCGATGCCGCTGCCCCCCCCTCGTCGCCACGGGCGGATCCGCCCAGGAGTCCTGCTCACAGCGCGCCCCGGGAGAGGTCCTCGGAGCAGGCTCAGGGGGGGAATGCGTCGACCCCCAGTCGCCCTCTGATCGCCGACAGGGGTCTGATAGCCCACTCCGCCTAGGAACGTGCGGAGTCGCTATCGGGGCCTGCCGCCAATCTATCGGCCAGTGCTCGAGCCAAACGGTGTTTGGGCGATTTCGTGGACCGTTTTCGTTTCGATTTCGCTTCGCGGCAAAGGCGGAACGAAGACAGAAGGAAGGAAAGTCGAACAAAAAACGAAAGCGAACAACACTGTTTAGCTCTAGCCCTGCCATCGTCGATGCATCGCCGATTCCAGGTCGATGTTTCCCACCCTGAGCTGGTGCCCCCCCCCCCAGTCTGTCCCCCCCTCAACTCAGGAGAGGAACAACACACAGACGCAATTAGTTGTCGATTCCCTAGAAAATATGGGAAAAGATGGGAAGTGGGGGGAAGACGAACAAAAATACAAAAATGGGTGAAAAAAAATGGGAATCCTTTTATTTGTGTGTATTTATTTGTGTGTCCTTGGGCCCCTTCATCAGCCCCCGCTCAGGCGGCGTTTCTTTTCTGGTTGTTCCGGCCTCCGCGGGTCCGCCGAGCGGCGAACTTGGCATGGGAGCGTGCCCGGGTGGGGCCCGGGAGGCGTTTGGGCACAGGCAGGGCACGGCCTAAACACAGGCGATCGCAAACATGGATCAAGGGGGCGTGGACTAGCGACGGGTCCCGTTCCCATACATCGCGGATTCCCGCCGCCGAACGAAAAGGCACCAGCCGCATTTTTGGGAGGGCACCTCCCCCGATCCATGGATTTGGCGACCGCGCGCCAAATCCATGGATCGCTAATCTATGTTTGTGAGTTTCCGATCATAGACGCACCCCTGCTTAGAAGGAGCGGGCCTTGTTTACAGATGTAGGCCGGCGCCTTCTAAGAAGCAGCCTGCTTCTAAGAAGCCTTCCCCCCTCCCCCTACCCCCTTGTGCGCGCTGCCAAGTGGGGCCCAGGAGGCGTTTGGGCACAGGCAGGGCACAGCCTAAACAGTGGTTTTGCGATATCGTTTTAACTTCGTTTTGCAGCAAGAGGCGGAAAGACAGCAGAACGAGAGAGAGCGAAAACAGCGCGACAACGTTAAACATTGTTTAGGTGGAGCCCTGGGTACAGATCTTGAGCGGGTCTCGCTGGGGGACGGAGGGGGATGTAGTGAGGGGATCGAGGTTCTAGTCGATCGATCGAGGATCGCTGCATTTGGACATCTTACGCTGGTTTGTATCATCGGGGTCACCCATGGTTGAAAGTGTAGAAAATGAATGATCCTAGACGTACTCAGCCACTTCTCCACGCGAGCCGAACACTTGCATGAACGCTCAATACGAAACAACACGTCGCCGGACATGCACCATCTGCGTTGCCCTCATCTCCGCCGTGCTTCCCACGAGCCAGCGAAAGTGGCGACCAGTGCGCAGCTCGCAGCCACCCAGGGAGCAGCGAGGACCCGTCTGGGTGCCCGTACTCCACTACTCCGCCGTGCCTCCCGGGAGCTCACGAACGTGGCGGCAGTTGCACATTTCGCAGCCACCCAGGGAGAAGCGAGGTCCCGTCTGGGTGCGCGTGGTCCCCCACTTCGTTGGACCTCCCGGGAGCCCACCAAAGTGGTGGCTGTTGTGCAGTTCGCAGCCATCCAGGGAGCAGCGAAGTACCGACTCCACTATACCTCCCACGAGCCCATGGAAGTCGTGATAATTGCGCAGTTGGCCACCCAAGGAGCTGCGAGGTCCCGTCTGTGTGCGCGTTGTCCCCGATTTAGTTGGACCTCCCAGGAGCCCACGACAAAGGCGCCAGTTGCACAGTTCGCAGCCACCAGGGAGCTGCGAGGTCTTGTCTGGGTGCGCGTGGCCCCCGAATCCGCCGTGCCTTCAAGGGGCCCGCGGAAGTGGCGCCAGCTGCGTAGATCACATTCCCCCAGGGAGCTGTGAGGTCCCGCCTGGGTCCGCATATTCTGCGTCTCCGCAGTGCCTCCCAGGGGCCAGCGAAAGCGGCGACAGTTGCACGGTTCGTAGCCATAGCAGCCAACCAGAGAACAGCGAGGTCCCATCTGGATGCGCGTTCCACGCTACTCCGCCGTGCCTCTCATGAGCCCACGGACGTGGCGGCAGTTGCGCAGTTCGCAGCCACTCAGGACGCTGCGTCTGGATGCGCATGGTCCCCGACTCCGTTGTGCCTCCCGGGGGCCCACTAAATTTGGGACAGTTGTGCAGTTCGCAGTCCCCCAGGGAGCAGGGAGGTCTTGTCTGGATCCGCGTGCTCCCCGACTCAGCTGTTCTTCCCAGGACTCCACGAAAGTAGCGCCAGCTTCGGAGTTCTCAGTCCCCCAGGGAGCTGTGAGGTCCCGCCTGGATCCGCGTACTCCCCGACTCCGCTGGACCTCCCCGGCTCCCAGGGTCCCACGAAAGCGGCGACACATGCGCAGTTTGCAGCGTCCCAAGGAGCAGCGAGGTCTCGTCTTGATTCATCAACGTATTCCGTTACAACGTCGTGCCTCCCATGAGCCCCCGAACGCAGCGCCAGTTGCGTAGTTCGCAGCCAGCCAGGGAGTTGCAGGGTCTCGTCTGGGTCCGCGTACTCCGCTGTGCCGCCGTGCCTCGTATTTGCCCACGGAAGTTGCGTCAGTTGCGCAGTTCGCATCCACCCAGGGAGTTGCGAGCTCCAGTCTGGGAGCGCCTACTCCGCCCTACAGCCGGGCAGTTTCACCCGCGAAGGATTACGAGTTCGGCACCCTGATAGGAACAACCATAGGTCAACCTTGGGGTGTCTGGGTCGGGATCGTGGTCGGGGTGAATTCCCTGCATCCTCTACTAAATCGGGGACACGTAAGACTCGAGTGCGCCGGAACTCGGGTTTGCTCGCGCTGTTCGTCGAGCTCGCCCGTATTTTGACGGTCCAGTGTTCGTGGGATGCTCGCAGCGGGAGCTCGCGTCAAATTTCAGATGGGTCCCGTCATTTTCATGATGGCCCGGTCAGGCCCCGAGTCCCCCGAACCCGAGTTTTACGTCTCCCTGATGAGTGAGCCCCAACGACGCTCCCCCCCGCCCTCGAAGTCGAGGACGAGGAGGTGATGATCGAGGAGGCTACGAGGCTCTTGAGCGTCCCTTAGGCTCCCGTGGGCCACATGGAGGCTTCTCGTCGCCAGATCTGGATCCGTCTCAGAATCTGCGCCTGAATGCGCTCTTGGACTGGTCACCTCTGTAGGTCGAGTCCATCGCGTCGTGAAATGATATAGACGCAAGGTTCTCGGACGCAATATTCTCAGCAGTCTTCGGGCTTCGGTGGCCATCGGCGGGCCCCAGGATCATCAGCATAATTCTGCGTGAGAAGCAAGTCCCAGTAAAGGTGTCGGTGCCACTAGAGTCTGACGATGTGCCCACTAGTCGCGGAAGGGGAGGAGACGTAGGAGTAGGAGGAGAGAAGGATGAGAGGAGAAAGCGAAGGAGAAAGGAGGATCATGGGGATGATGATGTTGTTGATGATGATGATGATGATGATGATGATGATGATGATGATGATGATGATGACGATGATGATGATGATGATGATGATGATGATGATGATGATGATGATGATGATGATGATGATGATGATGATGATGATGATGATGATGATGATGATGATGATGATGATGATGATGATGATGATGATGATGATGATGATGCTGATGATGATGATGATGATGATGATGATGATGATGATGATGATGATGATGATGATGATGATGATGATGATGATGATGATGGTGGTTTGGAGAAGGAGGAGGATGAGGAGGAGGAGGAGGAGGAGGAGTTTGATGAGGAAGCGAGTTCGGCTTCTTGGCGCCATCCACCAGCCCCTCTTGAGGGACTCTGCCGAAGCGGGATGGTGTGCGGGGGAGTGATCGGAGTGGGTCCGTCGGGAGCGGAACCAGTGACGGCGCAGCACGCTTGTTGGACGCGCGGGAGCGGAATGAGGGCGACGACGACGACGATGACGATAGGCGGATGTTGCGTAGAGGAGGAGGAGGAGAAGGAGGTGGAGGAGAGGGAGGGGGGGACTGAGCCTCAGCAGGAGGCGAAGGAGGAGGGGGAGGAGATCAGGGGTCATTTCGATTCTTCCGATTCGATTTGGTTCCATTTCGATCGATTCCGATTCCGATTCGATTCACATCGGATTCCGGTTTGGGATCCGATTTCTCAATGGAGGCCCCACCGATGTCTGCCGATTCATTGTTTCCAGAATTCTTTGCCGATTTCCGCCGGTCCGATTCATTTCGACCGCCGATTCGACTTGTCGATTCGATTCTGGGCTTTCCTGGGAGATAGTCAGGCCAGGAGGTAGGTGCTGGAGGAGGGCGACGACGAAGATGGTACGCTTGCCCCAGCTGGAGCGCCGAGTGATACCCTTCCTTCTCGATCCCCTTGCCTCTTTCGCATTCTCACTATCTCCGCTTTCCTCTCGCTGTCTGCTCGGTGTCTGTTTGTCGGCACACGCCTGCATGTTGTTGTCTGTCCGTGTCTCCCCATCCTTGTATCGTATATCTGTTCCGCTCTCCTCCGGGTATACGGTGGAGGCCCATGCCAAGAAACACCTTGCTCGCCTCCAGGGTGCCCTGGGTTTCTTGGGTTTCGATGGTTTTACGATGGAAAGCGTGACGCTCCCACTCCAAAAATCCATGGACGTCCTGGGGTCTCAGAGTCGGGTTTCTTGTGGAAGGGTTCTTGTGGTCGGGACCCTACTGTAGGTTCTAGGTAGAGCGCGCACTGGGTAAACATGAGGCGCGGTAAGGCTTTTGGCAGGGTGAGCCATGTGTGTACTCGCTCGCGCTGCATCACTGCGTCGTGGCCGGTATTGACCACTCTCTCTCTCACTCACTCTGTCTCCGTCTAGTTCTCGTTATCCGACTCTCTCTCTCTCTCCCCCCCCCATGTCGGATGGTCTGTCTCATTTTGTCGTCTTTTCTCTCTCTCTCTCTCTCCCCCCTCTCTGCCTCTCGCTCTCTCTCCCTCTCCCTCCCTCTCTCTCTCACTCTTTCTCTGCCTTTTTTTTCTCGTTATCCGACTCTCTCTCTCTCTTTCTCTTTTCTCTCGCCCTCCATCTTGTTGATGGCCTGTCTCGTTTTGTCTTCTCTCTCTCTCTCTCTCCCTCTCTCTCTCTGCTGATTTGGTGCGTGCTCGGTGCCCCCACCCTGCCGCCCGCCTCACAGATCGAACTACACCAGACCGAGCTATGTAATACTAGGATCCTCGGCTGATGTGCTTTCTGGTCGTCCAAGCGGCCTGGGTCACAGCAAGCATGCTCGTCATTTGAATCATCTAATTCCTGTTCGCTCCCGAGCTGTGGATATTGGAGAGGCCTTACGGCCGGTGCCGCCGACCCTGAACGACGACGACGACGACGATGTTGACGTGGGTCAGAGTCCTCAGGGATACTTCTTGGGGCCTCTTCGGAGCTCTCTCGGGGGCCTCTGGGTGGTAGTTTTTGGGCCTCTTGGGGAAGTCTTGGGAGCCTCTTGGGGGCCTGTTGGGAGGCCCCTGGGGGCTTCAGGCCGAGGGCCCGAAGTGTCCCTTCGGGTCCCCCGTCTGGACACTCTCTTGGAGCCTTCTTGGAGGCCTCATGGGCCATCTTGGAAGTATCTCGGGCCGTCTTGCAGCCTTCTTGGGTTGTTTAAGGCCTTCTTAGAGGCCTCTTGGGCTATCTTGGGGCGATCTTGGGGGCCTCTTGGGCCGTCTTGGAGTGTCGGGAAGCCGGAAAGGTGAGACTCCCACAATCTATCAAACTTTTGGGAAAATCAATGGTGCTTGCCTCTTGGGGTCCTCTGGGGAGAGTTCTAGGAGGTCTCTTGGGGCGTTTTTGAAACCCCTTGGGCCGTCTGGAAGCTACTTGGACGTCTTGGACCGATATTTTGGCGATTCAGGGCCCTCTTGGGAAAGGGTCAAAGTGAAGGGACTCCATTTCGACTCATCTACGACGTTGCTACTTCATTTCGATTTGGCTGGCGCGCTTGAGGATGAGGGCCCAGAGAAGTGGGGAGGGAGCGGCGACGGCGACGACGACGGCGACGACCGGAAGAGCGGCTTCCACACGCCGACGGGGTCGGCGGATATTTTGGGCGTCGCCATGGCCTTTCTAAGCTCGAGTTCAGGGTACTCTGCGGCGGCGCCGAAGCTACGGATGCGCCGCCATGGTGCGAGGCCCGGAGCCGAGCGTTTGGCAGAACCAGCCGATCGGTGAGAGTGCGATGGCCAGCGGACGTGCGTGAACCCGGATCGGCGGCGAGCCCAGGGGGGAGAGCGAGAGTGGGCAGGCCTTCTCGGGAGGCGGCGGGGCTTCTCGGGATCGAGGAACAGAAAGCGGTATAAACATCAACTTGTGGCGCTCCGCACGGATTTCTCGGATCCGCGCTGGGGCCCCCTGGCGGCGCCTCCGGCGCCGCCCCTGGCGCGCTCCACGCGCCAGGGCCAGCGCGAATCCACGAAACCCGCGGGGAGCGCCAAGAGGGTCTGTTTCTGCAGTTTTTCCCCACATGTTTCGTGGGGTTCTGGTTTTCTTCTCTGCCGCGCCACACCCGCGACACTAACACATCACCTCCCTCCTCCCCTCCTCCCCTTCCTCTCCTCCCCTCCTCTTCCCCTCCTCCACTTCCTCGACACCACAGGGGGTGCGCGAGGGGTGGTCTCCCTATCCGTGTTCGGCCTCGCAAAGCGTGGCAGGCGTGGCACTTCCTCGACACCACAGGGGGTGCGCGAGGGGTGGTCTCCATATCCGTGTTCGGCCTCGCAAAGCGTGGCAGGCGTGGCACTTCCTCGACACCACAGGGGGTGCGCGAGGGGTGGTCTCCATATCCGTGTTCGGCCTCGCAAAGCGTGGCAGGCGTGGCACTTCCTCGACACCACAGGGGGTGCGCGAGGGGTGGTCTCCATATCCGTGTTCGGCCTCGCAAAGCGTGGCAGGCGTGGCACTTCCTCGACACCACAGGGGGTGCGCGAGGGGTGGTCTCCATATCCGTGTTCGGCCTCGCAAAGCGTGGCAGGCGTGGCACTTCCTCGACACCACAGGGGGTGCGCGAGGGGTGGTCTCCATATCCGTGTTCGGCCTCGCAAAGCGTGGCAGGCGTGGCACTTCCTCGACACCACAGGGGGTGCGCGAGGGGTGGTCTCCATATCCGTTCGGCCTCGCAAAGCGTGGCAGGCGTGGCACTTCCTCGACACCACAGGGGGTGTGCTGGGGGTGGTCTCCCTATCCGTTTCGGCCTCGCAAAGCGTGGCAGGCGTGGCACTTCCTCGACAGCACAGGGGGTGCGCGAGGGGTGGTCTCCCTATCCGTTTCGGCCTCGCAAAGCGTGGTAGGCGTGGCACTTCCTCGACACCACAGGGGGTGCGCGAGGGGTGGTCTCCCTATCCGTGTTCGGCCTCGCAACGCGTGGCAGGCGTGGCACTTCCTCGACACCACAGGGGGTGCGCGAGGGGTGGTCTCGATATCCGTGTTCGGCCTCGCAAAGCGCGGCAGGCGTGACACTTCCTCGACACCACAGGGGGTGCGCTGGGGGTGGTCTCCCTATCCGTTTCGGCCTCGCAACGCTTGGCAGACGTGGCACTTCCTCGACACCACAGGGGGTGCGCGAGGGGTGGTCACCCTATTCTTTTGGGCCTCGCAACGCCTGTCAGGCATGGCTTCTCGTCGATACAGCAGAGGGTGCTCTGGGGTTGGTCTCCCTATACGTTTCGGCCTCGCAATGCGTGGTAGGCGTGGCACTTCCTCGATACCACAGGGGTGTGCGCTGGGGGTGGTCTCCCTATCCGTTTCGGCCTCGCAAAGCGTGGCAGGCGTGGCACTTCCTCGACACCACGGGGTGCGCGAGGGGCGGTCTCCCTATCCGTGTTCGGCCTCGCAACGCGTGGCAGGCGTGGCTTTTCCTCGACAGCACAGGGGGTGCGCGAGGGGTGGTCTCCATATCCGTGTTCGGCCTCGCAACGCGTGGCAGGCGTGGCACTTCCTCGACACCACAGGGGGTGCGCTGGGGGTGGTCTCCATATCCGTTTCGGCCTCGCAAAGCGTGGCAGGCGTGGCACTTTCTCGACACCACAGGGGGTGCGCTGGGGTTGGTCTCCCTATCCGTGTTCGGCCTCGCAAAGCGTGGCAGGTGTGGCCTTTCTTCGACACCACAGGGGGTGCGCGAGGGGTGGTCTCCCTATCCGTGTTCGGCCTCGCAAAGCGTGGCAGGCGTGGCACTTCCTCGACACCACAGGGGTGTGCGCTGGGGGTGGTCTCCCTATCCGTGTTCGGCCTCGCAAAGCGTGGCAGGCGTGGCACTTCCTAGACACCACAGGGGGTGCGATGGGGGTGGTCTCCCTATCCGTTTTGGCCTTGTAATTCGTGGTATGCGTGGCACTTCCTCGACACCACAGGGGGTGCAACGGGGGGGGTCTCCCTATCCGTGTTCGGCCTCGCAAAGCGTGGCAGGCGTGGCACTTACTCGACACCACAGGGGGTGCGCTGGGGGTGGTCACCCTATTCTTTTGGGCCTCGCAACGCGTGTCAGGCATGGCTTCTCGTCGACACAGCAGAGAGTGCTCTGGGGTTGGTCTCGCTATACGTTTCGGCCTCGCAATGCGTGGTAGGCGTGGCACTTCCTCGATACCACAGGGGTGTGCGCTGGGGGTGGTCTCCCTATCCGTTTCGGCCTCGCAAAGCGTGGCAGGCGTGGCACTTCCTCGACACCACAGGGGGTGCGCTGGGGGTGGTTTCCCTATCCGCTTCGGCCTCGCAAAGCGTGGCAGGCGTGGCACTTCCTCGACACCACAGTGGGTGCGCTGAGGGTGGTCTCCATATCCGTATTCGGCCGTCGCAAAGCGTGGCAGGCGTGGCTTCTCCTCGACACCACAGGGGGTGCGCTGGGGGTGGTCTCCCCATCCGTCCCGGGCTTGCAAAGCGTGGCAGGCGTTGCACTTTCTCGATACCACAGGGGGTGGAGGATGAGCCTGAAGAACATTCGCATTGAAGTTTCGGAAAGGGCAGGATGTGGCATGGGGCATGGTGTATGAACACACGACATAAAATCAGTTCTTCGGTAGCGTAATGTGTTCCTCTGCGGAGGCCCCCCCCGCCTTCAGAGAAGCTTTCTTAGCCCTCTCCGACTCTAGGCCTCCCAGATGGGGTCGGAGAAAATGGGGTCGGAGGATGGGGCAGATGCGGCTCGATGTGGATGCATTGCCGATGCATCGGCGGCGTATCGCCGATGTATCGGCGATGCGGCGCGATCCTCCGACCCCATCTAGGATGCCTCTACCGACGGCAGAGGCGGCTGTTCGGCGCGGGCCCCTCGCCCTCCCCTTCTTCCCCCCCCCCTGGAGTAGATCTTGGCTGTTTTGGGCGCCTGTTTCGAGCAGGCGGAGCCTCCCCCAGAACGGACGCACGGTTCCAAGCAGCCGCAGTAAGCAGAGGTCTGGAGCCAGACCCCCCCCCTCCTTCCCCATCCGCCCAGTGTCGAAACGCCGAATGAACAACGCTCACATGGGCACCTCCGCGCCCCACATTAATCAAGGGGTCGCCGATCCTCCGATCGCCGCTGAGATCTACACTCGCCCCCGTCTTGGAACCCCCCTGTCTTCGTCTGGGGCCCATCTCCTGGGAGTTCCGGGCCTCGGGTCGCCCCAGGAGGGAGAACTAAGGAGGCAGCATGATGAAGATGAGGTGGCCGATGACGAGGATCACGCAGGGGAGGGGCTGTCGGACTCCAGACTCCATGCTATTCCCTCGAGGGATGCGTGGTAAGGAGGGAACGTGGGTGGGGTGGGGGGCAGGAAGGGGGAATTCGGAGTCGCGCAATGGGGGGGCGATACACTGGGGGCAGCGAGGGCTGCAGAAAAGGGTCCGTTTAGGGCCCCTTAGGGCTCCCAGAGGGGCCCTTGAGGGCCCAAGAAGGGGGCCTCAGGGCCCGCGAAGTGTACCTTTCTCCCCCCCGCTTTGATCGCCCCCCCCAGTAAGTGACGTCCAAGGGAAGAACGTGCAGGGATGAGGATGAGCACGTGGCTTCGACACCATCTGGGAGGTCTCTACACGAGGAACTCGAAATTCGTCATTCCTAGAGTAGGAGATCGGCCACATAAGTTATTTGCCCCAGAATTGTTTGTTTTCGTCGAGCAGTGTCGTAGATCTACCGGAATATTATGTATATGTTTGCAGATCCGACGAACAGTTTAAGTTTGGTGTGGCTCCATTATGTTGTCTTATCTCCTGCTCGAATTCCGCGGGTCAGTGAGTTGTCTTGGACCCATCATCGTGGCAGGGGCCCGATACATTTTCGATTGCCGACCTTTAGGGGCAGTCTTCGATCAATCGTGTCTCGGTCGAGGGGCAGGAAGAGGGAGGGTGCAAGGAGGAGGCATCTTCCTCCCTCACCATCCTCCTTCTCCTTCTTCTGTTCCTCCTTCGCCTCCTCGTTCTCCAGCTGGTCCCGCTGCCACTTCCTGGGCGGGGGTGAGGGGACGGACTGACGGGGTGTTTGCAGTGCGGTGCTGGCTCAGCTCGGGTCCCGCCCGTGTCCAGGCACTCCCGTGCGGGGGCTGCTTGCCCTCTCACCCCCCTTTCCCCTCTCTCCCTCCCTCCCTCCCTCCCTCCCCCATCTGTTCCCCCCCGACCACTTGTGCTTGGTCAGTCGATCGAATCTCGGAGGAGCGAGGGGTATGATAGTGAGGAGGAGGAGGAGGACATGGGGCGAGAGGAACGGACAGGAGGAGGAGGAGGGGGAGGAGGGGGAGGAGGAGGTGGACGAGGGAGGAGGAGAGAGGAGGCGGGCGGAAGGAAGAGAGAGAGAGAGAGAGAGAGAGAGAGAAGCGAGAGGGTGGAAGGTTTCGCAGGAGGAGGGACGGTGACAGGAGAAGCAGGAGGAGGGAGGGCGAGGCGGAGGAGGAGGAGGAGGAGGAGGAGGAGGAGGAGGAGGAGAGGAGAGAGGAGGAGGGAGGGGAGGAGGAGGAGGAGGAGGAGGAGGAGGAGGAGGAGGAGGAGGAGGATGAAGGGAGGGGAGGAGGAGAGGAGGAGGAGGAGGACGAGGAGGACGAGGAGGACGAGGAGGAGGAGGTGGAGGTGGGAGGAGGAGGGGGAGGAGAGGAGGAGGTGGAGGGGAAGGGGAAGGGGGAGGAGGCGGAGGAGGCGTAGGAGAGGAGCTGGAGGAGGAGGAGGAGGAGGAGGGAGGAGGAGGAGGAGGAGGAGGGGGTGAGGAGGAGAAGGAGGCGGTGAGGAGGAGCAGGAGCAGGCGGAGGAGGAGGGGGAGGAAGGGAGGAGGAGGAGGAAGGAGGGGGAAGAGGAGGAGGAGGTGGCGGAGGAGGGCAGTAGGAGGAGGTGATGCGGAACAAGAGTGCAGGAGGAGGAGGAGGAAGAGGATGAGGAGGAGGAGGAGGAGGAAGGGCGGAGTGAGGGAGGAAGAGGAGGAGGAGGAGGAGGGAGTGAGAGGAGGAGGAGGAGGAGGAAGAGGAGGAAGGAGCGGTCGGAGGAGGGAGGGAGGAGGAGGAGAGAGGAGGAGGAGGAGGAGGAGGGAGGAGGAGGTGGAGGAGGAGGAGGAGAAGGGGGAGGAGGGGAAGGAGGAGGGGGGAGGAGGAGAAGGAGGCGGAGGCGGAGCAGGAGGAGGGGGAGGAGGAGGAGGGAGAGGAGGAGGAGGAGGAGGAGGAGGAGGAGGAGGACGGGGAGGAGGAGGAGCAGGAGGCGGATGAGGAGCAGGAGCAGGAGCAGGAGCAGGAGGAGGAGGAGGAGGAGGAGGAGAATTCGGAGAATTCGGCCACGACGGTGTTGAGTGTCGCCAAGGCGAGCGCCGAGTCGGGGGCCCAGAAGCGCTTGGGGCCCCTAGAGCGGCGCAGCCCGTGGGACCCAGGGATCCCGAACACTTGGGCGCGGGCGTCAATGGGGTAGGTCTTTTCCCCTAGACAGGCGAGATATTACGTAATTCCCATTCTAAGTGGGGGGGGCGCAGTGTTCGAAGAGCCCCTTGACACTACTTCTACCAGACACTTTGGCGCGACGGCCACAGACCGTGCACCACCACAAGGAGGTATGCTCTGCACACTCCATTGTGTGGGAAGGGTGCACTGCTCGATTACCGATCTGGACACCATATTGGACCCCCCGCTCCCACGGGCTCTAAGATCCTTAGGGGGCACGGGTTTGCAAATATTAAGCCAACGCTTGATGGTCGGGAGTCCAGATTGTTTGCTGATTGCCTCGTTGCAGACTCTACATTGCCATCTACTACGAGAGGTCCCATTCAGGAGAGGTGGGTAGGGCCTGGCTCAGCTCACTAACCCTCTGGGTCCTAGCTCTTCTCGGCCCTGACTTCTCATGGATCTTCTGGGACGACGGGCCACGAGCGACAGCATCAGCATGGGCACGGATGGGGCGTTTCCATACGAGCGAAGCCGCCGCTCGTGCCCATACGTACATGCGCACCTGCGCGGGCGGGAGCTCATGGAGCGCAGCGCCGCGCTCCGCGAGGGCGTCAGCCGCCGCGTTGCCGAGCCAGGCCTCCTCTTCCGTGTGCGTCGCCACCATATCCTCTGGTTCTTGGTGGCTGAGCACGTGCCGCAGCGTCACCAGCTCGGAGAGGTCGTCGGGCTCTGGGTTGCGGCTTCGGAGTACCGTGTACATATCATCCCAGATGTCCTGGCTGGCTATGCGCTGTCCCTTCTTGCTGTAGCGTGCTCGCTGCCAGCCTCTGATCCTGCCCTTAGTCGTCTTCAACGCCTGGACGATGGCCCACAACTCAGCCCGGTTGTTGGTCTGACGTCGTCCAGGCAGCGGCCCGTACTGTGCTCTGTATCGTCCAAGACCCGTTGGTTTTTGTGAGTTCTGCCCAACCCCACCCGCGTCTTCGGTACCGTGGGTCGTCTGAGTGCTCCCCGCTGCTTCCGTCGGTGCTGATGGTGGTTATGGCGTCGTTGTTGTAGTCGGTGCTGTCGGGGGTGCCTATGTCGAGTGGCAGGTTGGCGGTGGTATCTTCAGGTGGCGCCGTCCAAGCTCTCCGTACCAATCCCTTTAGCCAGAAACATGGGACGTGTTGGTTGCCCTCAACTGCTCTCCTCTGTAGTATGGCCGTCTTCGCGTAGTCCTCGTGGTCTTCGTCTCGTGCTGTGCATCTGTTGTCCGTGACGCTGAACATGAGGCATTTGCGTGCTGGCGTCCACGTTGTCGCGCATGTCACTGCCTGTAACATGCCTGCATCGTAGTGCTTGCCTTGGTTGCGTAGCTTATGCACCTGCTTGCTCAAGTCATATGTGTCGATGCCGAACTCGGAGCCTTTGCCAAGCCAATGTGAGGATGCCTTGGACCAGTGCTGGAGTTGTTGCGCGTCCATGATGGCATGGGTGACGTTTGCGGGGTCTCCGTGGCAATCTTCGTCGCCCATATGACACGTGTTCCCCTGGTCGTCCATCCGTTCTGTCGGTGGTATCGCATCCTATCCAATTTCCCACAGCGTAAGTATTATCCTCCCGATCAGGCCCCGACGTTGTCTCCATCGGTAGATGGGCGGCACGTTGTGGAGGCGCTGGTTGATGACTGCCCATGCCTGGTGGGCGCCGTCGTGCATGCTCTCGCGGCGGCTCCAGACGTCGAACCATGTGTCCAAGACCCCGCGCAGGATGGCGTTGGCGGGGGCGGCGTCAGCCAAGGTGAGGTATGCGTGGGGGCACCGCCCAGCCAAGTGCTTCCCCAGCGCCCTAGCGCACCGCCGTCTTGCTGTGGTAATTGCTGTGGGTGCTTCCCCGTATATCTTGCAGCCGTAGAGGTGGGAGGCCATGGGCCCCTGTGTGATGATGGCTCGCTTGCGCTGTGCTCGTAGTCGACGTAGCTTCAGTGCGATGTTGCGTAGCCGTCCAGCTGCAAGTCGTCGTCGTTTGCTGTGTGTTTGTCTGCTCGTCGGCGTGCGTCCTGCCCGATCCTGTCCAAGGTCGCGGCCAACTGACGCTACCTTGATGCTGGGCCCCTGGTATCGCACCTGCTTGCAGATCTCGTGTGTCATGGCCATGTCGTTGTTGATGATCACGCTCTTGTCCGCCATCTCCAGAACTTGCTCGCTGAAGCATCGCGCGTAGGTGGTGGTGGCGAGGATGGCATTGTCGGTGACGTGTTTCTCGCTGCCAATCGTCCTGAGCTCCGCGTCGTCGAACCAAGCCCGCGGTGCCACTGCTGGGATCTGGTAGTGGGGGGGCGATGGAATACCTGATACGTGGCTGCTCGTGCCAGGTTGTTCGCGTGGCGTGACCCCGCAACCGAGGATCTGGATGGCAGCAGTGGGTTGCCGTGCGTGGAGGCTTGGCGCAGGAATCGTGCGCATGCTTGGAGCTGGGGCTCGAGCGCTATGATGCGTGGTGGGAACCACAGGTGTCTGGTGGCGTACACTACTTGCATCAGGTCCAGCGTGTCATAGAAACGGCGGATGCCTGCAAGTGTTGACGCGTGCGCTAACTGCAGCGCGTCGCAGATCTCGTCGCCCAAAATACGTGATGCGGCCTCTCGTAGGCAACTGCTGCCCGCCAAGGCCGCGTCCCGATGTCGTCCTGCGACTCGAACCCACTTGTCCACTGCATGTCTCGTGAGCTTCTCCCACGCGCGGCATTTCTGTGGTAGTAGGCCCAGCTTTCTATCGCCCTCGGCCTTCGGGTGGAACATGATGATGGTGCTCTGTAGTTGCCATGGCCATGCGGGCTCCCGCTCGCAGCTGTTGAACAGGTCGACCAGTTGCTGTCGCTCCGCCTGCGGGATTCGTCGCCGGTCGGAGCTCGTGATTTTGTCGGTGCCCTTGCCGTTGTCGGGGGAGCAGCGCAGCGAAAAGTCCAGGTCCTCGAGGGGCCAGTGCTTTGCTGGGGCTGCTCTGGCGGCGTCCTTGACGTCGTTGATGATGGCGACGCAGTCCAGGTGGGCGAGCGTGGGATGAGACCACAGCTCCCGAAACTCCTCTGTCTTGGCATCGATTATTGTCTTAGGGCAGCACGCCTTCCCTCGGACGTGAACGCACTCGTCTTCGGGGCGTGCTTGTGGCTTGGTTAGCTTGTGGAGCTTACCAGGCGTGGCCTTAGTGGTGTCGGTGAGCCAGATCATGAAATTGCGTGATTGTGCTGTCATGTTGGACTTCAAGGCTTTCTTGACAGCGTGCTCCGCTTCTATCGTCATGCCCTGTAGTATGTCTATGCTAAGGGCACGTAGTCGTCGTAGTCGTTCGCCCCGCAGGATCCGGTGCATAGTGGCTGCGGGTTTGAGTCGTACCCCTCCAGTAGGGATTCCGTCGTATACTAGCTGTCGTGCTGTGACTTCGAGTTGGCGTTGCTGTCTTGGTCCGTGCCCCCTCTGGCGTAGGGCGAGGTAGGCTCGCATACGGTAGGTTTGCGTCGTGTCGACCGGCGGCGACCCCAGCGCGGGCGTTCAAGGTTGAACGCCGGCGGCGGCCCAGAATCGGTCGATGTTGAACGATTGGACGTTGCGGGAACGGCCGATCGTTCAAGGTTGAACGATCCCTGCGGTGTCAAAAACCAACGCTGGGGTCGGCACGACACGAACCTGCCGTAGGCTCGCATAGCAGTTGCTAGCTGCCCCCACCAGTCGGACTGCTTATCGTTGAAATGTGTGCGTCTGGTTGGTGGCGTGGCCTTCGCTGATATCAACTTGCGCGCGCCGCCTCTCCCTGCATTCCGATGTCGGCCCCGATTGCATGGCGTATGCAGCGCAGTAAAAGTGCTCCAGAGTGTTCACGAATCTGCCGTACTCCTGGCCAATGGTCTCGGCCGCTCTGGGATCGGCGATGTAGGCGGCCCCTTGCTTGATGTAGGCTGGCGGCTTCTCGCATTCGAGCCGTGGATGCGCGGGCATCTGCGAGACTTGCCACAGGTCGCCCAGAGCGCGCGTGTCCTGGAAGGGAGGGCTCCTGAGAGGCGTCCTGTCCGCCTTCTCAGGTGCGCTCGATGGTTGGTCCCGCTCGTGGTCTGCCCAGTGGTCGAAGTAGTCGCTAGGCGGCTCCTCGGGTGGGTGGTCCATGTTGGAGTCCATGTTATCCGCGATGTCGATGTCGTTCATCGGGTCATTGTCGTGGTTGTCCATGTTGCTTGTCCTTGTCAGAGTCGGCGGGCCCTGCGTGGATGTGCCGAGCTCTGTCCGTCTCAGGTTAATCTCGTTGGTGAGGTGCTCGTAGTACTGGGTGTCGTAGCCTGGTGCGTTGGTGCTGTGCTGGCGTTGGCCTCCTAGGCCCTGAGTATGTCTCGGTCGTTTCTGTTGCCGTCGCTCGCTGTCGGGATTGGGCGGCTTGGGCGGTGGCGGTGGGTGAGCGAAGTGGGCAGGTAACTGTAGCTGTCAAATGGTGACAGGCTTTGCCGCTCCTCTTATTCTCAGCGCCTGTCCAACGTGGGTCTTCCATGGGGCCGCTGTAGTTTCCAAGCCGATGAAGTACTTGCGGGCTTCGTGGCTGACCAGCGCGTAGTCGATGAGAGATGCTGAGATGGTGCCTTAAAAAATGTTGTGTGCGTAGCAGGTATAGCCGTCTGGTATGGTGGCCACGTCAGCGCTCATAGCCTGCGGCCAACCTGAAGCCCAAAGTCGCTCTGGCGGTGTGTTCCAATTCCCTACTGCGATCCAAGGGTGCCGGCAGCTCGTCACGAACGATGCCAATGTGTTGAGCTTGGTGGCGTGGATCCCGTGGAGGCTGCCCACTGCGTCCAGGCATGCGCTGATCACCAGGAGGTTGAAGCCGCGGAGGTGCTGCCAGCACATGGGGGTCCAGTCCAGCAAGTGGTGTTTGGGGCTGCCCGCTGGAAGGTTGTGGAGCCCCGTAGTAGTGTTAGATGCTGTGTCGTCTGCTGCCTGCTCGCGGTAGCACTCGCCCTGATGGTATGGGGGGATGCCGACGCAAGTGCCACCGTTGGAGCCGTTGTCGCTCTTGGTGGATTGGCGTGCAGGCGAGAACGATGCCTTGTCGCCCATATTTATCACGCCACGTTCTGCGTCCATCATCTCGTGCGCACGCAAGTGGATCTCCTGGACGGCGAAGGCGTCGAACCGCTTCTCGCGACGGGCGTCTGTGAGGAAGCCCTTCACCGTGGCGCCTTACTCCGTGCAGTTGCCGACAGAAAAATTGTGCTTCTCGTCGCCGCCAGGGTCGGCATGGCGACGGGAGCTGCGCAACCCCTATTCAGACTTCTCCTCGGCGTGCGTCGCCTCGGCCTGGCGGGCCTTGGCGCGCACCTCCTCGAGGAGCTCGTCGTTGGACTTGTTGGCGCTCGCTACAGTCTGCGGGGTCGTTGGTCGCGATGCTGGTGTTGGTGGCTGCTGCTGAGGTGTGGCTGGGGCTGGCGTTTGCTCTTGCCGTGCTGGCTGAGCTGGTGGGGCTGCGGCCTTGCCACTCTCCAGCCGTGCGCTCCTATGCGGCCTGGCGGATCTCCTCGCGGTTCTTCTTTGCTGATTCGCGTGCTTGTTGGAGATGTTGCCGAAGGCCCTGCATGTAGGTGGCCACGTTGTCTTTGTGCGACTGCAGGAGCTGCCGCTTCACGTCTGCCACAGCGGTGCAGGCGTCCTGGTCGTAGTCCTCGTTGTCGTCGTCGTCGAGGTCGTCTGCGAGGTCCAGGATGGTCTGGACCAGGTTGACCTTTTGCGGGGCCTGTGCCTGCTTCATCTTGGTGTCTGGCCGAACGCCCGTGATCTCCTCTACGGCCTGCTCAGCCTCGATCACCGCGTTGGCGCACTCCATGAGCTGTGTCTGCTGCTCTGCCAGCTGCTTGCGCGTGGTCGTCACCTCCTCGCATACCGTCTCGTAGCGCTCGTTCGCCCGCTCCAGTCTTGATGCTGCATTGCGCAACTGTCTCGGGCGCGACTGGGCGGGCTCCTCGGTCTGCGGCGCTAGGCCGTCGGCGACCGCCTTTAGCTGCGCCGCAGGACCGCTGGCGATGCCCATGCTGGCGAGGGAGCTCGCGATGCCGCGGAGCGCGTCGGCCATCTGCTGCTGCTGGTCGTCGGCCCCCTTGGCGGAGCCCTTGCCTTTGTCGTCGGTCCTCTTGGGCTGCTTGACCTTGCAGCCGCAGTTGCATGACCATCCCCACTTATTCTAGTCGTCGTTGTAGTGCCAGGCTCCACATCCTTTGCATGCTGTCCATGGCCATGACGGGGAGGTTGAGCTGCTGCTGCCTTTTCCTTTGCCTGTGGCGTAGCTGCCTTTGCCGCCGCCGTGTCCACGGTAGCCTCCTCGCCCCATGGTCTCTGTGCCGAAGGTGTGGTGGTACTGGTGCTGCTGGTGCTGCTGCTGGTGCTGTTGGTGCTGCTGCGAGCTGTGGTGCTGCTTGAGCCCGCTGGAGGCGTCGAGCACTCTTAGCAGCACCCTTGCTGCAGACCTGCGCTGTCGATCTCGTCGATGCCAGGCTGGCTCCTTGGACGCCGTCGCCTGCCGCGGGGCGCCGGCTGCGGCGCTGCGGCTGGCGGCTGCGCCAGGGGCGCCGTGCGCGGCCGCCAATCTGCCCAGGGGGAGGCGGCGAGGCGTGGAGTGGCTCTCCCCTGGGCGTCGGGCGGCCCGCGTAAGCCCGACCTCCTGGGCGGCCTGATCGCGGGCTGTCGCGCGAGCGATCGATCGACCGCCCGGCACGACCCAGGTCTGGCCCCTCCCAGCTGAGGCCATATGGGCTTAGGAGGAGGAGTGGAGGGGAGGAAGAGGAGGAGGAGGAGGAGGAGGAGGAGGAGGAGGAGGAACGACCCAGCGCAGAGGCCCAGCCGCGCCGGCGGCGCCGCCTGGCCCTTTCGACGCGCCGGGCGCGCGCCTCGGTGCAGGGCGGCGGGTCGTCATTGGTTGCTCTGCCCGAGAGCGTGCGGCGGTCAATCTCGGTCGTCGGGGAGTCGTTTCGGCGACCAAATCTCCTCCCTCCCCCCTCCTCCTCCTTTCTCCTCTCCTCCTCCTCCTCCTCCTCCCTCCTTCCTCCTCCTCCTCCCCTCCTCCTCCTCCTGCTCCTGCTCCTCCTCCTCTTCCTCCTCCTGTTCCTCCTCCTCCTCCTCCTCCTTCCCCTCCTCCTCATCATCCTGCTCCTCCTCCTCCTCCTCCTCCTGCTCCTCCTGCTCCTTCTCCTCCTGCTCCTCCTCTTCCTGCTCCTCCTCCTGCTCCTGCTCCTGTTCCTGCTCCTCCTTCTTTTCCCCCTGGGCGACACGCCGCGAACCCTGACCGACGCTCCCAGTGAGAGGGTTGGGCGACACGCCGCGAACCCAAAAGCAATGCGACAGACACACCAGATGACAACGACTGCCTCGACATAGCCGGCGCAGCACGACAGCATCATGACGTAATCCACTCATAATCGAAAGGTTTCGCCTTCGTGCCGAGGGGGATGAGACAGGCTACACCACTGTGGTTGATTTCAAGTTCCACAATGGTGAAGTCCACCGATTAGGGCATCCACGGGAGCTCAGAGAAGGCTTGAGAACCTCCCTGCAAGCTGCCGCCTGCCCCGAAGCCTGGTCGTCGACCCTCGGGAAATCCGCGTTGCAATCCTCCTCCCCCTCCTCCTCCCTCCTCCTCCCTCCCCCCTCCTCCTCCCCCTCCTCCTCCCCCTCCTCCTCCTCCTCCTCCTCCTCCTCCGCCTCCTCCCCCTCCTCTCCTCCTCCTCCTCCTCCTCCTCCTCCTCCTCCTCCTCCTCCTCCTCCTCCTCCTCCTCCCCCCCTCCCTCCTCGTCCCCCTCTCGCCGATCAGCGATTCATGGATCTCGAAGCTCGAGGGTGGAAGTTCGCGCCTCGAGCGCCTCGAGGGCCGAGGTTCGAGTACTTTCGGACCTTCGGGGGCCCTCCTCGTCGCCACGCCTGGACGCAGCTCGAAAAAGTTGGTGCGCTTGGGCCCTGGCAGGGGTCGAAGTTCGCGCCTCGAGCGCATCGAGGGCCGATGCTCGAGGATTTTTGAGCCTTCGGGGGGCCCTCCTCGTCGCCACGGCTGGACGCAGCTCGAAAAAGTTGGTGCGCTTGAGCCCTGGCACGGGTCTGGGGACCCATGTTGAGCGGAATTTGAAGCGGCGGGGCTTCTCACAAGCCCTCGCGCCTTCTGAGAAGATTTCTGTGTCCTTGGGTTTGGCTCAGCGCAGTCTTCGCAGAAGGCCGGTGGACTCCCTAGCGTTCTGAGAAGGCCTTGGCCTTCTCACTTCCCCCCTTGGGCTCGCCGCCCATCGGCTGCGAAATCCGAATCCGGACCCTACCCCTGCCTACCGTCAGTGCAGGAAGATCGATGGATGGGGGGGTAGGGTCGGGTTCGGATGTCACCACCTATCGGCGGTGGGCCCGATGTGGAGCCCGCTTTTCTTCGTGCCGACAGCGCCGATGCATCGGCGATGCGGCGCGACCCTCCAGCACCACTTGTCGAGAGAGAACAACCCACCCCCACACCTGGAGGGTTTCTCCGAAAGGCTTAGGCGACCCGTCCTCCTCCTCTTCCTCCCCCTCCTCCTCCTCCACCTCCTCCCGCCCTCCTCCTCCTCCTCCTCCTCCTCCTCATCCTCCTCCTCCCCCTCCTCCTCCTCCTCCTCCTGCTCCTCCTCCTCCTCCTCCTCTTCCACCTCCTCCTCCTCCTCCTCCTCGCCCTCCCTTCCTCGGGTTGCCTACGGCCCCAGGGGAAACCGTCAACCCACACCCACCAAGATGATTCTTACATGTTGTCCCATATGCGTGTCTCTTCTAAAGAGGCCAGAGGCCCTTCTAGATACCGAAAAGTGCACTTTTCTCCCCCTTCGTGTATCGCCCCCCCTCATTTAAGCGACGCCGAGTCTTCCAGGGAGGAGCAAAAAGAGGAGGTGCAGGTTGAGTATGAGGAGGAGGTGAAGGCGGAGGAGGAGGAGGAGGAGGAGGAGGAGGAGGAAGGCTTTTGGAGGGTCTATAGGAGCTCCAGGAGATGCGGCTCTGACGCAGGGGGGATGGGAGTGGGAGGCGATGATAGCAAGGAGGGTCCAGGAGGAGGGCTGAGGCGCCTGGAGTCCCAGCTTCTGCGTGACACTGGCGCAGTCGCTAGGGATGTCCGCGCTTGCATGATAGGAGTCGATCTAATAATAAAGATGAGTATGATTATGATGATGCTAATGATGCTGATGGTGATGCTGATGATGATGATGATGATGATGATGATGATGATGATGATGATGATGATGATGATGATGATGATGATGATGATGATGATGATGGTGGTGACGATGCTGATGATGTAAATGATGATAATGATGATGAAACTGCTAATGATGAGGAGGAGGAGCATGTCGGTGAATTTGGCGGTGACGCTGACGAAGCCGATGTCGATTACGTAAAATGATGATGCTGTTGTTGATGATTAGGATGATAATGTTGAGGATGATGATGTCTACACTGAGCATCATCATGTTGTTGATGATGCTAATCATGATGGTGTCGATGATGACGGTGATTGTGATGGTGATGACCGTTATGATGCTGATGATGCCACTGATGATAATGATAATAATGATGCTGCTGGTGACGATAATGGTGGTGCTGATGATAATGCTGCTGATTATGATCATACTGATGATGCTGATGATGATGCTGATGATGATGGCGATGATGAGGATGATGATGACGACGATGATGATCATGCTGGTGATCATGATTGCGAAGGCCTTACGGCGGGTGCCGCCGACCCTGGCGACGACGAATATAAAAATGAGGGTGAGGAGGAGCAGGAGGAGGTAGAGGAGGAGCAAGAGGAGGGGAGCAAGGGATGGGGAGGAGGAGGAAGAGGAGGAAGAGGAGGAGGAGGAGGAGGAGGAGGAGCAGCAGGAAGAGGAGGAGGAGGAGGAAGAGGCGGAGGAGGAGGAGGAGGAGGAGGAGGAGGAAGAGGAGGAGGAGGAGGAGAGGAGGAGGAGGAGGAGCAGGAGGAGCAGGAGGGGGAGGAGGACAGGAGGAGGAGGAGGAGAAGGAGGAGGCTGGTGATAATGATTTTGGTGGTGGTGATGATCTTCTGCTGGCGATGATGATGCGTTACCTACTGCGGGTGAGGATGCTGACGATGATGTTGGTGGTGATGGTGATGATGTTGACGACGAGGCTCATGATGGTGTTGGTGATGAGGTTGATGATGAGGATGAGGATGTGAACGATGATGATGGTGCTGGCGAGGGTAGTGATGATGGTGGTGATGATGATGCAGCAGATGATGGTGCGGGTGGTTGTGATGCTGATGACGATGCTGGTTATGATGCTGATGATTATGATGTTGATGATGGTGATGATGATGAGTATGGCGACGGTGATGGTGATTGTGATGATCATGATGGTGATGATGCTGATGATACTGAGGACGACGACGATGATGATGCTGGTGGGCATGATGATGCTGATGGTGGTGATAATGAGGATGCTGACGATGATGAGGATGACGATGAGGATACTGATGGTGATGATGATGATGATAATGATGATGATGCTGATGATGCTGATCATCAGCATCATCAGCATGTCAAGGAGGAGGAGTAGGAGGTGGAGGAGGAGGAGGAGGACAACGAGGACGACCACCAGGTTGAGGGACGAGTGTATAAGGGGAGACAACGATAATGACGAAAGAGGCGATGGCATTTGCTATTGTGCGTCATCCTGTTTTGTCTTGTCACCATAGTGGCCGTGCCAAGTTGACGAGGAGAAGGAGAAAGAGGAGGAGGAGGACAACAGCGACGTTGACAACGATGAAGACTGGGAGAAGGAGTCGGAGCATGAGGAGGAGGATGGGGACGAGGAGGAGGAGGACGAGCAGGAGGAGGGATGATGAGAATGGCAAGGGAGGCTGTAGACGGACGAGGATGAAGAAGAGGGCGTGAAGGAAGGGAAAGGGGTGGGGCAGAGGGGACGGAGAGGTCTAGAAATACCCGAGCTGATGCAGCGGTACCAGCATGACGACATTGAGACAAACGCCCAGGCCAGGAAGAGCCTGGCCGAACGACAAAGGGGCTTCTGGTCCAGTCCTCGATCCTCCTCCTCCTCCTCCTCCTCGATCCTTCTCCTCACCATCAATCCTTTTCCTCATCATCGATCCTCCTCCTCAATGCCTCTCCTCTCCTCCAATCTTCCTCGAGGATGCCCAGGCGGAGGGGGGGAGGACCCGAAGAGCCGAGGTGCGTGGCGGCGCTCGCCGCGGCCTCCGCCGCCGCTGGCCGACCGGCGGCGGCGCCGTGCTTCGCCCGCCCGGCGGCGGCCCGTGCGGCGCGCCCGTGGGGCCCG
Organism: Prorocentrum cordatum; assembly: GCA_963575745.1. Taxonomy (NCBI): domain Eukaryota; class Dinophyceae; order Prorocentrales; family Prorocentraceae; genus Prorocentrum; species Prorocentrum cordatum. The sequence goes on along the minus strand of CAUYUJ010005747.1, from coordinate 353,667 downwards.
CTTGCGGGCGGCGGGGCGCGCAGGCCCAGGCCCAGCGTTGCTGCTCGCTCTCGGGTGGGGCGGGGGGGGGGGCCAAGAACATGTCCAGCCGGGCCGTGTTCTGTCTGTCCCCCCCTTTCCTCCTCATCCTCCTGCTCCTCCTCCTCCTCCTGCTCCTCCTCCTCCTCCTCGTCCCCCCGCGCGGCCGCCCTCGTCTTTGTCCTCCCTCTTGCACGCAGGACAATTCGCCTTTCGGTTGCCCCGAAAAGCCACACGTGGGAGCGGACTGCCTCTGCCTCGCTGCCGACGGAAAGCATGCACTGTTTGACTGTTTGTCCAGCGCTTGGTATCAGAGAGTCGCCCAGCACACACTGTGGATCTATCTCCAGCGGCGCTGCCGCGCGAGCCGGGGGGCAGCCGGGGGTGGGCACCAGACGGCGCGCAAACGCGCGATCGCGCCTCGCCCGCGCTTCCCCCGCCTCGCTCAGCCTACTTGGGGCGACTCGCGAGGGTCCGAGGGCTCCTCCTCTTCCTCCCTCCTCCTCCTCCCGCCTCGTCCTCCTCCTCATCCTCCTTCTCAGATTCCTTTCTCCCTCCTCTCCTCCTCCGTTCCTCCTCATCCTCCTCATCATCGCTTCCTCCTCCTCCAGGCTGGCGGGGGGCGATGAACTGGTCCAAGTTGCGTCCCGCCCGCAACTTGGGCCCCCTGGGCCCAAGTTGTGGACCCGATTGCCGAAGATGGGATCGTTTCGAGTTGGCGTCCAGTTCGGTCGATTACGTCTCGCGGCGCCTTCTCGCGCAGATTTTCTTGGCATCTGGATGTCGGAATGTGACATTGGGCTTCTCAGTGTCTCAGGTGTTTTTTCGGGTGCAGATTTTTTTGCGTGGTACAAAATCATGAAGGACTTCATGTGCGATCGCCATCTGCGGTTGCTTTCGCTCATAATATGGTTCGCCAGCTGCGGTTTGTCGCTCGCGTGTCGTGCGCGGGCGAGATAACGATGTTCTCGCCGTTTTCGACATGTGCGGTCGCTTTGCTAGATGTCAGGCGTGGAATTTCATGCTTCCAACGTCGTGGGAAGTCGCTTTTGTGAGTTTTCGGGAGCAAAAAACGAGCGCGCTGTTTTTCATTGCGGCGAAGCCGAACACCGCTGATTCCTGACATGACAAATCGTGTCGCGCGCCTAC
>CAUYUJ010005747.1:230000-350000 GCA_963575745.1 Prorocentrum cordatum | reverse complement strand
GGCGCTAAGATGATAGCCACATTTTGAAAACGACCCGCCTTCCATCGGTGGAACTGTTGCCAATGTTTAAGCTTCAGGGTCACATATGGTGAGGAAGTCTCAGGCGACACGCCCGGCCCGCCCTAAAATCTGGTTTCGGGGTGCGACAGGGAAAAGTTATTCAGAAGGAAACAGGAATGGAGGAGGAGGAGGAGGAGGAGGAGGAGGAGGCGGAGGAGGAGGAGGAGGCGGAGGAGGAGGGGGAAGAGGAGGACAGGGAGGGGGAGGGGGAGCGGGAGCGGGGAGTGCCAGCTAGTTGCGCTCGCGTCATATATAACGTCCTTCCCCTCCGTCCCAACCCTTACCATGGCGTAGATATCCTATGTATTCTCTTGCACAGGGTGTCTAGAGCTCCGATCATTTTATTCCGCGTTGCACACACACCCTCCGCGACCCCAGCGCCAGAGTGGGACCCCCGCGCCGTGGCTCTCTGCCCCGAGCCCCCCCCCGCGTCCCCAGCGCCCCAGCGGGAGCCCCGCCCACTGCCCCCTCCGCCACGAACGTTTTATTCCGCGTCGCACCCCCCCTCCCCGCATCCCCAGCGCCAGAGTGGGACCCCCGCGCCGTGGCTCTCTGCCCCGAGCCCCCCCGCGTCCCCAGCGCCCCAGCGGGAACCCCGCCCACTGCCCCCTCCGCCACGAACGTTTTATTCCGCGTCGCACCCCCCCTCCCCGCATCCCCAGCGCCAGAGTGGGACCCCCGCGCCGTGGCTCTCTGCCCCGAGCCCCCCCGCGTCCCCAGCGCCCCAGCGGGAACCCCGCCCACTGCCCCCTCCGCCACGAACGTTTTATTCCGCGTCGCACTCCCCCCCCCGCGTCCCCAGCGCCAGAGTGGGACCCCGCGCCGTGGCTCTCTGCCCTGGGCCCCCCCGCGCACAGCGCCCAGCGCCCCCCACTGCCCCCCGCCACGAAGCTTTATCCCGTCGTCCCCCCCCCCCCACCCCCCCCCCTCCCCCCCTCCGCGTCCCCAGCGCCAGTGCCGTGGTTCTTGCCCCGAGCCCCCCGCGCCCCCAGCGCCCCAGCGGGAGCCCCGCCCACTGCCCCTCCGCCACGAACGCTTCATTCCGCGTCGCGACGCACACCACCTCCCCCACCTCCATCCCCGCGTCCCCAGCGCCCCAGTGGGGGCTCCGCGCGTGCCCCCTCCGCCCCGACAATGTTATTCCGCGTCGCGAGCACGCACCCCCCCCCCCCCCCCGTCCCCAGCGCCCCAGTTGGACCCCCGCCCCGTGGCCCTCCGCCCCAACCCCCGCCCAGTGCCCCCTCCGCCCCGACCATTTTATACCGCGTCGCGACGTACACAACCTCCCCCCCCTCCCCCTCCCCACTTGGGATTTGCATATTCTAGCATTGGAGCTGAAGGCATGGCCTCGCACAGCGGACCACCCAACAGCATTGCATTGCATGCCGTGGCATGGCACTGGAAATGATGACGCCAGCGCTGCAGCGGGAACACGATTCGGAACGAACGGAAGCGCAGAAAGAAGGCCAACGCTGCAGCGGGAACACGATTCGGAACAAGCGGAAGCGCGGAAATGAGGCGACCGGTACAGCGGGAGCAACATATTGAAATCAAACCCAAGCGAAAACCCAATTCCCGGGAACCTTCTGATGTTGGAAAACTGTGCGCGGAAGGGTGCTGATTTGTTTCCGGACGTCATGAGGAGAAAGAGAAGAGTAGTATTCAGATGTTGTATTTGTGGAGGGGGAGGATGAGGGGGAGGAGGAGGCGGAGGAGGAGGAGGAGGAGGAGGAGGACGAGGAGGAGGAGGAGGAGGAGAAGGAGGAGGAGCAGGAGGAGCAGGAGGAGGAGGAGAAGGAGGAGGTGGAGGACGAGGAGTAAGAGGAAGAGGAGGAGGACGGGACGAGGACGAGGCGAGGAGAAGGAGGAGGACGAGGACGAGGACGACGAGGAGGAGGAGGAGGAGGAGGAGGATAACGAAGAGGAGAAGGAGGAAATGAGGAAGATGAGGAGGAGAAGGAGGTGGAGGAGGGGGAGGAGGGGGAGGAGGAAGGAGGAGGAGGAGGAGGAGGAGGAGGAGGAGGAGGAGGAGGAGGAGGAGGAGGAGGAGGTGGAGGGGGTGGAGGAGGACGATGGAGAAGAGGGGAAGGAGGGGGGACAGGAGGAGGAGGAGGACGAAAAGTAGGGGAAGCAGGAGCAGGAGGAAAAGAAGGAGGAGGAGGAGGAAAAGCAGGAAGAGCAGGATGGGGAGGGAGGGGGAGTAACCCCTGGCACAGGCGGCCCCGCGGCGTCGTGGGCGGCGGCGGCCTCGAGCCGCGCAGGGCGCGCAGGTGTGGCAGTCGCCCGCGCCGGCGGGCGGCGGCCGGCCGCGCGGGGCGGCAGGGAGAGAACGGGTACGATGCCACAAATGGAAGGGGTTCTCCGAAGAACTTAGGCGACCCGTCCTCCTCATCCCTCCTCCTCCTCCTTCTTTCTCCTGCTCCTCCCTCCCCCTCCTCCCCCTCCTCCACCTCCTCCTCCTCCTCCTCCTCCTCCTCCTCCTCGGATCGCCTACGGTCCCGGGGGAAACCGTGCAGCCGGGAGGGCTTATCAGAAGCCCGGGCGCTTCCAGGTTCGACTCAGGTGCGACTCAGGTTCGATTGAGGTGCGACTCAAGTTCGGCTCGATTCGACGGACGTTCGACGGAGCTTCGTCGCAAGACTCGAGCGTCTGGTTCCAGGAAGGCCTTCTCATAATGCGGCTTCTTTGAAGCACTCGCGCCTTTGAGAGGTCTTCTGTGTTGTTGGGGAAGGCAGGGGGGCTTCCGAGCCCTCTGAGAAGGCCCGCCCCTTCTCACTTCCCCCCTGGGCGCGCCGCCGACAGCAGCAGTCGGGGCTCCAGGGGCGGGGGTCAATGCAAATGGGGGTCAGTCAGGGCGCCGGATCTTGCTGGATCCTGTAGAGCCAGGGGTGTATTGACCCGGGCTCGCGCGCACGATTTTGCAGGATCTGGCTGACCCAGGTTCGGATTGCCCGGGTCAGTAGATCGCCAATATTGGGCATCGGCTTGCGAGACTCGAGGTTTCTGGACACTCAGCCATGTTCTGGGGCTCCTCTCGGAGGAGAAAGAGGTCATGATAGTGGCTCGCTCCAGGAATTCCTAGGTGCCCGGGCTTTCCCATGTCTTCTGATGTTCCGCACCAGCTGCGCGCTAGATACCCTTGAAATCCTGGCACGCATCCTCACCCAATCTTGCCATGACTTCATTCTCGCCCTATCCTCGCCGCCACAGGTGGAAATGCCTCGAAATCACTATCGGAACGCAACCCAAGACAGGTCCTGAGGTCGATTTCTGACTCTGGATGATGCGCTGGACCCCCTCGCGTCGTACAACAAAGCACGACGGGCGAGTTTCTGCTATGTTTCGGCCTTAGGGGCCGCACTGGACCCCAAGACCGCGACAAGAGAGGAGGAGGGAGGATGGGGGGCTACGCTACGCTACGCTGTTTCCGATTCGCCCGAAGGCCGTGCCAATGTAAAACGGCAGGGCTGCGGTCGTCTTACCGTGGATTGCTGCTCGGAAAGGCAGGAGCGGGATCGGGAGGGAAGGCGCAGGAGGGCGGAAAGGGAAGGGGAGGGAAGGTCAGCCTCGCTGAATTGACCCATGTCTCCGTCTCCATCCCTGCCCAGACCCCCACCACCTCAGCGGGTCACCCCACATGCTTCCTCGGGGCTCCGTGCGGATTTCTTGGATCGGCGTTGGGCACCCCAGGCCGCGCCCTCCGGCGCCGCCCACGGCGCGCTTCGCGCGCCGGGGAGCGGGGCCCAGCGCCGATCCAATGCAGCAGCGCGGACCTGCGGATGGAACCCGTCTGCGCCATTCGCTGTGCTCGTAACGGGCGGCAGGAGGGCGCCGCCCCTTTCCCGCGCCGGTCCGCGGGCGCTGCTGGCGCTCCTCGTTCCTCGGCAGCGCGCAGGGGGGGAGGGGGAGGGGGAAGGCTTCTCAGAAGGCTGCTTCTTGGGAGGCGCGGACCTTGTCTGTGGATGTAAAGAGCCGGCGTTTTCTAAGAGGCAGGCTCCTTCTAAGAAGGCTCCCCCCCTCCTCCATAGCCCCCTTGTGCGCGCAGCCAAGTTCCTCAGCCCGGTTCTCGACCTCTCTTTCTCTGCGTCCTTCTAGGCTCTAGGCCTCGCAAGTAGGGTCCAAATACAGAGGGGGTCGGTGGATCGCGTCGCATCGCCGACGCCTCGGGAATGCAAGTCGATGAGGGCTCCGACTTTTTCCACGCTGGCGTCGCCGAGGAATTGGCGACGCGGCGCGACCCGCCGACCCTATCTGGTGGGACCCCACTGGAGGTCCCCTGTCAGAGCCCCGAATCATCAGGGGTAACTCGGGTCAGGCCTAACTCGGGTTCGTTTTTCGGGATTCCAAACCCGAGTTACCCCGGACCCGAGTTACCTCGGATAATTTGGGCGTCCAGAGCCCCGAATCATCAGGGGCAACTCGGGTCAGGGCTAACTCGGGTGCGTGTTTCGGGAATCCGAGCCCGAGTTACGCCTGAAACCCAGTTGCCCCGGATGATTCGGGCGCCCAACCCTGGTCCTTGCCTCTAGGCCTCCTCGACGGGGTCGGAGTAGATGGGGTCGGATGATCGCGCCGCATCGGCGATGCATCGCCGATGTTGCTCGATGTGGAGCCCGATTTCCTTCACGTTGACGTCGCCGATGCATCGCCGACGTCGACGATGTATCGCCAGTGCATCGCTGATACATCGCCGATACATCGCCGATGCGGCGCGATCCTCCGAATCCATCTACTCCGACCCCATTTAGGAGGCCTCTGTTGCTACTCCTGCCGCCCGAGGTTGCGCCCTGCTTCGGCTGTCGAGGACCACGCGCCCAGCTTCCTAGACTTCGAGGGCCTGCTGGTCTCCGAGCCCCTGGGCCCCTACTACACCAGGCGGGGTCGCGCGTTGCCAAGACTGCGGCACGTCGCCACTCCGCCAGCCATCAGGCTGGGTTTATGCCACGTCGCCGACCCATCTCCTCCTCCTCCTTCTCCTCCTTCTCCTCCTCCCTCCTCCCTCTTCCTCCCCCTCCCTCCTCTTCCTCCTCTTCCTCCTCCTCCTCCTCCTCCTCGTCCTCCTCCATCTCCTCCTCCTCCTCCATCTCCTTCCTCCTCGTCCTCCCCCTCGCCCACCTCCTCCTCCTCGGGTCGCCTACGGCCCCAGGGAAAACCGTGCACCCCCGCATCTCCTAAGTTGGGGTTCGCGTTATTACTCAGACGCCTCCAGACCTCGTCATTCTCCTCCTCCTGTTCCTCTTACTCGTGATCAAGTCATTCAGATGGCCATGCTCAGATTGCTCATGCCCCGGCACGGGGTCCATCGCAGACCAACACTTCTTCACGGGGTCCATCACAGACTCACTCCTTGCTCGGGCAGACTCAGGCTCATTCAGGTCCACTCAGAGAATTTGCCTTCAGACGCATCTTCATTCATACACATCCAAGCTATCACTCCGACATACTGTTCCCCACTCAGATTAATTTGGACGTTTTTCTTGGTTTACTGCCACCAGGATATGGCATGCGTGGCATTGATCCGCCCCGCCGCCAGGCGTGGGGACACTCAAGGATTCGTGCCTACACTGTTTGGATGTCTCATGCGGTCTTCTTCTTTCTGCCCCCCAGGTTTTTCTTTCTGGGTGGTCCAATGCCCACCGCGTTATAGCAGGGGTGGCGTTGGGGCAAGCCAAGGGGAAGCCGCCAGGGGTGGGACATTCCAGGGTTCGCGCCCAGATTGTGGGGATGTCTCAGGAGGTTTGCAACTTTCTGCCCCCAGGTGTTTTTCCTGGTGGTCCAATGTTCATAGGCGTAGCACTTGAGCACCCCAAGGGGGAGCCGCGAGGGGTAAGGACACGCCTCGTTTCGCGCTCAGGCTTCTGGGGGAGGTCTCATGCAGTTTGCTTCTTACTTCCCCCAGACTGAACTCCATTGGAAGTCCAACATTGATAACGATACAGCAGGCGCGGCAGTTGGGCAACCCAATGGGGAGCCGCCAGGGGTGCTGGTTTCTGCCCCCCTGACTTTTCTCTTTGGGTGGTTCAATGCTCAACGAGGTATAGCAGGCGTAGCAGTTGGGCACCCCAAGGTGGAGACGCCAGGGTTGGGGACGTTCCAGGGTTCGCGCCCAGATTGTGAAAATGTCTCAGGCGGTTTGCCTCTTTCTGCCCCCCCTTCTTTTTTGGGGGGTTGTCCAGTCCTCACCGCGACATCGCAGGCGTGGCTTTTGGGCACGGAGCCGCCAAGGGTGAGGACGCTCCAGCATTCGCGCCCACACTCGGTGTCTTCAGCGTTTTGCTTGTTCCTGCCCCCGCCAGGCTGTCCTTCTATGGTAGTTTCATATATCAGGCGTATAGCGGTGTGGCAGGCGTGGCATTTGGCCACCCCAAGAGGTGGCGGGCCGTCATGGGTGAGGACTCTCCAGGATTCGCGTTCAGATTTGGGGGGGATGTCCCATGCAGGGTGCCTGCTCCTGTCCCCCAGACTTTTCCCTCAAGGTGGTCCAATGCCCACCGCGATATAGCAGACGTGACACGTGTGGGGATGCTTCAAGCTGTTTGCTGGTTTCTGCCCCCCTAGCCTTTTCTTTGGTGGCGGTCCGGCGCTCACCGCGATCTGGCAGGCGTGGCCCTTGGGCACCCCAAGGGGGAGCCGCCGGCGGTGGGGACGTCTCCGGGCTCGCGCCCGCCCAGGCTGGGGGATGTCTCAAGCGGTTTGCCTGCTGCTTGCCTCAGACTCTCTTGGGTGGTCAAATGACTGCACTGCAATATTCGGGCCGGGCGAAAGGGGGGGATTGGGAAAGGGGGGGTTACGAAATTTGCTGCATGCAGCTGGTTTCGGCCTCACCGAGGGGCCCATTTCTCGATACATCGCCGCCTCCGGCGCCGGGAGGCGCCGGGAAAATCAGCTACGTGAGCTGATTCTCAAACCCCCCCTTTGCTATCCCCCCCTTTCGCCCGACCCGAAATATATCGGGGGGGCATTTCGGCACCCCAAGGGTGAGCCGCCAGGGCCATTCCAGGATTCGCTCCCAGAACGTGGGGTTGCCACAAGCGGTTTGCCCGTTTCCGCCCCGCAGGCGTTTCTTCGGATCTGCGCGCTCCTCACTCAACTGCTCACCTCTCTCCACTTTTTTCCCCTCCTGGACGCATACATTCGCACGTGAACTTACTGATCAGCACCTCTGCCTCACTCAGGCTCACTCATTACAGTAACATTCGTTATTATTCATGTTGATTCGTATCGAATGGCCTTCGGTACATCCCGCCTCCGTGCCTTGATTGTGGGTACGAAACCTATTAGATGTTTGTTGGGGTCTCGTGAGAGGCTTCTCGGGGGCCTCTTGGAGGCAGTTCGGAGGCCTCGGAGCCGTTTTGGGGCCGGAGGGAGGAGGAGGAGGCGGAGGAGGAGGAGGAGGACGGGTCGCATAAGCCCTTTCGGAGAACCTTTCCAGGGGGGATGTGCTGCGGCGCTGCGGTGGTGGATCCCCATCAGATCCGCTGAACCATCTGCGCACAAAGGGCTTGTGTTAAGTTGGGCATGTCCCTCAACAGTTAAGCATAGTGTGGGCACGACTTTCCCACTAACGGTTGTTTCTTGGGGCCTTCAGATCAGGAAAGGTACGGATGCCGCTGCCCTTCGCCCGTTTTCCCCTTTCTCGGCCCCCTGGGAGGCCCTCGTCGGCACCGCTGGATTTGTTTCGAAATTCTGGTCAAAACGCACCCTGGGAGAGTCGGGACCTCGCAAAGGGGGGGGCCACAGGGGGGGCGGGGTCGGCCCGTCGGCGCATCGAAGAGCTGACAAATTTTGCAAAACGAGGTCTCTGGCCGCCGCCGGAACCCGAGAGGTGCCGACAATCGGGGCGCGCGGGGGGCATCGTTTTTCCGAAATTCGATGCACCAGCGGATAGAACGCCCCCACCCACCTCAGGGTCCCCCCCCTTTGAAACCCCGACAGAGGTCTGGGGAGTAGCGTTATTGGTATTTTTGTTGGTTTCCCTGGACTGTCGTTGGCACGGCATGCGAAGTGTGTGGCCCGCTTGGTTGAGTCGTGGACAGCGCTGTCGCTCGTTGCTCTCGCACGTGCTGTGCAGCAGTTGTGCCTCCTGTTTGCCGCCGTTCTGATGATTTCGAGCTTTCCAGGTCGGAGGTCTTGGCCTGGGCAGGCTTCATCTGATCTCTTCGCTCCTCCTCCTCCTTCGGTACTTCGTTCCCCTCTGACCCATTCTCCTCGTTCTCCGCTTCTTCCGAGTCCACTGTTCCCCCTTGCTTCTCTTCCTCGTCCTCCTCGCTCCCCCCTACTCGTTCGATTTGTCCTCCTCCTCCTCGTCATCCCAGCCCCTCCCCTGCCGTTCCTCCTGCCTCTCTTCGTCATCGTCCCATTCCATCTCGCGTTCTTCCTCCCTTCTCGTTGTCTTCCTCGACTCGCGTTGACCATCGTGCGCATCCCTCCGGGGAAGTCTTTTCCTGGAGGCAGCTGGACGTGGTGGTGGACGAATTGGCGCTGGGTGGCATGGGCTTGATCCCCACAGACACGCAGCACGCGTTCGTCACAAGCGTGTCTAGCAGGAGGGGGAAGGGGGGATAGGAGCTGGAGGCGAGCAAGACTGGTGGGACAGGAGGAGGAGGCGGATGAAGAGGCATTGAGGGGGAGGGGGAGGAGGAGGAGGAGGAGGAGGAAGAGGAGGAGGAGGAGGAGGAGGAGGAAGAAGAGGAGGAAGAAGAGGACGAGGAGGAGGAGGAGGAGGAGGAGGAGGCGGAGGCGGAGGCGGAGGCGGAGGGGGAGGCAGAGGAGGAGGAGGAGGAGGAGGAGGAGGAGGAGGAGGAGGAGGAGGAGGAGGAGGAGGAGGAGGAGGAGTAAGAGGACCAGGATGCACCAGTGATGTCTCAATACACCCTTCCGTCCCGAGTTCCCTCGTCATGTGCCCCTGCGATGTTTCCCATTTTTGCGACAAGGAGCGCCACACGGCGCCGCGAAGGCTGCGGTCGTGGGGGCGCCTGAGCGGGGAAGGACCTCGTTTGCAGTGGCCTCCCGCTCTCCCCGGGCCTCTCCCACCCCTTCCAGGAGGGCTAAAAAGTAACACCAGGATATCGACTTCTTAATTTCTGTCGTGGTTTGTGGCAGTTCAGAGAGGTTTACAGGTCTGGAGGGCTCTGTTCTAGCACTCTGGAAGGTCAGGGCAAGCCACCCGTTTGGACAGGCTCGAGGCGCTTTGTTCTCGGGCTGCCGAGCGTGATGCCAACAAGGTCAAGCCGGGCGCATCCCTACACAGGAGGAATATTAGTAATACTACTATAAGAATACTAATACTTATAATAACGATGGTATTAATACGAATAAGACGACTACTACTAATACAAATACTAATAATGAGACCAAGGATAAGAATAATAATAAGGAGAATCAGAAGAAGAGTCATAATTATTAGTAGTCTGGGGATGATTGTTTTTCTGTGAGATATGTTTGGGCATGTGTACTTATTTTCAACGTCCGCCCAAAATCCGCCTGTAGGGGGGCATGCCCGACCTAACAATAAGGCTTGAGGGCGGTGACTGTTTTTGGTTCGGCCGACGGGCCCCCTCTAAACAAAACAGAACTCCTGGAGAAACCAGTGCCACACAGCCCGATCATTTTTACGAGGGCCCCGCGTTGCCCCCCCCTCCCCCCCCAAAACATAAGAACCATGAAGAGACCAGCGTCACGTGGGCCTACCCTTTTGGCGAGGGCCCCGCGCTGAAAGGGAGCCGCTTTGCACCTTTCTGGCGCGCAGTCCGGAACGCGACATGATATGATTTGTTTGATCAATCTGGGCCGCCCCTCCATTTGTGCAATTAGTTCCCGGGAGGACAAACCGCCCCGACCCGACATCCTGCGGAGGGAGTAGGAAGCAGTCCGTGGCACCGGAGGAAGGCTTGAGCCGCACTTGCTGCCAGTGGGAGAAGCAGTGCGTTCGCTTAGCCGTGGCGCGATTGCATTGATGGAGGACATGATGGCGATGCCGACGGCGGAGGGTGCTCGCGACGCTGCTGAGACGGCGCTTGAAAATGTGACGATGGAGGTGAGGACTTTTCTCGAGTCTAGAAATGTACTCCAGGCTCCTGCGTGGACGGCCGAGTTTGGGGCACAGCCCGCGCGCGGTGTCCCGGGGCGGCTGGTGCGGTCGGTGGTGGCGCGCTTGTGCCCGGCATGTAACGTCGTGCAATGGTGCTCGTCAAAGGATTTCGCCGATGCGCTGCGCCGCTGCGTGGACTGGTGCGCGGCGCAGAGGTCCAGCCGGAGGAAACGCACCCTGCCGAGGGAGGGGGCGCGCGTTGGCGCGGAGATGCAGGTGAATGGCATTGTGAACGCCACTGTCTGGAAGGAGTTCAAGTTGACGCTGGCGCGCTGCATGCAGCGGGCGTTGTGGAAGTGGGCGAAAGTGGTATGCATGTGGGTTGAGAGAGGCGGCGACGTCCGCGAGTTGCCCGTCGGCACGACGAACGTGGAGGTTTTTTTCCGGGTGGCGCGGCAGACGTTTGTGAGCGAGGAGTTCTTTATCTGGGCAACGGCGACAGCGTGCTCAAACGTTGCTTTCGGAAAAACGTGGATGTCCAGTTTGCCGCGCAGAAGCACCTGACGTGCGCGTCGCTGTTTGCAGCAGCGCGCGGAGCACGCGCAGCGGAATTTATAACAAAATTGCGGCAGCACTTGGCGATGGGGCGCCGGGAACGCCGCGCGGAGGCCGGCGCGGTTTTCCGTCGGCGCCGCCGTTACCGCCGCCGCGAGCGGCGCCAGCGCCACGTTCAGATGCGAGTAAGCAGCACAGGGTTTGCGCGCTGCGGCAGCGAACGCGCGCACGGCTTGCATGTGGGCTGATTGCACGTGCGTGATGATGCGGGAGTGGAGGCGTGCGCGCAGGGGCGTGGGGGCGCGGCGCGCAGGAGCGATCGCGCGCGACGTGCGGCGGGCAGCCGTGGCAGGCGCGTCAGAGGAACAGCGTAGTGGAAGAGGGGAGGGAGGGAGGAGTGGACGCAGAATGAGACCCATATATATATATATATATATATATATATATATTTATATATTTATATATATATATACATACGCACATATATATATATATATATGTATACTTATATATGTATACAAGAGTGCAGTGGCGCTTCGCGCCATGCACCTTGGTCTTTGAAGTTTGGTATGCAGGCGGAATAGCAGGAAGGTCAAGCCGACAATTTAGCGATCATTCCTGCTTGCCTTTTCTGGCATCGCCGCTTCAAAAATGTTATTCGTTATCCTTCCTCCATGCTCCTTTTTCCTTATTGTCGCCATGCCCTGCGCATTCTCCCCATCCTCCTCAGCTTTTCTTTGCGGAGGCTCTTCCTTGGAGAGCCTCTATAGGGGCCTCGCAGCAGTTGTTTCAAGCTTTCTTGAGGCCTTCTGGAGACCTTCTGGGCGTATTCTTCGGGCCTCCGGGGGCTTCATCGGGCCACCCTGCCTCCAACCGCGGCTTCCGTGAACGACCGAATCACGACTTCGAATTATTCGGAGGGTGTCTTTGGGCCATCTTGGGCCGCCACTGGGGCTCTGTGAGGGCCATCTTGGACCCGTGTCGTGCCGTTTTGGGGCTCTCTTGGATTGCCTGGAAACCCTTTTCGGATGGTCGCGGGGCGATTTTGGAGCCTCCTAGGCGGCGTCGGACGCCCAGAAGACTGCCGTTTTGGAGCGTCAGGAAGCCGAAAAGAAGAGAACCCTAACATCCACCAGAAACCAAAAGAATATCAATGATTTTTGCCTCGGGGGGCCTTCGTGGGAGTGCTCTTGGAGGCCTCTGTGGGGCCGTCCTGGAGGCCTCTTGGGCCATCTTGAGGTCGTGCCGGTCACTCTTGGAGCGCTTTTGCGCTGTCTTGGGGGTCTTTGGCACGTCTCCGATGGCCCTCCGGATCGCCCTAGATGTGCTGGGGAAGCTTGGCAAAACGTCATGCGAGGCCCGGTGGCCGCTTCGAGGCCCGTCTGGAGGGCCCCAAAGCCCCAGATCCAGGGAGTCTTTTTTTTTGGGGGGGGAGGGTTTTTCCCCCCGCCCGGGCCTATAACATTATAGAAAGAGGTGTGTGTGTGTTTATATATATATATATATATATATATATATATATATATATATACATATAATACATTACATATATACGTATCTATACATATGTATATATATATACACAGATAGAGAAGTTTGGAATTCACTGCCTCCTGTTATGAGGCAGTTGTACAGGAGAGGGAACAGAGGACAGAGTGTCTACGCAGTTTGGAGGAATTCGTGAATTCAGCATGGGTCGGGATTGAAGTGCCTCGAAGAAAGCGCGCAATCGAATCGCAGACATATGGCTGTATGCGGACCCGGGACAGTTTGCTTCCCGTCGTCGTCCTCGCCCTTGCTCCGTTCCCCTTCGTTTCTTCCCTCCCCTGGATGGTGTCGAAAGCGTCCGCGGCTCGGGCGGGGGAGCGCCCCTTCCCACCTCCCTCATTATTAATAATGAGGGAGGTGGGAAGGGGCGTTCCCTGCTCCACCGTCCGTCGTCCTACCTCGCCCTCCCTCCTTGTTCGAAAAGTGAAGTCCCTCGCGCCGCGTGCCCATGTCAGCGGTGCACCGCCGTTTCGATATCCGAGCACAGCGGCGCAACCAAACAGAGGGGATTGCCAATGCGAGCGTTCGGGGCGCACTCCAAACGCGGGCGGCACGGCCGCCGAGCACAGTCGCATCGCCGACATGTAAATTTTAGGTGCCTGCGGCAAGGTCCGCCCCCTTGCCGGGGCAGTGGTCAGGACGACGAGGAACGACATGAATTGGCACATGGGGGGTGGCAGTGTGGACGAGGGGCGCGATGAGGATCAGGGCGATCGGAGGGGCATGAGGAGGGTGCGGCCAAAGCGAATGGATAGTTGGAAGAGGCGGGGGATGGGCCGTGAGTTTGCGGCGGGCGCCAGCTCGCGATTGGCTGAACGGCGTTTTGCGCGTCTGTGCCCCCCCTCCCCCCCAGAACGCCGTGACTGGTTGCAGAACTTCCTGATCTGGATAATCGCGCGTTTCGTGTTTCCAGGCCGAAGGCTCGAGTCCGGGACGCCCCTTGGCGTCGCGATGATGCCGCCCGGATTTGCCGGGCCGCGCATGCGCAGATGCGCGCGATATGTGTTGCATCGTTTGCTTCATGGCCCTCTCTATAGTAACAGGCCCGCGCTGGAATCCAAAGAGAAGTATAACACGCGCAAGCAAACGCACAATGAACAGTGCAATCGAGAGACAAGACACAAGGAGAGGAGGAGAGAGAGGGCGAGGGAGAGCGAGAGAGAGAGAGAGAGATATTTATCTATATATATATAGAGATATACAGAGAGAGAGAGAGAGAGAGAGAGAGAGAGAGAAATCAAATACATAAAGAGAGAGAGAGAGGGAGAGAGAGAGCGAGCGAGAGAGACGGGGACGGGACGAGAGGGGGGAGAGAGAGAGAGAGAGAGAGAGAGAGAGAGAGAGAGAGAGAGAAGAGAGAGAAAGAGAGATAGAGATATAGATAGAGAGAGAGAGAAAAAAAAGAGAGAGAGGGAGAGAGAGAGAGACGAGGAGAGAGAGAGAGAGAGAGAGAGAGAGAGAGAGAGAGAGGAACACAAATGATATATATATATATATATACATATATATAATAGAGATAGAGAGAGAGAGAGAGAGAGAGAGAGAGAGAGAGGAACACCCAAACACAGAGAGAGAGGAGAGAAGAGAGAGAGAGAGAGAGAGAGAGAGGAGGAGGAGGAGGGGGGGTGAGCGCGAGAAAGAGAGAGAGAGAGAGAGGGAGAGAGAGAGAGAGAGCGAGAGATATAAAAAAATCAATGTGTGAGAGAGAGATATATAGAGAGAGAGGGAGAAAACATACACGAAAGGAAGGAATACATTGAGAGGGAGAGAGAGGGAGAGAGGGACATATACACATATATATAGAGAGAGGGGGATACCTATCGAAAGAAAGAGAGAGAGAGAGAGAGAGAGAGAGAGAGAGAGAGAGATGGGGAAATAGAGAGAGAGAGATGGAGGCACACAGAGAGAGAGAGAGAGAGAGAGAGAAAGAGAAAGAGAGAACGAGAGCGTGAGAGAGAGAGAGGGAGATGACAAAAACAAGCAACATATATCCCCGCGATGGATTGCGCAGGGCGGCGGGCAGGGCAGTGATCTGGGCATTGTGGATCAACGCGCGTGCACCGCGCTGCGCCTGATCGGTTTCGGCTCGCGCAGCCCCCCGAGCGCGAGGGCGCGCGCGCGTCTGCGGCCGACGGGGTTTCGATGATATTGAGTATTCGACGGATGTCGCCGATCCGCTGCAGCGCGAGCAGGGGCGCTACAATGCGGAGAAGTTGCGGCAAGGGCCGACTGCCGCGGCGTCGCGGCGGGGGCGGGGGGGGGGGGGGCAGGGCATGGTGAGAGCCGTCGAGCGATGCGGGGAGGTCAAGACGACGCGGTTTGCGATGAGAGGCGGCCGAGAGGGATAGAGCAGAGAGAGAGAGAGAGAGAGGGAGAGAGAGAGAGAGAGAGAGAGAGAGAGAGAGAGAGAGAGCGAGAGAGAGCGAGAGAGAGAGAGATAGAGAGAGAGAGAGAGAGAGAGAAACAAAGAGAGGGAGAGAGAGAGAGAGAGAGAGAGAGAGAGAGAGAGAGAGAGAGAGAGAGAGAGAGAGAGAGAGAGAGCAAGAGAGCAAGAGAGAGAGAGAGAGAGAGAGAGAGAGAGATCGGACAAGTAGGCGGACCAGGGTCCGTCCGCGAGGCGCACTGCAGTGCGACAACTCGCCAAACACTATTTGCGGCGGTGCAGCCTTGAGATACGAGGGCGGGCAACAAACCCCCTCCCCCGGCGCAATGCGACAGACGCTACAGACGGCGGACAGACGGTGAAGATCTCACGTGTCAGACCGCGTGAAGAAGAAGGCCCCAACAAGGAAGGCGACGTGCTGACACGTGGGGCACCCCCCGCCCCCACGCCCTGACACCGTGGACGCGGGGCCACGCGTACACACGGGCAGGCAGAATTAGGCGGGGAGAGCGCCGCGGAGCGATGACAGCATAGCTTGGAGGGTGAGTGGCGGCGCAGCACCATCGGGCGAGGGCGTAAGCAGCTCGGCGAAGGCACGCCCGGCGCGGTGGAGGCGCTGGAGCAGAGGGCCTTGACGGGCTTGAGCAGCGGCAAGGTCGGCGGCGAGAGCAGCACACCTCTGCTGAAGAGCGGCCATAGACTGGGACAGCTCGGTTTCGCGGTCGGTGAGGGGCGGCTGCTCAGTGCCTGCGGCCGCGGGCCTCGTGGCAGGGACGAGGTCATCGGTGCGCCTGGCCAGGTGGTGGACCAGCGCAGTGCGGCGCTCCGTGTGCTGGCGGCCGTCGCCCTTGAGAGGCGACTGGAGGGTAACACGCGGTCCCAGGGCTGGAGCCGCTAGGGCCACGCCCCGTGAGGACGGAAGAGCCGCATCCTCGCACCCAGCAACAGTGAAAGCGTGGACGGGGTGCGACGGCCTGACTGGCTCGGTGCCCTGCGGGGGGGCTGGAGCCGCCCCCGCGGGCTGGCGCTGGTGGGGGGACGGAGTGGGTGGCACGGTGGGACCAATCATGATGCCGTGCGAGGGCTCGGAGGTCGGCCGCGTGGTCGGGTGGCGTCTCGATGGGGCGGCATCGTCGGCAGCGTGGGGTGTCGGCGGGGCGTCGTCTATGCTGCCACTCAGTCCGAGGGGATCATACAGGTCGTCGTCGGCGTCTTGACGGTGAGCGACATCATCATGTGGGTGCGATGTCGCTCTCGGTGGCGGAGTCGCGGTGGGCGTCGAGAGGTTGCCCGACGGGGCAGGGTTGGCGCTGGCTGGGCCGTCGTCCAAGAAGTCCAATCCCCCGCCGAAGCCGAACGGGTCGTCCTCCTGTTCATCGAGCATCGCCCGTTGGGCCTCGGCCCAGAGCTCATCCGGGTCTTGCGGGATGAATGGTCCAGCCGCGGGTGGTGCCTGGTCCGACAGCAGGGGGTTCGGTTCCATTTTGCTGAGTTCCGCAGCTGTAAACCCAGCCCTGCGGTGTGGGAGCGGCAGAGTACGGTGTCTGCGCTCGTAGATAGCGACAGCGACCCCATGAAGCACGGTCGCTTGGCGATGTCGTGTTTTGGCAGCTTCAACAATGTCGTCAGGAAGGTTGTGCGTGCGTGCCGCCGCTGTGGCAAGGGCGTCGGCCTGACGGTTGAACTCCTCCGCGATGGGCCCGATGAGCCCAAGGTCGATGCCCAGGTCTCCCAGGTGGCTGGCGATTTTTTCGACGCGAAACATGTTGGGCTTGGCCATAACACATCGGTGGATCTTTTCCCAGAGCTCCGCGTGCGTGCCCTGCGGCGCTGGATGTCCGTCGATGATGCTTTGGAACCCATCGACCACCGCCTGGTTGTCCACGAAAACGTGCACGGGCCGTTCGGCACATGCCGTAAGGTGGACAATGGCGAGGGTCTCCGCAACCTGGGCGTTCTGCGTTAGGCCGTGAACGCGTGCACTGTAGTTCATGCGGTGGTCGATGCCGTAGTAGACGCCGTAGCCCGCTCGTGCTAGCAATGGGATGGCTTGGTTGGTGCATGCACCGTCCGTGGCAGCGTAGACCCATGTCCAACCAGTGTCGTAGTCAAGGTAGGTGGTGTAGGTGTCCTGGGCTGAAGCCGCAGGATCTCCCTCAGGGGGGGGCCGCGGCATGGGCTGTGGCAGCGGGTCCCTCGCGAGGTCGGCCTGCAGGTCGAGGAGGGCTGGGTCTTCGTCGAAGAGCCCGCAGTGTCTTGTGTGCGGCGGAAGACGGGCCCACTGGTCGTCACTGATGAGGGTGGTGAGAGGGAGTCTTTCTCGGGCCCAGCACTTGCAGTCGCGGACAGTGTGCTCCTGAGTTTCCTCTTCCTCGTCGCAGTAGCGGCAGATGGGGCTGGGGTCTGCCGACGCGTTTGATCGGGATCGTCGCTGTTGGGTGTGATCCCCGCCCGACAGGTAGTTCAGGAGGAGCGCCAGCTGCCAGGCAGTGCATTTGGCTGCTCCTTTAGTTCGGGCGAGCCACGTGCTGGCGAAGAGGTCAAGGCCCTGTCTGACAGAGGCTAGGTAGCCAAGGTCGTGTCGCCGTGGCTTGATCCTCCGCAGAAATGCCCTGCGTTGTGAGGCCCGCAGCATGTGCAGGAAGGCGTTTTGGGGTAAATTCAGCCAGCTGATCTGGCAGCCCCAGTCGTCGTACATGATGCCAAATGTGGGCCAGGTCCATCGGAGCTGCTGGAGCGACTGGACGAGTCGTCCGACGGGTCCTCCACCAAACAGGGTCTGGACGTGGTGTTGGAGGTCTCTGGCGAGCCCGCAGAGTGTAACGTCGCGGTTAACCTGTCGCCGCAGGCACAGGAATGCTTCACGCTGCGTGATGGCGTCGATCTCAAGGGCGTGTCCTGGGACGCACACGGCCATGAGAGTCCAGAACTCGACCCACTTGTTCCCCTTGGGGCGGATAGCCGCCTTGAGGGCGTGGTTGTAGGCAGTTTTGGCTGGGCCTGATGGTGCTTGAATGTCGGTGCCCGTGGTGCAG
Organism: Prorocentrum cordatum; assembly: GCA_963575745.1. NCBI lineage: Eukaryota > Dinophyceae > Prorocentrales > Prorocentraceae > Prorocentrum > Prorocentrum cordatum. The sequence continues at coordinate 332,389 of CAUYUJ010005747.1, read as the reverse complement.
ACGCTGGCAGCCAGGGATCGGGCGTGCCGCGCCTTGATAAGCATCGGCGATGGGAGCTTGCCAATGCGCGGCAGGCGGATAGTCGCCCTCCGTACACGGGCGTCTGCGGTGGCCGTGAGGTTAAGCGCGGCTGGAGCCGGCGCTGCCTCTGCGTTGATGTAACTCCCGACGAGCTTGAAGGAATCGACCACACGTAGGGGGCGATCCGCCAGTGTGAGCTGGGTAACGGCGGCGTGAAGCTCGTCGGTGAGCGCCCACCCTGCCACTTTACCAGGGTGAATGCGTTGACCTGAGAATCGATCAAACTTGGCGGTTTCGTCGAGAGATTTCTGCAGCTCAGAAGCGGTGTGGGTAGTGGAGTTGCTGTCGTCAACAAAGGTAGTGCTGAGTGATCGAGGAACGTATCGGTGCTGCCTCTTTGTCCACACGCACATGAGCAGCTTGATGTCGTCCAGGGACCACGAGCTTCCCTGGAGGTGACCGTTAGTCCTGGCCAGGTCCTTAGAGTACGCTCCGTTCATGCGGATGTAGCGTTTGTGGTGTCTGTAGAAATTTCGGCGGACAGTAACGATGTCTTGAGGGCACCCCGCGTGCAGCGCAAGGTTAAGACAGATGTCCGTGATGAGGTAGTCGAAGCACTTCTGTCGGTCAAGGGCAGCTCCAGCTAAGGGGAGGAGTAAAGCCCTGGCGTGTTCGATGCGCAGGGCGAGAGAGGTGCTGACATCCCCAATGGTGGCTTTGGGAACAGCGCCGAAGCTCGTGGCATGGGTCCATCCTTGCCGCCAGGTCGTGAGGCTACGGTAGGCTGGCGCTTCCCACGCATACATCCATACGGAAAGAACCGAGAGAAGTCGTTGGTCCGTCGGGAGTTCCCCTCGGCCTTTTCGGAGGCACGGGTTTGGCACGTGCAGGAGGGGCTCGGGGATGGTGCCAGTGCGTTGCATAGCACGTAAGACGCTGGCGAAGAGGCGAAGGATGTCGTCGGGTAACTCCTTAGCCTCCTTAGTTGTCCAGCCGTCGAGTCCCCCCGCGCGGCGCGGTGAACGGGTGCGAATGAAGTGGATGAGTTGGTCGTCGGTGAGGTGGAAAGGGGCTGCTGGTGATGGCGTAGGCAGCTCTTGTCGGTACTCGTCGTAGAAGTCCGCCCACGTCGGCATAGCTTCGGCGTCATGGCCCGCGCGAGCGCGGTACCTGCCCAAGATGGGCTCCCAGGTGTCGACCATGAGCTTAAGCATGTCTTTGGTGTTGGCAACAATGGCGTTGGCGGGGAGGGCGTCGGGAACCTGGGCAGGTGGTGGGTCACGAGTGTGGCCTTCGTCGTTGTCCGTGTCGAGCGAACTACCGTCGCTGGGGCTGAAGCCGCCGGCGTCGGTGTCGGCATCACTATCGTCCGTGCTAGCTTGGTCAGGGTTGAAGGCGGTGGTGTCGCAGTGGAGCTGTGCATCGTCGGGAGTGGTAGGCGTGCGGAGATACGCCGTGGGCGAGCAGTCGGCAGCCCGTGCGTATATGGCCGCCTTTCGCCCGCTTGGCTCGCGGACACCCTCAGCCCAGATCTTGATGCGTTCAGCTTTGGCTCGGTTTGCACGTCGCGCCAGCTCTGAGTCAAGGTTTTGGATCAGACGGTCCAGGTGCTCTCCGCGTGGTGCTGGCACGTCGGGGGTCCAGGCATCGGGAAAGGCCAGGAGGGCCGTGGGGCGCAGCTTGTGGCAGAGAAGGCGGGCCGCGGTCCACGTGCAGTCGATGCGCTGCGCCAGGTACGGCGGGATAGCACGGCAGTCGATATGATGGTGCTGTCCGATGAAGCGAAGCTCGCAAAGTTGCCGATGGAGCTTGCGAAGGCGGTTCATGTGAATCGTGGAAGCTCCGTAGGTGGGAAAGGCGCGGGGGACGGCGGGTCGCTCCTCGAACGTGGGTGTGAGCCCGTGCATGGTAGGGGCCTTCTTTTTTGGGTGGTCTGGCGGTGGAGGCGGCAGGTCGCGCAGCCGGGTGAGATGGTACTCATGGCTGGCCTCGTTTGCCAGGGCGAACATGCGTTCCACATCGTCGCGTGTGTCAGCCTGCTCCATGCGGTCATGGTATCGCCCTGCGATGAGGGTCCCTAATGCCTGAAGTTCGTGGTCCTCATGAGCTCCGTCGTTAGGAGGGTAAGGCGTGGGGGCCAGAAGGCGTGGGGCCGTATGGTCGAGGCGGCTAAGGTCGAGTGTGACCTGCAGGCCAACATGGGACTTCGCTGGCAAGTCACGCAGATAGCAGAAGTCGGTGACAAGGGATCGCGCAGCTTGGTTGGCGATGATATAATCGATGCGCGAAGTGCGGGGGCACTTGGTGACGCGGTCCCAGTCAGGGATATTGCCATATGTGTGCATGGTGTGGTCTGGTGTGCCTTCAGCGACGTTAAACCATCCGTGCTGCATCATGTGCAGCAGATGTGGATTGTCGTCGATGTTCGTGTTGGCGTCCATGCAAATGAAATACGGGGCTGAGCCGACCCTCGCGGCGGCGCAATCAGCAAGCCGAAACAAATCGGTGCTGTCCCCTCCAGCGACCCCGTAGAGGCTCGCAATGTAGATCCCAGCGGGACCGTGGTTGTTTCGTCGCCGCCTGCGGCGGTGCTGGGTGCAGAGCGGGAGGAAGGCCTCGTGCCATCGTTTCTTGGCCTTGAGGGTGGCGATACAGGACGCAGTGTCGTCGACGGTGGAGTCGACGATGGCGTCCTTAGAGAGGATGGCGACCCCCCCCGAGGCGCCGGTGTTGCCCTCGACCGTGTGGTCCGTGCCACCGTGAGCAGCTTTGCGCTGGGCTCGCGCCAGATCCAGGTCAGGTCCCAGACTGGCCTGATATCCTCCGTGGTGTGGATTGGCGGCGTTGGTAGCGATGGCTTGCCTGGTAGGCTTGGCATGTCGGGTCTCCTGCAGTGCTATGACTGCGGCGTTGTGGTCGACACCTAGAGCGGTGATGGTTGGCCAGTTCGCTGGGAGACTCGTGATGTTGAGGCTGACGAGGTGGATGGAGCGACCTGGCCCGTCTCCGTCGGTGGAGCTGGGGTTAGCACGCCCCGCACGGTGGAGGGCAGCCTGGCCCTCACCCAGGTAGAAGGCTTGGCCACAGTAGGAGCTCATGGCGTCGCGGCAGATTGGCTTGGACGGGGCTGAAGCCGCCGTCAGGCCAGAAGTATAGGCAAGGCATGGTCGACGCTGCGCAGGGGGGGGTTCATAAACATCGGCAAAACTGCCTCGAAAAATCCTCCTCACTCCTGTGCCGTGGGGGACGGGGGGGGAGAGGTGAGACGGCAGCAGAGGGAGAGGGAGGCGACTCCTCGATCCGTCCTGCCGAGAACAAGAACAAAAGCAAACCAGCGGCGGCAGCTCGGCGCGGCAGCGGCGCAGCGCGCGCGCACATACTGCGCACGCGACACCGCTGGTCCGTCCTGCGGCGGCGCGCCCGCCCCGTCAGTGCCGTGATGAGCAGCATCAGCTGGAACAGCTTGTTCGTGCGGTGGGCCCTGTGGCTGCGGCGGAGGACGCTCTGCCAGCGCGTCAGCCACCAGCTGAACGTGGCGAGCGGCGCGGTCGGTGGCCTGGCGCTGAGCCTCATCCATGCCCGCTGCCGTGAGGCACGCGTTGCGGACAGGGCTGACTCCACGCGGGGCCGCCGCTGCCGCGGCAGCGGCTGAGGTGGCGGGGGCGCCGCCATGGCTCTGAGGAGACAGCGGTGAGCCGCCGCCGAAGCCCGCCGCGAGGTCCTTGACGCGGTACTTGTTCTTGAAGGGGTCGAAGGTCGGCGCCTCGTCGATGGGGACGACAACGCGGGTGGGCGGTGGCAACTCCTGGTCCGTGGACGGCGTCGGCTCGAGGTCGACCTGGCCAGGTTCGATGGCGCTGGCACCGAAACGTGGCACCACCTCGGGGGCTTGGCCATCAGCCTGAGTCTCGCGGGGCGGCGAGCTCGTGGAGCTCCCAGGGGCCTTGCGCGAGCTGTGGCGGCTGCAGGACCGGCTGCGCGGGACGCGCCCGCCCGTGTGGCGGTCACGTGGCGAGGTCGCCTGGGCGTTAGCGCGCGCAGAGTCCGCCCTGCTCGGGGAGCGGATCGGCGCTGCGCAGGGTGTTGGGCTGGGCTGGCGGGAGCCGCCTGTGCCGCCCGCCGCCGAGGCTGCAGCCTGGTCAGGGTCGACGGCGTCAGGGCGGGGGCTGACGTGGTGGGCGCTACCCTCGCTGTGCCGCGGGGAGGCGCTGTGGTGCGCCTGGGTGTGCGTGAGGACGAGCGGGACGAGCGGCTGCCGCTCGCGCTCAGGGGGGGCAGGTTTTGCCTGGGCAGGGCGCAGCGCTGCGGCCACGTTTGGCGGGGGCGTGTGTTGGCGCGGTTGCCGGGCACGCACGTTCGCCTCGCGCCATCCTTCAGGGCGCCCTGTCCTGCCACGGCTTGGTGCAGCCCCCTGGGCTGAAGCCGCAGGGGTTACCACTGCGGGCTGGTTGCTGGCGGTGCTGTCATGGCGGCCTGGGTAATGGCCCCAGGCACGCGTGGACCCTGGCACGGGCGAGGTGGCCCGTGGGGGAGCCTGCGCGAGTGCACGCGGGTAGCCGATGACCGCTGGGTGCACCCTGGCGTGGGGGGCGTGGCCATAGCTGGAGGCGGCTGCTCCTGCCGCCGCGGGCCTGGCGCCAATGGGGCCACGGTGATAGGCGGCGCCCCCGCCGTACACCGCGCTGTCACCTGTCGGGACGCGCGCGGGAGAGCGGTTGCGTGGCGTGCTCGGCTGACCTGCGTCGCGTTGGTCGCGCTGCTGGGTGCGCTGCTGGTGCTGTTGGTAGCGCTGCTGGTCGGCTCTCGAGAGCGGGCGGGTGTCGGGGAGGATGGGGGGCACGTCGGGCCGCCGCCAGCCCTGATAGACGTGCTCGAAGGCATGGTCTGGGTAGGTCTCCCCGACGGGTGAGTAGCGCCGCACATGCTCCACGCAGTCAATGTTCTGCGGCTCGGGGAGCACCGTGATGTTCACAGCTCGCTGGTGCGCTGGTCCATAGAGACAGAAGCTACCACGGTTGCTGCGGTCGTGGTTCAGCTCGGCTTCGGTCGTGGCACGGCTCACCATGGCGTCGCAGAGGCGCATGTCGTAGTCGAGAGCTTGAGGCCCAGGGCCGCCCTCGGCATCCCAGTGCAGTACCACATCTCGCCAGCGGGTGCGGGTAGTGTGGATGCGCTCGGCGATAGACTCGCAGACGGTCCTGACTGTGACACGATCCCTATGCATGTTGGTGATGGCTAGGGAGTAAGGTCGGCGGACCGTTTTGTTGAAGATGAAGTCCTCCTTGAGGGCCTGGTGGGGGCCGAAGAGCACGTAGCCTTCCCTCCACAGCGGTTGGTCGGGAGACGGGTCTTCAGGCATCCCCGTTCCTGTGAACCCAGGTGGCCGCCTCGTGCCGTCGGGCAATCCCTGCTTGAGGACGCGACGCGGCCTCGGTGGTAGATACCATTGACCCTGGTAACCTGCTTGGCCTGGTTGTGGAGGCTCCCCCCCGGGGCCTGAAGGCGCTCGGGGGGGTTCCTTGAGGTCGTGCTGGGCTGGCGCGTTGCCGTATTGGCGGGCGAGGATGTGCGGAGGCATCCCTGTGGCACGGACGTCGAACAGGCTGTGCGGACGAGGCGGATGAGGGCATCTGCTGGAGAGGCAGCATGTGTCGGAGTCCCTGTTGTCGGTGCTGTACGCACACGTCCAGCTGTTGCAAGAGTAGTCCGTGGACCAGTCCATAAGTGCACGTAGTCCGCTGAGGGAGCAGTCTGGGCACGTTGGTTGGCCCGAGGTGCCGAGCTGCGTGTTGCGGCGGGCAGCACAGTACTGACAGCATTGGAATCGGCACTGTAGGCAAGTCCAGCGTCCTGGTAGGGGCGGGAACGCTTGCTCGTCGGTGACTGCGTCGTCTGGGTGGGGTCGGGGTCGATCCCACAAGGGCCAGACGTCGGCGAACCAGGACTGGCCTGTAGTGCGGACCACCTCCGCGGGGAGGCGAGCGTCGTCAGCATGGCGCTCGATCCACTGGGGCCCCAGGTCCGCTGGGATCATGACCGTGCGCCAAGTGTCGTCCGCCTTGACGTGGACTTGGGTCGGTGCCCAGAGCCTGGTAGTGGTATCGCCATGGTCGTGGTGGAGGATGACCCAGCCGTCGCGACCCGCAACCGCAGGGTCGATAACGCGGTGGCCCACGACGGTCGTCCCCCACGGTAAGTAGGCGCCGTCGTGGTGCTCGCCCGGGTCAAGCCAGACCTCGATGCCAGGGGCGTTGACACGGGCCCGCACATCGCGGACGTGGAAGGCGAGGACGTGGTAGGCGGTCGGCTCCTCTTCCGTCTCGATGTGCTCCCACGTCTCGATGTCGCTGTTGTCCGAGGTGGAGTTTCCGCCGCTCTGCCGTGACGAACGCGAGGCGGATCGCCGTGGGCGGGCATGGCCTCGGGCGAGGGCGGCGGCCGCGCTGATGAGGGACGGCGTACGGCGGTCGTCGGCTCCCGATGTCGTCGATGAGCGGTCTGGACTGTGTCCCAGGGCGGCACCTGACTGATAGGTGTGCGATGGGCCAGACGCGGCCCCAGGGCTGGAGCCGCTGGGGCGCGGCGCTCGTGCGTCGGACTGCCCCCGCACGGGGACGGCCTGCAAGCCAGTGTACACCAGGTCGATCAGTGGCTGCGGGTCCAGCTGGAGCTTGCGAAGCGAGGCGCGCGGACGGGGCTGGTTGGGGTCGGCCCTGGTGGCTGCTTCGGTGTCGTAGTGCTGTGTAGCCCATGCTCGCGCTGCCTCTGGCGAGTATAGTGCCTGCGGCGGTGGCCACGCTGCCGCGATGTCCAGCCGGCGCCAGGTGTTAGCTTCCTGGTCGCGGGCTTCAGCCGCCTCGCGGAGGTCTGGGTGATCGTAGCCGGCAATGTGGAGGGCGTGCGCACAGTCGCCCATGCCATAGGCTTGTGGTAGGGCACGGCACCTGGAGGCAGCTTCAGTGGGGGCACACCAGTCCATGCGGATGAGGAGGCCCAGGACCCGTGGGTAGATGAGGCGCGCTCCGTGAGCCTCCCCTTTCACGAAGTTGTGCCAGTTCTCACCGCGCGGCGGTTTGGTAGCCTCGCACATCCAGAGCGCGATGGGTCCCCAGGCGAGGGTGTCGTCTTCGAGGCTGCAGGGCGGGTGAGGCGGCACCGCGTACCACGCGGCCAGCGACGGGTGCACACTCACGTACGTGCGGCCGACATTTGTGGCGGTTCGACCCTTCGCTTCACGGCGGGGGCCCGGCAGGAGGTGACCTCCGTTGAAAGCGAGACGAGCCGCAAGGTCGCCGCGGGTCCCGTGCCAGAAGACCGTGGGCGTGTCAGTGGTGGGTTGACGGAGGTCCCACGTGAGGTAGGGGAAGATCGTCTCGCCTGAGTTCCCGCCCGAGTCTTCCAGCACCCAAGTGAGTCGGTTCGGGGGCCTCTGCATGATGTCAGTCCACGGCGCCAACGCTTGGAGCGTTGGATCATGGGTGAATCGAGGATGGTCGTGGAGTCGCAGGGCGTCTTTGATGTCCTCTGTGGTCACGCCACTGTTACCAAGCGCAAAGCCGTTCTGGTACAGGGAGGTGAGGATGCTCGTCGGCGGCACGGGGACCGCTGGGTCGCGCTGGATGGTGTTGCGTAAGTTGCGCGTCGGTGGCCTGAGGGCTGGGTGGGGCGTACCAGGGCCTGGAGGCGCCTGGGGCCTGGCGGGTGATGCGTAGCGTGCTCGCCGTCGTGGTGGTTGGGTGTCCATGTCGGAAGAGGAACCACGAGCATCTGCATGTCGGAAGATGGACCACGGGCTGTCGAGGGTGCGCTCACGTGTTTCCCTTGCCTCGGCGTCGCTGGCCTGAGCTGTGGCGTCTTCGTGAGTCGGCGGGTTACCATAGGCCGCGCCGCTTGTGGGGCCGTCTCGCGGGGACGGGCTGGTCGACCGTGGTGTGACAGACGAGGCTCGCGATACCGCGGCAGTGACTTCGACAATGGCGGCGGTGGTGGCGGTGGTGACATCGGCGACTGCGGCGGCAACTGCAGCAGCATAGTGTTCCTGTAGCAGCGGGTGTCGAAGAGAGTGCACGTGCTGGCTCTCGGGTTCGTCGGGATGCGTGCGCGGCATTGTGTGTGTGGCCTCATCGCGCGGCCTCCTGCTCGGTTGGCAACAGCGGAGGCACCACTGGGCCGTGGGTGAGTCCAGGGCGCGCGCACAGATGCGGGCTCCTACGTGTCCGACGGCTCCTTGAGCGAGAAGTTTGGCGCCGACCAGGAGAAGACCGCAAACCACTCCGCCTGTGGCAATAGCTCCGAGTTTGCCGCTGGCCCATTTCAGGGCACCCCCGAGGCCAGACCCGACTGCGCTGGCTCCGCCCGAGACGATGTCTCTGAGTTTGGCACTGGTCCACTTGAGAATACCCCACAAGGCGGGCGTGGCGTTGTATGCCGTTGTGCGTCGGGGCGTAGTGGACACGGATGGGCCTGGTGCCGCAGCTTCACGTCGTCGTCGCTGCCGGTAGCTGGGGTCTCGGCTCGGTGTCGGCAAGTACCCGTCGATCTGGTCCTTGTACGGCATGGCTACCACGATGGCATACGTGGCCACGAAGAGGCAGATGAGACAGCCGCAGCGTCGGGAGGCCGCTGCGCTGTGCGGGGCCTCGTAGGAGCCGCTGGCGTCAGGGCTCGCGTCCTCGATGGGGTCGTTGTCGATGCCAGCCTGCCAGTGGTCGACGGCGCTGGAGTTGGAGTCAGTCGCGTTAGCACGGCAGACAAGGGTGCGGGGCATGGTTCTGCCACCTGAGGTCTGAAGACGCCCAGATCCAGCCAATGCTGCAGCGGGGCTGAAGCCGCCACTGCGCGGGCTGGTTAGAGCTGGCGGTGCAGTGGGATGGCTTGTCTCGTCGGCGGCAGTGGCGCCTTCGGCGTCGCTGAGCTGTGCGCTGGGGTCGGCCTGGGCCGAGTTGTTGGGCGGACTGCTGTGCGACAGGGGGCGCCCTGTGTAGGGTTCGCTGTCGCGGTCGCGCTGGGCCGTGTCACCTGGCGGTGTCGTGCCGTCGCGATCCTGGGTTTCCATGTCGTGGATGGAGTCGTTCTGGCTATCGTCCGACACGTGGAACGAGTCCAGGGATATGTTGCTGATATCGCTGGCCGCGATGTGCTGGAGCAGAAGCGGTTCGGCGTCGGCCGCGGGCTGGTCACACGTGGCGTGCTGGGCGAGGGGGCCAGCTGGCGGTGGTAGGTTTAGCGGTTCCATCGGTGCCGCGGCGAGCTCCGCCTCGACAAGCGGCTGCAGGTCTGGCGGGTGGTGCAGGATCGCATCCGCGAGATACGCCAGGGCGTCTTGGTCGGGCGGAGGGAGGCCTCTTGGCAGCAAGGCGTGGGCCCGTGAGAGGTATGGCGGCAGTGGCGCCGCGAAAGCCTCAGGGCCGACGAGCTGGGCACGAGCGCCCTGGTATTCCAGAAGGAGGCCAAAGTAGCGGGTGGGGTACTCGTGGCTGCCCTGGATACGAGTGAGGTTGCGGTTGGTGCGCTGTCTGTCGGGGCCCGCTCTGTGCCAGATATCCTCGCACATGTCGAACGCGGTGCGCCGGCGCAGGGCGTCGTTTTTCTCCTCGGAATCCTCTTGGAAAAAGTGGTCGTACTGTGGCAGATGGAGCGTCGCCAGGATGTGCGGGACGCAGTCCTCGAGCCATGCCCAGAACACGTCCTGATGGTCCTCACCTGGTGCCCACGCCGCGGCGCACGGTATGAGCCGTGCTCGGATCATCATCAGGTGCCAGAAAGCGGGGTCCTCCTCGGGTTCGCCCCTGGCGCACAGAGGGGTAGTGGGACCCGTGGGGCTAAAGCGGGGCACGACAGCGGGGCTGAAGCCGCCACTGCGTGCCTGGGCCTTGCCAGCGGCCCCGTCGAGGATGTGCTGCACGACGGTCGAGGACAAGCTGAGGGCAGACTGCGATGCATGTGTCGTAGTTGACGAGGGCGTGCTCGTAGGAGACATGCTGGTACTCGCCGTAGCCGTCGTAGTAGCCGTCGGAGTCCCAGGGGGGCAGCGCGTGGGGCGGGGCCCCTGGTGCTGCTCAAGCCAGGCGCTCGCGATGGCGCCCAGCGGCCCGGTGCCGCACGGACCCGCGGCGGCGGTGCTGTTCACGATCGGGTCCAAAATGGCGCAGTGATCGTATTTGTAGATGCTGTCATCGTAAAGGTAGAAGAGCGTCCCACGTTCAGCGTGTCGCAGGAAAACCTCTCCTCCGTGCTGAGGCGCACCGCCTGAAGACGGGTGTGCTCCAGCTAGCGAGGGGAGGGCCAGGCTGCAGGCAAGGCGCCACATGATGGCGAGGCCTGGCGGGCGGCGCGAGCGATGAGCCGAAAGCTGCATGTCAGCACACGTCCTCAAATACCCCTGAATGCTCATGTACATTGCTACAATCACGCCCCCTGCAAGACTACGGGTGTCCCTACACCAGATAGCTTGCGCGTGCTGCTGCCAAAACAGACATGAGGTGACAAGAAAGAGATACGACGCGAAGAGGGGAGAGATGCCTCTGAAGGCGCTTCCTCGGAGGGCTGAGGCGGGCTCTCTGAGGCACCTTCAATAGGGTTCCTGGGTGGCCCGACCCTTGTCCTTGCCTTTGTCGGCCCCTGGGGGCCCCGTCCCTGGGGTGACCTGGCCTGGCTGGTCGATCCAACTGCAGGCAGCCACGGGTTCGGCGGCCGCTGCAGCTTCCTCCTTCTTAGTTTCCAGAGTGGCCACTTGTGGCAGGTGGATGGTGCCTCCCGTGAGGTGCCCGAGGAGGGTCTGGATGTCGCCGCGCAGTGCAGCGGCGTCGGCGGTTGCCGTCTGTTGCTGGGTGACGACGGTGGCAAGCCCCCGTTCCAGCCCTGAAACGTGCTCCGTGAGTGTGGCCTGGGAGGAGAGAACGCCCGCAAGCTGCACCTGCATGTTATCCACCGTGTTGGCTAGCAGCTCGTGCTGCTGTTCCATGTGCTGGATGCGGGTCGTGGCAGCATCGGGCGGTTTAGAGGCCGATGCGAAGCGCTCGCCGAAGGTGTTGAGTTCGTGGGAGGCCACGCTGCATTCATCACCTGATGAGAGGATCTCGACGTCGTCGACGTCGCCTGGTACTTCGGCGGCTGTGGCAGCGTCGCCTTCGGTGTGGCCCCCACCTTCTGCCGCCGCCGTGCCAAGCCAGGAGTCATGGCCACCTGGTCCTGGGGCGGCCATCGGTTCAGCGGCTCCGTCCGTGCCGTGCGGGGGTGCAGAGGAGCTGCGGCCTGGGGCGCAGGGTGACCTTGCGTGCGGCGTGGCGTCACGTTTCCCGCTGGAGGAGCGGTGGCGCTTGGCTGAAGGCTCCTCCTTGGGGATCAGGAGCGGTGCGACGCCCTTGCCTTTGGGCGTGGCAGTCATGAGGTCGTGGAGGTAGGGGCTCTGGGCCGCTTTGGTGAGGAGTGTGCCGGTGGCGGGGCTAAAGCCGCCACCACCGGCTGGCGGCGTCACAGGCTCTGTGATGGTGGTAGGCGTGACGATGGTAACGTTGTCCCGCTTCGGCACCACCTCAGCCAGCGGGGCCTCGGTGATGCTCCACGGGATGGGGCACCCCGCGACCTGCACCGTATAGGTGAGTGGGGGCCGATGAGCGCGCACTAAGGCAAACTGGGCCGCAGTGGCTGGGTCCCAGGCGGTGTGGTAGACCTCACAGTCCCATTTAACGGACGGGCCCGTGAGAGTCTTGGCGAGCTGGGTCAGCGTGGCGTGGCGTGCCGCAATGCCAGTGATGCGGTAGCGCGTCTTGGCGAGGGTAGCCTCGCAGCCACGGATGCTGACAGCAGCAGCCTTGGCGACGTCGGACCCCCGTGGAACACGGATCCCCAGTAGGCCTGACTTGCCGTGCCTGACGACTCCCAGGGCCTTGAACTCCACCGACTTCTGGAACGCGTCTGCCATCGTGATGGGCTGGTCCTCAGGGAACCAAACGGTCTGATACTTGTCGGCGGTGGGCTCGTCTGCACCTACGTTGCTGAGGTCGTAGGTGGCACCGAGTTGCCCTGATCCCGCCAGGACCTTGTCGACCGCTTGGAGACTGACGCCGAAGGTGGCAGCCAGGGACCTCTTTCCGACGCCCGATCCAAACCTGCCTAGGCTTTTGCAGGGTTCGAGGATGGTGACGGCTTTAAAGTTGCCGTGGAAGAGGGCCTTGAAGGTGTCCTGAAGCTGACTATCGAGCTCCTGGCGGCGAGCGTCTTTCTTGGACTCCCTGTGCTTTTGGTTTTGGCGCGCCTTGTCCTGTGGAGCGGAGTCCCCTCGAAAAGGGCCCTTGGCGCGTGGACCACCGTTCACGGGGGCACCTCCCGAGAACTGGTCCTCGAAGGCCTGGTGCATGGAGGGGACTGCGGCAATGGCCTCGGTCTCGTGTATGGTCGCCCGAATCCAGCAGACGTGGTCGGCAGGGTCGATGGTGGCGACGGCTACCTTTTCCGTGCAGGCGACCTCCTTGGTGCCCAGCTGGTACACGGTCACGGGGACGTGCGTGTGGACCACTTTGGGCGCCTTGGGGTGACGCTTCAGGACGGGGACGGCGAGCTCGGTACCGACGTAGTTGTCGTTTTTCGGGCCCATGACAGCAATCGCGAGCTGACCCGTGGCTCGCTTGCCCTGCTCGAGGTGGTGTTGCAGCAGCCGTTCACCACTCTCGTAGTCGTGGAGGCTGATGCTGGGCTTGTACGTCTTGCCGTCGTCAGGTGATGTAGGTTCGGCAAGGACAGGGACCTTCCAAAAGGCAGGGTCCAAGGCGATGAGTTGGGTGTCCGCAGCCTGAAGACGTGCGGAACCCGCTGGTGGGTGTGATGTGTCACCGCCAATGCGCCTAGGCTTGCTGCGCTGGTGATGATCGAGCGTGTAGCTAATCTGGTTGGCGGTGCACATGCGGATCAGGGCGCTGCCAAGCTTCTTCGTGTTGGACTTGTGCATGTCGTACGTTGCCTGGAGCTCGTCCGCGTTCAGTTCGGCAAGCCCGTTGTATGCGGCCGTGGGGCGGTCAGACCCCGCTTGCTTGAACGCTGCGATGCAGTCCTGCTTGGAGAGAGAGAGAGAGAGAGAGAGAGAGAGAGAGAGAGAGAGAGAGAGAGAGAGAGAGAGAGAGAGAGAGAGAGAGAGAGAGAGAGGAGAGAGAGAGAGAGAGAGAGAGAGAGAGAGAGAGAGAGAGGAGAGAGAGAGAGAGAGAGAGAGAGGGAGGGAGGGGGGAGGAGGGAGAGGAGAGAGGAGAGAGAGAGGAGAGAGAAGAGAGAGAGAGAGAAGAGAGAGAGAGAGAGAGAGAGAGAGAGAGAGAGAGAGAGAGAGAGGGAGGGAGAGAGAGAGAGAGAGAGAGAGAGAGAGAGAGAGAAAAAAAAAAAAAAAGGAGAAAGAGAAAGAGAAAGAGACAGAGAAAGAGAAAGAGAAAGAGACAGAGAGAGAGCACTCGGGTTCTGGGCCGATTTCGGCAAAGGTTTTGTTTGTGGGCCGTCGAACCAGTGCGAGTCATCTAAGTGGGCGCCGCGTTCTCGCAGCAGTTGTGTGCTCATGACACGGTGGCGGGGTGGGTGGGTCGTTTCCTGCGCCGCTTGGAGGTCGCGGCAGTTGCGAGCGCGGCGGGCGTCGCCGTCGCGCCAGATGGCGCGAATCTGATGGGGCATTTCTCAACGGCGAATGTCGCGTTGCACGCGGGTCCGACCATGGAGAGGTTTCACGCCGCTGCGGGGGCTCAGCAGACGATGAGGGACTTATTCGAGTGCTCTTCAGCGACGCGGCCCTGGAGCTGACGCTGGAGGGAATAAAAGCAGCCCGCGGCGCCAGAAGACGGAATTGCTTCGCCCACGGCTTTTGGGCAAGGCGTTCGAATTGCGCGATGGTGCGATTGAGCGCAAGATGCGCGGGGTACAATTTCACCGGCTATTTCTGGTCTCGCAAAGAGTCCGCCGCTGGAGCACGAGAGCGCGGTGGCCAGGTCGACGGAGGCGAAGCGGTCCACGCGGGAGTCTGGATCGGAGGGCTCGAAGGAGATGGCGGCGGCGCCATGGTGCACTACCGCAGGAGGACACCTCGCGGGCATCATTGGCGAGGCTGCGCAGACGGCGGTCCCCTGTGGTCCGAGGGGAGTACGCGAGAAGCTCGATTTCCTCATGGCCAAGAACGGAGAAATGGAGAAGTCGAAAATGAACGCGCAGGAGCTTCTCCGCGTTGCTGACCCAGCGCTAGACGCTGGGAAGAAGTGCAAGCGGGCCAAGAAGTGCGCGAATAAGTTCAAGTTCGCGGCGTCCGCTGGTTGCCATCCGAGACGGCTGCATCTGCGCTTGCCGCAGACGTCGCCCGGTGGGTCTTCGCGCTTGGATGTTTTTTTTTCGTCGGAGAAGTACGCGTTGAAGCTGCCGCGCCCTGTGGGGGCGCTTCCCCGGGAGTGGGGCCACGCGGGCGTTTTGTTATTTTTCAGGACGCGCCCGTGCACTTGATCCACGGCGCGCGCGCAGCTTGGGAGGCCCGGGCAGTCAGAGGCGCGAGTTGCCGCTGACGGGAAGACAAGAAAAAACGGTTGCTGATGGGGCGCGAGGCCAAGGGGAGCTCGGCAGCGTATGAGGCTCGCTTCGGTGAAAGGGCAACGCAGGATCCCATGAATTCGTTCGTGCTGGACAAGTTGGACGGGCGCGCTGCGTTGGTGCTAGCGAAAACCAATCTCGCGGAGCACGCCGCGAGGTTTGTGCTTAACGGGGGGCGCATGTTTGCGACTGAGACGACGGACTTGCAGGGGCGCGTGGGCTTGCGTTGCGGAAGTTGACGCAGCGCCTCGTGCGCCGTCGCGCCGTTGTGAACACGGTCAGGAAGAACCTGTTCCAGGACGCGAAGACGTGGAACCGCCTCGCGGTGCTCGCGTTCGCCCGTAGATGCCCCCATTTCCAGCGGAGGCAATGGCTGCCGCGGCGCCGCCGAGTGCCCCCGAAGAGACGGGGGCGCAGGCGGCCGCGGCGAAACTGCGCGCAGCCCGCGACGCGCAGCAGGAAGCTACCCCATAAGCATTGCAAGCCGCCTAGCCCAGCAGGAATTTAATTCAGTACCGTCCCGGCACCGTGCTGGCCGCGCTCCTGAGCGAGGTGTCGACCCAGTATGGCATCGTCGAGAGCGCGGGCCAGGTCGGGCGTCTGGCGGGCGGAGAGAGCGAGGGGCGGTGGCCCTCCGCAAACAGGAAGCCCCTTACCATGTACAACAGGAGGAGCAATGTCGACGCTGACCTGGGCGGGCACGGAAGGGCCGGGGGCGGGCTTTCGCTGCCGTCGGTGCGTTTCATGCCGCCAGAGTCGTAGCAGGGCCGCGAGTTCGCGGGGGCGGCGTCGCGCCCGGGCGCAGCCGCCAGCGGGGGCGACGCCGCAGCCGCGGGCGCGGCGATGGATGCGGAGCAGATCCGAAAGCTGCGCGAAGGAGGCGTGAGTTCCCCGAGCGAGGTTTGCGAATGTCGTAGCTTTGCGAGCGATAATGAACCGCGGCGGTGCAGGAGCCGTGCAAGGATTATTGGGCCATCTTCCCAAACAGGATCGGACGTTGATGCGAGGCGAAGGGATTTGGCACGGGTCGCAAATCTCTTGGGCTTGAGGGTCGCGGTGTTGCCGATCTGCGCGAAGCGCGCCAGCGACTCAGGAAAATGTGAGAAATCCCTCGGGCGTTGGGACTTCGAGGTTTCCGATGTGCGAGAGGCGTGCATCGGAGTTTTGAACTTGTGAGCAGTTCCTTGGCTGTAGAAGCAGACTCGCCGATCTACGGGTTGGGCGCTATTGATGGGGCGCCGCGGAGGTTTGAAGAGCGCGGCAAATCCCTTGATCGCGCGGGCCTTGACCAAATGATTTGCGTAAGAAAGTCGTTTGGTTATCGCAGCCGTCGCCGATATCAGTGAGAAGTGCCGCAGACATTGCAAAATATAACAAATCGCTTGGGGTGTTGGGGCCCGACCCTGATGATGTGCGTTAGGGGTGCCGTTGGAGTTTCAAAAGATGGCGCATCCCCTAGGTTTGTGGGCCCTGACTTCGCCGATCTTCCCCTTAATTTTCAAACGCGTTGCACGTCCGATGGGTTTGCGGACTCCAGCGCGCTGGCATGCGCGAGGGGTGCCACCGATGTGGAAAAGGGGGCGCATCCCTTGAGTCTTGGGGGCCCGACCCAGGTGAGTTGCATAAGGGGCCGACCGAGTTCGCACCAATGCGGCAAAACTTCTGGGTTCGTTGACAGTGACCTCGCCGATCTGCGCGAGGTTGCGACTGAAGCTTGAAAACGGTTGCAAATCCTATCGGTTTTTTGAATTCGGATGCTGTCGATTTGCGCAGGGTACGCCATTGAATTTCCGAAGATTTAGCATATCCCGAGTCCGTTACAGTCTGACCCTGCCGATTTGCGTGAGCAGTGCCACCGCTTGACTCCATTGAAAAGTGTGAAATATTGAAAGACTGTAAGATCTTTCAAACTGGGCGTCGCTGATTGAACAAGTCAAAGATGACAAGATTCGACATGCCGGGGTTCCCGAATTGAGAGGTTGAAAGATTGAAAGATTTTTCGCGCCGGGCGCCCTGGATTGAGCGGCCGAGAGATTTTCCAAACCGGGCGTCCTTGAGCGAAAGATTGAAAGGTTGAAAGATCTTGCAAGCCGGGATTTCCGGAGCGAAAGATCGAAAGAATTGATCGATTTTTCATGCTGGGTGTCCCGGATTGAATGATTGAACGACCGAAAGATTTTTCAACCTTTCAATCTTTCAACCCAGGACTCCCGGATTGAAAGACTTTTCAATTTTTCATTATATCAAGCCTTTCGAACCTTTTTCATTCCGAGCAGGCTCCTGTCCGAAATTTCTAATCAGCGCTTTGTGGCCCCATAGGGGGCCCCGCCGAAGGTCCCAGCGGGGCCGCCCGCGTGCGTCAGCCACCGCCCAGCACAGCCCTTGCTTCCTGCGTTTCACCCATCCAGCACAGCGTTTCGTGGCCCCATAGGGAGCTTCACCGAAGGTCCCAGTGGGGCCGCCCGCATGCGCCAGCTACCACCTAGCACAGCTTTTGCCCCCCTGCGCTTCACCCATCCAGTAAGCCGCTTCGTGGCCCCATAGGGGGCTCCACCGATGGTCCCAGTGGAACCGCCCGCATGCGCCAACCACCACCCAGCACAGCACTTTTTCCTTGCGTTTCAACCACCCAGAACAGCGCTTCGTGGCCCCATAAGGAGCTCCACCGAAGGCCCTTGTGGGACCGTCCGCATGCGTCGGCCACCACCCACTACAGACCTTGCTCCCCGCGCTTCGCCCACTTAGTACAGCGCTTCGTGGCCCCATAGGGAGCTTCACCGAAGGTCCCAGTGGGGCCGCCCGCATGCGTCAGCCACCACCCAGCACAGCCCTCGCCCCCCGCGCTTCGTCCACTTAGCACCGCGTTTTTTTTTCGTGGCCCCATAGGGTGCTCTACCGCAGGTCCCAGTGCGGCCGCCCACAGCGTCAATTGCCACCCAACACAGCCCTTGCTCCCTGCGTTTTGCCCACCCAGTACAGCGCTTCGCGGCCCCATCGGGAGGTCCACTGAGGGCCCTATTGGCATCGCCCGCGTGCGTCAGCCACCACCCAGCGCAGCGCTTCGTGGCCCCATACGGGGCTTCACCGAAGGTCCAAGTGGAACCGCCCGCATGCGTCAGCTACCAACCAGTACAGCGCTTCGTGGCCACATCGGGAATTCCACCGATGGTCCCAGTGGGGCCGCCCGCATGCGTCGGCCCCGACCCAGTACGTCGCTTCGCGGCCCCATTGGGAGGTCCACATATGGTCCCAGAGGGGCCGCCCGAATGCGTCGGCCACCATCCAGAACATCGTTTCGTGGACCCATAGGGAGCTCCACAGAAGGGCCCCATTTGCACCACCTGCGTGCGTCGTCCACCACCCAGTTCTCCACTTCGTGGCCCCATTGACTGGGGGCTCCACCAAACCCCAGTGGCACCGCCCGCACGCGCCCCCACACCACCCGGCAAAACGTTTCGTGGCCCCGCAGGGAGCTCCAGTGGCCCGCCCGCATGCGACCCCCCCACCCGGTACAACGTTTCGTGGGCCCATAGGGAGCTGCACCGAAGGCCCCAGTGGCACCGCCCGCATGCGCCCCCCTTCCCAGTAAGCCGCTTCGTGGCCCCATAGGGGGCCCCACCGAAACCCCCACTGGCACGCGCGCGTCGGCCACTACCCAGTACAGCCCGCATGCGCCCGCCACGCCGAGCACAGCGTCTCGTGGCCCATAGGGACCCCCACCGCCCGCCCGCCCCACCGAATGCCCCAATGGCACCGCCCGCATGCGTCTCCCCCGCCCACTACGGCACCCCCCATCGAGCGCTTCGTGGCCCTATAAGACGCTCCACCGCAAGCGGCACGCACAACGCGTTACTCACAACTGCAGATGGTTGGGCTTCTCGCCAAATTAATTGTCAGGCTCTTTTCCAAGATCCGCCTGTAGAAGGACATGCCCGACCTTAAAGCTAGAGCCCAATTGAGACCAGCCCTACAAAACGAAAGTCCGTGGCGCATTGGCCAGGGCCCCATTTTGAAAGTGCCCCCGCTTCCGTTCCTGAAAGCTGGAGTAAACGTGTAGAAGGACTGTGCGCGGCGTTGGGGCGAGAGACCTATTTTGAAAACGACACCCTCCATCCTTGAAATTTCTCCATGCTATTAGGGCGAACGTGTGCGGCGCTACTGGGACAGCCACATTTTGAAACAGCCTAGGCCAGAGCCACATGTTGAAAAGACACCGCTGGCCATCTTTGAAATTGCTGGAATTGGTGAAGGCGAGCGAGCGCCGCCAAGGCGAGAGCTTCATTTCGGAAATGGCCCCCTCTCCTCTTTGGATACTTTGCAAGCTTTGAATACGAATGTTCGCGGTGCTAGAGCAAGGCCGTACTGTATAATCGATCCCCCGTCTTTCTTGAAGCTGGTGCAACGCTGTAAGGCGAATGAGCATGCGAAGCCGAGAGTTCGATGTTGAGAACGACCCGCTCGCCATCCGGAAGGATTAGGCGAAACGCTGGGCTCGTCCTACCAATTTGTCTGACAGCGCGATTGTGCGACAGGGAGGAGTCATTGAACATGAAACTTGGATCGAGGAGGAGGATCAATTCAGAGGCAGGAGGAAGGGGGGAGGCAAACCGACGAAGACAACCAGCAGGATGAGGATATAATATGAGGGCATAAGTTTTGAGGAGGAGGGGGATGGGAGGGGATATAGGATTATGTCGCCCAGGGCAATCATACCGGTGCCCTGGGGCCGGGTATTCGTAGTATGCCAAGTGCTAAGCCAAAGCACAGCGGAAATACAAGTTTTTAGACAGAGGATAGTGAAATTATTGAAAAAAATATGGAAACACAGGAATTGCATGTGCACACTTGTTCAAACTGTTGTCCTTTTTGTCTCTCCCAAGCTTTTCCACATTCTAGACGCCTCGCGTAACCCCACCAGCAATCCTTGGTCTTCCCCCGCGCACTGTCTCGGTTACTCTGCACAGCTGTTCTGCTTGTGCAGGTCGGCATGGAGTCTGGCGCCGCCACGGAGACTCATTCCGTTGCCTCCGTACATTCTTCTCGGCAGCCCGTTTACTTCGGTTCACGCTGCTGCGCCTATGTGCGTTTGCTTGTGAATTTCGAGCATGTTGTTATGTGCATGTGCAACTGCGAGTTTGTCTTGCGGGTGCGAGCTTGTCCGCCGACACTGGCGGCTTTGTTCGCTACTTCGCCCCGTTCCGCCACCCGGACGCCGCTTTCGCTCCTTGACCGTCGCCTTGGAGCCGCCGACCAAAAAAAATAACCCCACCAGCCGGGTTTGGCGTTTTTGTTCTTCGCTTTCGGCCTCGGAGCGTGCCGCGTGCCCGCAGCTTCTGCCTTCAGCCGCTGCTTTAGGACTGTTTGACCCTTGCGACGGCGCGCGGCCGTACCGCTTGCCCTCGCGAGCAAAAAGTAACCCAACGAGCCAGAGGAATTTCCTCGATCAGGGAAGTGGGCAGCACACAGAGGAAGGGTCCCCCAGTGGAGGGCTCTTGGAGCGTCTTGGGGGCTGCTTGGCGTCCCCAGGCGCCTCTTGAAGCGTCTTGGATGCCTCGGTGAGATTATTAGGGCCTCTTGGGGGTCTCTCGGGAGCCTTTTTGGGGCCTCTTGGGCGCCTGTTGGGGCCTCCTGGGGCATCCTGGGCGGCTCTTGGGGTCCTATGTGTTGGGTTGTCGCGGGGCCCCCCAAAAGGGCCTTTTGGAAGCGGTTTGAGCGTCTTTCGGGGGCCTCGTGGGGCATCTCAAGGGCCTCTTTGGGGCCTCTTGGGAGCGTCTTGAGCGCCTCTTGGGGCCTCTCGGGGCTTCTTGGCGGCCTCTTGAGTCCTCCTGGCGGCTTCTCGGGCAACAAATATCGAATGTTCGAGGCGTCTTGGGCTGTCTTGGGGCGGTCTCGGGAGCTTCTTGAGCCGTCTCGGAGCGCCGGAAAGCCGAAAATGCGAGACGGCCGAAGTCCTCCAAAAACCATCGTAAAATCTACGATTTTAGCCCCTTGGGGTCTTGGGACGCCTCTTGGAGCGCTCTTGGGGCCGTCTTGGGCCGTCTTGGAACCATTTTCGGGCGCCTTGGAGCACTCTTGGCCTCGGAATTGGGAATACGGTGTAACGTTCGAAGGACGCGAATATTGCATAGTGTGTGAGGGTTTGTTGCCTCGGGGACACAAGAGTCGTCTGAATTACGAAGGTCTGCGGCATGGAGACGCGAGCATTACGTAATTCACAAGGGATAATATAGCGCTGAGGGCGCGAACCTCGCGTATTTTTACGTGGCCCACGCCCCCCCCGGGAATTCAGGCAACGCGATCCGGACGTGATGCATTTGATTTTTTGGGCTCCCCCCCCTTCGCGCGGACGTCAGCAATTTACCGCAGGAAGCAGAAAACAGGATTGTAACATTGGAGACTTGAAACTGCAATTGGTGCAGGGAGCAGCACGCTTCGCCCTACAGCCTAGCCTGGTGGCCCCACAAGGTGGCCGGCGGAAGAGGAAGAGGGATGGAGGAAGAGGAGGAGGAGAAGGAGGAGGAGGAGGAGGAGGAGACGGCCGCCCAGCTGATTACAGAGTAGGGTGAGGAAGAGGAGGAGGAGGAGGAGGAGGAGGAGGAGGAGGAAGAGGAGGAGGAGGAGGACAAGGAGGAGGAGGAGGAGGAGGAGAGGAGGAGGAGGAGGAGGAGGAGGAGGAGGAGGATATGATGAGGAGGAGGAGGAGGTGGAGGAGGAGGAGGTCATGTCAACCTCAGCTCTGGCCAGGTGCTGCTCCCCCTCAGCCCTGCGCAAAGATGACCCCTGGGAGGCCCTCCCCCTCCCTCCAGCTTTCCTCATCGCCCTCGTCCTCGTCGTCTTCGCCCCTCATCGCCCTCGTCCTCCTCCTCCTCATCGCCATCCTCCTCGTCCTCATCGCCCCCTCCCTCATCTTTCCTGATCCCCCCGCCCTCGTCGTCCTCCTCGTCTTTGCCATCGCCATCCCCGTCCTCGTCGCCACCGTCCTCGTCTCCTCCGCCTCCTCGGTCTGAGGCCGCCGCGCCGGCAGACTGCCTCAGACGCTTGAGCGAAAGCTCGTGGGCAGATGTGGTGTGCACGTTAGCACGCCCGTCGTCGAGAGTACGGTAGGTTTGCGTCGTGTCGACCAGCGGCGACCCCAGCGCGGGCGTTCAAGGTTGAACGCCGCGGGCGACCCAGAATCGGTCGATGTTGAACGATTGGACGTTGCGGGAACGGCCGATCGTTCAAGGTTGAACGATCCCTGCGGTGTCAAAAACCAACGCTGGGGTCGGCACGACACGAACCTGCCGTAGGTGTTTCTGGGCTCCCAGGTCCCAGTCTGCGTCCAGGGCCTGCCTTCTTCGATCGTCGATGTGCGTTTGCTGCGTCCTGCTATTCTCTGGGAGGGCCTGATCCCATTCTGCTGTACCCGCCTGCCTGCTTCACGTGTCTGCCTGCTTGGTCCGATCGACGATGAGGACGGCGAGAGGAGTGCCCCCGCACCTGGGCTGCGCACACCCTCCTCGGCGCCCTGCCGAGGAGCGGCACGCGGCGGATCTACGACGTCAAGGCCAGTTGCCGTCTTCCCCTGGATGTCAGTGTGGTGCTGACGCGTTCGGCCTTGTCTCCGAGCATGAGGAGGAGGGGCAGAGGAGGAGGAGGAGGCGGAGAAGGAGGAGGAGACAAGGAGGAGGAGCAGGAGAAGGAGGAGGGGGATGAGGAGGAGAGGATCGGACGCTCCTGGAAGGAGGAGGAGAGAGAAGAGAGGTCACGCAACCGTCCTCCAGCTGCGCCGCCTGCACTAGCCGGCGCACGAAATGCGCCGCCTGCATTGGCCCTGACCTGGGGGCTCCCTCGGGGGCAAATGCCGAGAGAACCCCGCACGGCGCAGCCCATCGCTCGTCTCATCCCAGCCATGGCTGGAGACAGGGGGATGGGCCGCTTAGCCCCACAAGGCTACGCACGCCGCTCACGCCGCCGCGGCCCCTTCAGCCGCGCGGGCACTCCTGCGTTCACCGCGGTCTTCACGTCAACGTTGAAGCCGTGAACGTCGTCCTCGAACTTGCTCTTGGCAGAGGGCGCAGCCTCGTCCAGCGCATACCTCTTCTCGTCCAGCGCATACCTCTTCTCGTCGAGGCCGCCCCCATGCTCGACCGACTGGGCAACCAGCAGGCCCGCGACAGGCGCCGACTCCGACACCACAAGCTCCGACTCGGGCTGCACGCGCAGCCCCGCGGAGTGAACGGCCACAACTTCGTCGTCCAGCTCCACTTCCTGGATCGGGTCGTAGCTCTGCACCTCGTTGTATCCATCGCTCGCGCGAAGGTGCCGCTGAAGAGGCCGATATGGAGCTCCTCGTAGTCAGATGCCCAGACTGCGGCTGGGCGAAGGCGGGGTTCATGATGATCCAGGCCAGGCGGGAGGGATGAGGAGGAGGTGGAGGGGGAGGGGGAGGAAGCCGAGGGGGGCGAGGGGGAAGGTGGGAGGTCAGGAGCGGGTGGAGGGGGGGGGAGCCTGGGGAGGAGGAGGAGGAGGAGGAGGAGGAGGAGGAGGTGGAGGAGGAGGATGTTAAGGCGCCCGTCATCGACAAAGGCACTTGCAATCGAAGGCTGAATCGTTGGACTGATTTTGAGTGCTTCGGTTTCGGTTTAGGGTGGTTCGGGTCGGCTTGGGGCTCTTCTTGGATCCGACATTGTCTCATCGTGCCTATCATGCGGAGTGCCTCATTATGCCTCATCGTGCCTCATCGTGCCTATCATGCCGAATGCCTCACCGACGTCGATGGGGCGCTAGGTTCACCCTCTTCGTCCCCCCCCGCCCCACGGGCAGGAGTGGCCGACAGACAGAAACTACCTCTATCTTCTTCCTCCTCATCCTCCTCCTTACCCATTCGTTCCTCTTCCTCTTCCTCTCTCATCTTCCTCTTCCTCCTTACCTCTCTCCTCCTTACCTCTTCCTCTCCTTGTTCTGTTCCTCTTCTCCCCCTCCCCCCTCCTCCTCCTTACTTCTATCGTATTCCTCTTCATTTTTCTCCACGCTCCCTTTCCTTCCTTTCTCCTCCTCACCCTATCGTCCCTCCCTCGCCCCTCCCCCTTCCCTCCACCCTACGCCCTCCCTCCCCCCTCCCTCGTTGCCCCCATGTACTTGTCGAGTGAAGCGCGCCGCCGAGATGGCATCCGCACACCGCGCTCGCACGAATGCGAGCTACTCCCACTCGGGGCGCGGGGCCACGCGTCGAGTCCAGAGCGGAAAAGGCCCCACGCAGTTGTACGGCACCAGGTTGGGGGCCGACGGCCGACCCCCTGAAAGCCAAGGGCTCCCTCGAGGGCGCGAAGTTATTCGCGCTTCGCGGTCCTCGTTCCTTCTCCCCCTCCTCCTCGTCCTCCTATTCTCCCTCTGGGAGGGCGGCGCGAGAGCGCGAAGTTATTCGCGCTTCGCGCTTCGCGCAGCGCGAAGCGCGAAGTTGGGAGCCCTAGGAGAGCTCAGCAGCGGCTGCAGACCCCACTGTCAGCACAGGCAGCCACGCGAGCTTACAGCGAGTAAGTGTCCTCCTCCTAATCCTCCTCCTCCTCCTCTTCCTCCTCCTTGTCGGCCGTCAATCTCGGCAACCGCCCTCGTACTCCTCACGCCGAGTCCAAGATCTCAAAGAACTTGTCGCACTCCCGCTTGACCTGCTGCCATACGGAGCTGTGCTCGTTGGCGTTCACACCAGCCTCGATGTGCTGCGTGAGCGCGGTCATCACTTTCTTGTAGGTCTTGACGTCCTGCTCTCCCGTGAACGTCGGCACGGAGACCACCGTGCAGACGGGAGCGGCTGGCGTCTCCTTGCCTTTCTCTTTTTTCTTGTCCGTCGACGGGTCTTCCACGAGGCCTACGATCATCGGAACGAAGCCCAATGGCACGTACACGGCAGTCTACTTGGGCACCAACACGAAATCGTAGAACGTGACCGCTTTCAGCTTCTCACCGAGGGTCTCATCGTTCGCTTCGAGGAACAGGGGCAGGCTGCTCAGCGTCGTCACGCCCGCGGCCAGCAACTCAGACAGAGAAGCCATCTTGTGGCAACGCCCGCCAACCACCGCCCCCTCCTCCTCCGCCTCCTCCTCCTACTCCTGCTCCTACTCCCGCCTACTCCCTCCTACTCCTCCTCCTCCTCCTCCTCCTCCTCCTCCTCCTCCTGCATCCTCCTCCTCCTCCTCCTCCTTCTCCTCCTCCCTCTCCTACTCCTCCTCCTCCTCACCTCCCCATGGCCATCCCCCTAATCCCCATCCCCCCGCTGCCCATTTTCCCAGCCACTCCTCCCTTCTACCCTTGTACATCTCCCACCTCCACTCCTTGAGAGCGGGGCGAGTCTGACTATGAGTAGGTCGGAGTTGGAGTGGGTATGAGCGTGAGCGAGTCTGAGCGCGAATGGGTCAGACAATGCGTGGTCTGAGTATGGTGTGTCTGAGTAGAAGTGAGTCTGAGTGTGGGTCCAAGTGCGAGCGAGCCTGAGACTGTCAGTCTCAGGCTCGCTCGCACTTGGAACCACCATCAGCACACCGTCACCAAACAAGTAGGGAGTAACTTCACAAGCATAGCAAACGCAATGCAACACACGTTACTGGGCAACGTGGGGCCACATCGACGCGAGCACCGTGCAGGGTGGACCCCCCCCCATCCGGGTCTGACGGTCTCTGGCGCCCCATCGCGGCATCAGATCCGTTACAGGAGGACCCCCCGCCCGCCACCAGGTGTCACGCTTTGTGGCCCCCTTCAAGCTAGACCCACACACCTCTGGCCCGCCCGCAGTGCTGTGGGGTGAGTCGTCTGGGCCCCTACCCTTCCGCACCACCACCACCCCCTTGCATCGAAGCGTTCAGCAGAGTGGCCCACCTTGATCAGCACAGTGCCAGTCATCGCCGCGAAGAGCCCGCCCATCCCAAGTAGTGGTGCCGCATTGTAGTCCATGTTGAAGTGGTACGCCTTCGCAGCGAGAATGAAGGGCGACTTCACTGCTGCATGCATCTCAGCTGGTACGGCGAGGCCGAGCTCGCCCACGTCGAGGTCACACTCCATCTGCACGCGGCTGGACCCAGCAACGCCAGATATCTTGGCCACCAAGTTCCCAGCCTTCCTGGACAGCTTCTCCCCGTTGTCGGTGAACAGCCACTTGCCCAGCAACTTCCCGATGGTACCGTCCATCGCGAGCTCGGAAGGGATCCCGATCTTCTCCATCGTAAGTTCCGTCAGCACGGCCTTCGGCGCCTGGGTGTTGCCGACCGCTTCCTCGTCCTGTCCAAGAGGGCGAGGGAGAGGGAGGAAGGAGCCAAGGGGAGGAGAGGGGATACATGATGATACAGATCCTTCAGCTGCGTGAGGTCGGCCATGTTGGAGCCAAGCATCTTCGCCAGGTTCTTCTTGGCGGTCCCGCTGCTCAGGATGGGGTTGGCGAAAGCGTCTACCTTGCGACGCTCGGCCCTGCTGGCGATGCGCTTCTGCTCGCCTGCCTCGGCTTTCACCTCGTCGATCGCGCTCTGCGCCTCGTCGATCTTGTGCCTGGCGTCGGCGACCCTCGTGATCGCGGATTTCAACGTCCTCAGGTTGTCGACGATCGTGCGGTCTTTGCTGCCCTGCTTCCAGCCCTTGACGTCGTCGATCTCCTTGGTGGCTATGGCGGACGCTCCTTGGAACTCCGTCACGCGCGGCTCGAAGTCCAAGGCGACAATGTCAGACTCGTCCTCGACCGCGTGGAACTTCTTCTGCAGCCTCGCGAGCTTCTCCTTCACCTGGTAGCCGTTGCAGGCGGAGCGTAGCAGGAGCCTCGCATTACCCTTGCATTCTTTCTTCCACGCGATGAAGTCGCCAGGCGGCATGGTGCCGTCGTACTGCGGGAGGTCCTTTACCTCGCCCTCGCCCTCGTCGCCGCCCTCCTCTTCACGGTCGCTGCCGACTGCTGATGGCGCCTCGGGAGCTTTCCCGCCCGAAGCAGGTGCTGGAGGAGATGCTTGAGGATGGGGCGTCGGCGGCTTAGCTTCTGGAGAGCTGCCAGGAAGCTGGAACTTCGGGTTCTGGCCGAATCCCATGGTAGTTCTGCTTGCACTCCCATGTGACGAAACCCTGTTCCTCTTCGGCCTGCCACCGCCCATCGCCGAGAGCAAGTTCCCGCCGTGGCTGCTGCGGGCCCTCTCGGTGTCGTCGGGCAGGAGATCGCTATCGGACTCCACCATCTCTGCACTGGCCTTCGGGAACAGACAGAAGGCACACTGAGCGAAGTGGATGGTAGCGGGGGGGGATAATGGATGGACGAAGTGTCACGCTCAGCGTGGCACTTCGTCCATCTCTCATCCCCCCAACTAACCATCGAAGCAGTAGAAGCCACAGCACAAGCAAAGGCAGCATGGCGAGTCCACTGCCATGAACCCTGGCTGGCCTTGGCATTGGAACTCCCGCCCTCGCGCAACGCTCCTGACCCTGCAATGTCGTCGAAGAGGGAAGAGTGCAGACTCGACAGGCCAGACGCCATCAAGTTGCGGCGCCCGTCCTTCCAAGAAGTAGCCCGCTCCTGCAGACGCATACCGACAAGCTAACTGCACAGTTGTGGTTTCAGGGGGGATGGCCTGGTTGATTTCTGCGGGGGGGGGGTCTTTGACAAATCCTAGTGGCCGAAGTTCACCCTGACGATGCCACCCAGAATGGTTCAACACTGTTGTGACACAACAAAAAAACAAAAAACTGAGCACCCCATTTTTTTCTCGTGCGATGCACAGCCACTCCTCCCCTTCCCCCTCCTGCTCCTGCTCCTCCGCCTCCTCCTCCTCGTCCTCCCCCTCCTGATCACTCTGTACTCCTTACTCCTTACTCCTCACTCATCCTCCTCATCCTCCTCCTTCCTCCTCCTCCTCCTCCTGCTTACTTCTTCCTCCATCCTCCTCCTCTTCCTCCTCCTCCTCTCCTCAGGGGTAAGCGATGAGGACACCCCCTCATCCTTCATCTGCGTCAGCTTCTGATGGGCGATGGTCTCCGCACCTGTCAGCTTCAAGGGCTTCTGAACTGCGATCTCGAGTCGGCCCGAGTCCCTCAGCTTGGAGATGTCGGGGTTGGCCTTGCCCTCCGTCCACTTGGCCAAGGCTTGAGCCTCGGTCCACCTGCGATTGTGCATGTACCAGGCTACCTAGGCGTCCTTGTCGAGGTAGATGGCCGAGCGCTTCTTCGTGATCGAGCTCGTCTTGCTAATGAGTTCCACGAACGTCACGACTTCCTCGCGCGTCTGGCTACTGCGCGTGTGCTTCTTGTCGGTCACCAAGCACATGCCGATGCCCTTGAACGTGGTGTAGTCGTTCTTTTTGCACAGCATCACTTGCTTCTTCAGCTCTTCGCGGCCCTGCGAGTTGATCAGACGGTCCAAGCTCTGGAGCCCATTCAGGCACTTGCAGTGCAGAGGCTTGATGCCGGATTTGCCGTACTTGGTGTAATCACGCTTCTCGATCGGCTCATCGCACAGGCTGCACATCATATCCTCGTCCTCGGAAGATTCGCCGCCTGCGCCAAGCAGCCGTTGCACCGCGGCCGCGAGCATCTCCTCATCGCTGTCGCCGTCGGCTGGCATCTCTCATCAACTTGTGTTCTTACAGCCCCCCAGGGTACAGGTGGCCTCCTCGGGACCATCTGGCATTGAACTGGACCTCGTGAGGCCCTTTGCTGTAAAACATGCCAACCCCCGTGCCGTTTAGCGCTGTCTCGCTTAGCCGCCATACCCCCATGGCGCACAGGTCTGGGCTCGAAATCCCCCTCAGCACCCCGCCCCAAGTTACGTTGGATCAATCGGTCCTGCGTGAGAGCTCGTCTTGAAGATAGCGAAGCCAGTTCGCTCGTGTAGTTGGTGCCCCCGTGGTGCCTCAGACTGCGGCGTGAGCCAAAATGGCTGCGGACTTCTGACGTGCTTACGCATTGCGTGCACACGGCACCCAATCAGAGAGACAGCCTACAACTTACAAAAGTGTCCGTACCAGGAGTTGAACCCCAGCGTTAAGCACGCATACGGACGTGTCCTCAACCAACAAGGTCAATTGAGCACGAGGATCTGAAATTGTATCATACGTACGTATATGTGAGGCAAGGAACCTAGATATGACACGGATACAAAAACACGACCGACGCACTCAAAATCGGTTCTGAAGCACTCAGAAATCGGACCGACGCACCCAGAATCGGGCCTGAAGCACCCAGACATCGGACCTAAGCACTCAAAATCGGTACCGAATCACTCAAAATCGGTACCGACGCACTCAGAATCGGTACTGTGGATACAAAACCCGCTTTGTATCTGAATTGTTGTGTTTGTTTGTGGTGTCCTAACATGTGTGTTAGGCATGATGGGTCGGCCCCATGAAGATATGTTCTCTGTGTGCATATGACACGCAGCTATGGCTTGGCATGATACTGTGACCCCAAGTGCGTACTTACGCTTCTACTCATACCCGTGTGTCGTTCTCCCATTGCACACTTCCCCCCTCTCTCCTTCTGCTCCTCATCGGTGTCCCCTCTCCTCCACTGACCCCCTGCCCTTCGTGCTCGCCGCTACTCCACATGGGGATGGCTGATGGTGGTGATGGCGATGAATAAAGTGATGGGTATGGTGATGGTGATGTCGATGAAGATGATGATGTTTGTCTTTGTTGCGTTCATTCAGTTGGCCATCCATTGTCTTCCAATCTTTGTCGCTGGTCGGCAAGACTTGGTTCCATGTGAAACATATGTTCCTGTCGGTCGCCTGCGCCAGCACCCATGCTGTGCCACGCGGCGCAGAATGCCAAAGGCTCGAAGCGCCCCAGATGTTGAGTGAACTTCATGCTACGGGTTTTCTGGCATTTCACGTGACCAGGGCGCCTACATATCACAATCAATCTCGCGTATCCACCTGGCACGTGCGACCTATCCTCGAACCGCAGGGGAGCGCCGTCAACGTTGTCTGGCAGCGCTGCTCGAAGTTCCACTGCAGCCATGTCAGGCCCGTCATCATGGGGGCCATCCGATTGCTGGGCATCACCAGGTGCAGGGGTAGAGCGAGAGCTGGGCGAAGATGAAGAGCTAGAACTCGACCCTTTTGAACTTGAAGAGTCGGAGCCACCTGACGTATCATCGCCGCCCTCCTCTGAGACCCCGTCATCGCCCTCTCTTGGGCGAGGGGTCAGAGGCGCGCCCTTGTCCTCATCATCAGGGGGTGGTGGTTCATCTGGAAGTGGATCGCCCCCCTCCTCGGGCTCTGGCACTCCAGGTGGCACGTGCGGACTCCCAGGAGGAGTGGGCAAGCCATCTCTGGCCTGAAGAATCTCGTCCGAGTCCGAAGGCGCCCCTGGTTCAGGCCCGCAGTCAGCTGCCAATGGCGGTTCGGCATCGGGCATTGGGGCCTCCCCATCGCCCTCGATCGCCAAGGGGCCATGGGCAGGGAGGCCTTTCAGAATTCTGTCGTATTCAAGTGCCTTCAGATTTGGATCAGCACGCATGCCCTTCAATAGCACCTTACAGTAACCCTGCGGCTGGCCTGGTACCACAACGTCAACCACGCCCTTTCCAAACAACTCGTCCAGCTTAAGACCAACTTGCAAGTAAAACTTAGGATCGGACTTACACTTCATGCTGAAAACCCGTGTCTCGTCGCCAGGGGTGTGCGTGATGTCTGCCACACGGGGTCTCCAGCCCAGGGCTTCCAGTTTTCTGATAATGAACCTAGTGGGGCATTGTGGGTTGTCCAAAGGAAGCATAGTCGTGACGGCCGACGGCTCGAACAAGTCGATCGCGCCCTCGATTGCCGAAGCTTTCGACTTCCACACCCGAAGATTGTTGAACATGTTTTCCCACGTGCTGATGCGCAGCCCCTCGTGAGGCTCACCCTCCCCAGCTGGTGCCACAGTTGGCATCTCAGCGTCGCTGTCGCCACAGACGAACATGCGCTGCAACACGCAGTTCACGATTGATGTGGTGTGCTCTCTAAGGCTGCCCTCGATGTGCCTGACAAAGTGCAACGGCTTCGACGAGCAGCGCAATAGAAGGACTATCATGCGTTCACCTTAGGTTTCCAGCGGCACCGAGTAGAATTTGTTAGACACCAGCACGTGCAACAGACATTCACTTCGCATTCGAGTGGAAAGGTCTCCTCGGCGCATGGCCTCCCCGCCCTCACCATCTTCGCGGGCAGGCGGCGGCACTGGAACAAGGTCACCGCCAGGGTCTCCGACGAGCGGTGCCAGCGGTGCATCGGGACCATCTCCGTCGTCTCCCTCCTCCCACGTCCTGTCCCCGTCTATGATGCTGTCCCAATCAACTCTGGCATAATCCTCCAATTGGTAAACTTGCTTGTACGTTTCCTTTTGCGGCTGTCTCAGTCTCCGATGAAGGCGGCCAGGCTTGACTTGTAAAATCCTGAGGTGCAATCTTCGCAGGCCGAACGCTACCACCCCGCGTTTCATCCACAAGAGAAGCCCCCCTTGGCCCAAGCACGGGATCACGAGCGAGACCCTGGGGAAGCGAAATTGCGCAGCCAGAAGGTATGGAGACAACCCCAGACATCGAACACATGCGGGCGACTCGACCGACCGACCCACGACACGACATACGAGATACTATAGGTTATGTGTTGCAACGTGCGCGTGGGGAGTAGCGTGCGGCCCATGACATTGCACCTCGGTTCCGATAAGGTTTCGAGCATTCCCGTGGTGTCCTCGACCATTGCGTGCATGCTTCCCGAAATAAGGCAAGACCACGCTCAGACGCAATGTACTCCTTCGCGGCCGCGATGTTCTGTGCCAGTCTGTTCGAGGACAGTTGCCGCAACAGTTTTGAAGAAGACGCTCGTATCTTACACAGCCGATTGGTGCGATGCAATCCTTCGGCCCTCGACGATGATATGGAAATCTGTCTGAAAACGTTCTGGACCTCGAGCAACTCCGTACTTAGCCCGTCGGTCTCTCCATTTGCATATTGCCTGATCTCAGTCTCGTGCAAAGAAAACAAACGTTGCGTTATGCGATGATGTCGCCTGTGATCTATCTCGCCCCACTGTTGGATCATCAAACGCGCCGCAGCCCGAGCAGACACTACAGCAAACAGAGATGGGAGCTGATTCAACCACTCTGTCTTTAAGCTGACCTCGTAATGTAGACGACGGCGCAGAAATGTGAAATCCTGGAAACCATTTGAATCAGTATCGAAATCGTCGGCCCTCGCAGCATTCCCCATGGCTAACAAATCTCTTAGATAATCGCCTACGCGAGAGTTTACCTGATGCAACCGTCGCCCGATCCAGACACAACGCGCTTTACGCTTTGCCTTCAAATCCTCTGCGTGGCAATCGCATCCCAAACCCCACGTGCGAAGCCTATCCGTGAGACCAGTGATTATTTTCATTGCTGCAACCCATACCCATATCCCACGGTCTCTGCACATTTGGTAAACAATAGCAGCTTGAGAGCGCCCTTCTTCGCGAGCACCGTGGAACCACCGTTGGCTGAAGTGGTTCTCGCATATGACCCTGACCTTGTCAATGTCTTTGAATACATAATGAAGAGTTTCTTAACGCCATTTGGCAAACGACCCAGTGAATGACGTCAGCAAAGATGCCACAGCCCCCTGGCCCGCTGCTCGCAAGTGCATTTGCATGACTGATCGGTATTCGTCGGTCCGAAAGAATTCTGTGAATGTTTGAAGCTTGGACAATATACCAGGCCACGACCGCAAAGAATAGAAAGAATTCTTGAGCGCCCCGCTCAAGAGATGGCTCCAATCGGGCACGTGCAGCGCATTCCGAAAAAGATAATCGATTGCATCACGTCTCGGAATGACTCGCAGGCCGAAGTACGCGGCCCACGCTGGTAACATATTCTTGAAATCGGCCATGAGAGACTCTGGGCCTCCATCCGTTGCGAACGAACACACGTCCAAGCAGAAACGCTCGATGTCGTCATATCTGGGACCCGCTATCAGAAATGTCGCCCAAAGCAAGGCAGCTGTTTTGTGCACTACGCTAACATACCCATATGCAAGTGTCAGACAAGGCAGTATGATTTCATGCCACTCGCTCGCTCCCAATAAGTATATCTACGGCCATGCTGAACACTTCCCCCCCAGTGACAGGTGACGCATCGCACGTGATGTGAATCGTTCGAGGCTTACCTTTTGCGCGTGCTTCTGCAAGGAACTCTCGTGTAAGCAACATGCAGGTGACGTCCAGCCGAGGCCGACTTCTCTGGATCGTATCCCGGGAAGGCCATTCGAATCCATTGTCGACCAGCTCGGCCAACATATGTTGCGATTCCTGTGGCCACATATCACGGACGGCAGCCGCCGAAGCGTCTGCTATATGTTTGGAGTCCTTCAAAAAAGATGCAGCCTCAATGAACCTTAACATATCTTCTGGTGCGAACTGGCCTATCCATTGGGTTCCCGTGACAACCGTTCTGTGTTGATGGATGTGATGACCCTGCAATGGCGGGAATGCGTTAGCAAATGCCTTGCGGTCGCGCAGAGATGGGCGAGATCGCATCGGGAACATTAAACATTTCATCCTTCTTATGAGCACCAGCCAATGAGATAGTTCCAGGCAGCCTTGCACGACCAGGTTTGCAATGTCAACAGATACTGTAAACACATCTGTGATAATCCCATGTGTAGCAATGAATGTTTCCAGCGCCTCTCGACGAACCACTCGGGAACGAACCTCTTTGAGAAGGGCCTGGCGATCGGACAAGTCCGAAGATATGTTTGGCGGCTCCAGAATGGACACGCAGTCCATCACACGATATGCTAATATGCCAATGGGAACACCCTGGCGCCGGCGGCGCCCATCAGTAAATGGCACAAACTCATGGGTAGGGTCTTTGACGTGATCCATCTGGCGCAGTTGCCACTGCATCGCCACAAGGCCGAAGAAAGCAATATCACCCTCTGCCGCAAGCAAGCGAACGCCTGCAAGCTTGTTTCGAAGCGCCACCCGCCCCAGACGAGGGTTCTGGAGAGCAGCGTTGCCCAGCGCGGCAGCGACGCACAGCGGGCCCTCCTCCAGTGGCGGGCGCGTCAAGCGCCGACGTTTAGGTCGAACGTCAACTTGCAGGCGCTCGTCGGCGCTGGACGCACATTGAACTTCCAATATTCCAGAGCTCGACACAGAAATGTACAGTAAAGCGTGAATCTTCAGCCCAAATGGCTACGAATCCAAGCATTCACAACAAGGAAAACGACAATGAATCCAATATGGCCTGAAGATGTTTCGAGTCCAGATACACAACGATGATGTTGTGGGCAACTCAGACGGCTCGATGTAAGGACCTCGCGCACCCCGCCCGATCGTATGCAATATTTGGATGAGGCCAAGTTGTCGGGGGAATACTAATGACAGTTCCTGGAGCATTGCGCGCTTCTCAGAAAACTCCTCCCAGATCCCTCAGTCCTCAGTTCCCTTGGCTCCCTTAGTTTCCTTTCCAGTTTTCCTCTCAGTTCCCGATGTTCCCGTATAGTTTCGTTATATGATTTCTTGGGTCCCTAAGTTCATTGGGTGCGTACGACGTACGTCGCACATACTACTGATACGGTTTAGCACTTTGCTGGCTCAACAAACAGTCGATGGGAATACCAAAGGCACCGTTATTCTCTTAACAACGCTATGTGTTCGGAGGCCTAGTTTATGTTGCGCACGACCTAGATTTGTATCCGATACGCCGTGGGTCCCTGGGGCCTTAGAAGTAGGGCTAGCAGTTCACAGGCCCCTTAACAGAGGAGGAGGCAGAGGAAGTAGTAGGAGGAGGACGAGGACGAGGACGAGAACGAGGACGAGGTCGAGGACGAGGTCGAGAAGGACGAGGAGGACGAGGAGGACGAGGAGGAGGAGGAGGAGGAGAGGAACGCGAGAAGTTCTGTCGTTCACAGCTTGACCAGCGCAAGACAATGCTGAGAGGGGGATCGCTCCTTCACCTCCTGTCCACCTTCTCAATCTCGGCCCTTGCCCCCGGCACAACGATGCGGTACCGAAACCGATGGTGATAGTGTTGATATCGTCGGCAGTGCCGAACAGAAGGCGTTTCGGACTTGTGCGGCCTGGACCGACGCGAGGACGGAGGATGGGAGAGGCGGGGCGGGCGAGAGAGGAGAGCGGCAGCAGCGGTATAAGTGTGAATCAGGGGGAAGAGAGGGAGCAAGGAGGATGGATGGGAAAGCGGGCCAACATCGGAAGACCCAGGATTCGCAGTACCGGACCAACGAATTCGAAGTACGAGACCATGAATTTGAAAACACCCAGGACTCTTGAAACAAACACCCCGTAGTACGGACACTGGACGGACAACATTTTACCCGAGGATCTTCGGGGGAAAATCGGACCCTTCCTGGGGCGCGCTACAGGAAAAAGGATCTACCACATCATGGACCCCATCGGCAAGGCGCACTACACGGGATGCCTCAAGAGGAAACGAACCAGAACACACACCGACCAGGACTACGGTTTCATCCGAGGACGGCGCCGAGAGGGAGCTATAGTGACCATGGTGGTGGTGGAGTACCGAGCGAGACAGGAAGGGTGGAACTTCGCATCGTCGATGAAGGACATGAGCAATGCTTTCGCGAGCTGCGCCTGGCACGAGATGGACGAGGCCAACAAAAAAACATACCGGAGGACATGGAGGAACTAGGCCAGCAGAGGTATAAGCGAGCGACGTTTAACATACCATGCCGAGACCGACCAAGAGGTGCATGTATAAAACCACACTGCGGAGGACTGATCGGCGACCCGTACATGGTTCAGAATTTCGTTGCCAGCTTCGCGCCAAGTGTACAACAATGGGTGCAAGACTGCAAGGAACAACTCCCCCGCGACCACTTATTAAATATTGTATGGAAGCAGCGAACTTTTCCAGCATCCAGTTTACCTTGGACTCACCAAGTACGCGAACGACTTGCGCAAACTCATCCTAGTACAGCAGGCGGACGCGCGAGATCTCGTACGTCAGGCCCACATCGTGGACAGAGCGCTGAACGAGAGGCTAGACAAGACCAGGATGAGGCAGAACCAGGACAAACAGGAGAACATCGTGAGTTTCCAGGGCGAAGGCTCGTCAGCCCCCACCAGAACTACGGAGCGGAACTCACCAAGCGCATCGCGGCCATGAAGAAGAGCTACTACGAGTGCGGGG
This sequence comes from Prorocentrum cordatum, assembly GCA_963575745.1. NCBI lineage: Eukaryota > Dinophyceae > Prorocentrales > Prorocentraceae > Prorocentrum > Prorocentrum cordatum. The sequence continues at coordinate 296,690 of CAUYUJ010005747.1, read as the reverse complement.
CGTTCTGGAGCAAGGCCAACATACCCTACATATGGAAACGAACTGTACTACTCTGCAGGGTCATCAACACTGGCCTCTCTTGCATCGAGTGCTTCCTGCCGGCAGCCATGGAATACCGACAGCTACAGAGCGCAATGGGAGCATTACTCCGACGAGCGATGAGGGGCAGAGCCACGACGTACCACGAGGACGGGAACGTGAGGAGCATGAGTACCTTGGAAGTCTTTCGCCATTGGCAAATACTGCCGCCAGCGGAAGAGGCACTGGTGTGGAGAGTCAGCTGGCTAACAAATATCCTCCGCTTCCCTAACAACCACAAACAGTTGATAGTTGCGCTCTTCGGCCGAGTCGAGTTCGAGACCAACGATGCGAACTGCGACGCGATCCATAGCGACACCAACCCCTGGGCCCAGAGGTTTCTTGAGGACATCCAGCGCGCTTGCGGGGTGTCGGAGGGTTTCCAGTGCTTCTTGGGGGAGGGCAAGAACGTAACGATAGGCAAGCTCTTCACGCTAGACATTAGAGAACTCGTATTTCTGGATCCACGGGAAGTCCGAGCAGCTAAGCTAATTGTATCAGCGCCTCCCGTACAACACGACCATAACGATGAACAGCGAGAGTAGAGACCAGTGAGAGTATCGAGTCCATCCTCTTTCGGCGTGCCCACCGCTTTTGCCCTGAGGTCGCCCGTGAGCATATCGTCATCCTGAAAGAGAACATAAAAAGAGTGTGCAAAGCAACGAGTATGTATGTTGGCATGGCTCCCTTTCGTTTGCTGACTGGATCTGTCTGCGCGAGCTCCCGATTTCACTCAGCCCCAAGAGGGTGTCTATTCGGGTGCCAGACCGTCGACGGAGTCGACAAAACGATTCGCTTCGCCATTATTCTTCTAGTCCGAAGCTGGAATCACTTCTCAGGAGATGGATGGGGGGACATATTCGAGTCTTGCAAGGTGAGCGCTCATTCCAGCGGTTTCCCTCTTGCCTCCTCCTCGCATTTGACGATGTTGCTGGTCTCCTCCGTCGTGCTTCCTGCGTGGAAGCCTTTCTTGCGGCCCTGAACGCCCGTCGAGTTGGGCGCTCTGCCGCTGCTGAACAGGTGTTTGAAGCCCGTCTGCGCGCGCTGGCCCGCCGCCACCCAGCGCTCGCAGACGTTTGGCGCGATGCAAGTGTTTGGGTCACTCGCCGTCTGGCGAGGGAGGGGGCCCCGGGAAGGCGAGCGCTGCCGCCGCGGGTGCACGGCGCCCCGCGCGGCAGGTGGGAGCTCCCCTCGGATGGTCAACCCCCCCCTTGCCGCGGCAGAGTGCGGACTGCTCGACCAAGGAGTGTAGACCGCCTTGCGCAGGGACTCCAAGAAGCCTGGTCTGCCCGGGGGCGCTCGCGCTCGCCGGCCGTTGCTTGAGCTCTTCTGCGCCGCCCCCCTTAGCAGCCAGTTGCCGGTTCGTCCGAGGCTGGTCTGCGCGGGGGGGGCGCGCGCGCGCAGGCACCGTTTGCTGATTTCTTCTGCGCATTGCCGTGGCGCAGAAAAAAAAGAAAAATAAAAAGAAAAAAAGAAAAAAAGAAAACAATACTATATATATAAACGATGAACAGCGAGAAAAGATTGCGTTGGACGAACAAAAGGTATGGAAATGCGAACTACACTATTCCGACGATTTGTCTGCCAACAGCTTCCGCGGACAGATCGCCAACCATGCGGCATGTGGCATGCTATTTACAAGCAAGAAGGCACTGCACAGTCATATCATACGAGCTCATCGTGTACATAACCTAGCAGCAGCCTTGACAAGCAATAACGAGTGCATCAAATGTTGACAGGTATTTACTAGCAAGGGCACGGCCTGGAAACATCTAGCACGCAGTATGATCAGAGGGGGCTGTAATCGCGACACTACAAAGAATCAGTACCAGCCGACACCTCATGATCCGAAATGCCCGATCTGTAGTCATTTCGCCTTGGACAAATACAGCTGCCAATGACATCTCCTTGCGCACCCGCCGAGGAAGCTACTTCAACCAGACAGGGGTGTCGCTATTCGACGAACGACCCGGAGGGCAAGCGCTGCCGAGACCAGCGGGGGGCCGTCCAGACCGCAGCCGCGGACGCCAGGGGCAAGCGCAGCGAGGGGGAGGAGCACCAGCCCCTGCAGGCCAATAACAACAGATGATGGACTTGACGGCCAGGCTGACCCTCACACTCGCACGGGAGCAAGCCGAACTAGCCGCCGCAGTACTACAGACATGGGGGATAAGCACGGAGGCCAGTATCGCTTCCTCGGGGCCCGACGCGGGCAAGGCATACAACGACCAGGCGCAGGACCTGAGCCAGCGAGCCAAGAACGGAGAGCAGGTAGAGACCGCGGCCTTGGGGGGCCCGCGCGTGAAGGCGTGGGCCGAGGTGTGCGCGTGCATGGACAAGGCGCTCGGGGAGGGCGCGGCCAGCACGATCTTGGAGCAGTAATACTGCGACAAAATCTTGGGAGGAGCGGCCGACGTCATTGGATATTCAGTTCCAGTTTTTCGCGCCCGGCGCGACAGGCGCAAGGGCGGACAGGGCAAAGATAAATTCATATTCCAATTCACGTTCAACCCGAACGACCACCAGATCGCGACAATCCTGATCAACCAGCAGAAGAAGGAGGGAGCAACGCGCGGTGTGGGATCGGCACCGCGCGGGGCTCTGGAGAGGGGGCTGGGCCGCCCGGTCAACGGTTGAGAGGGGGTGGAGAAGGCCAGCATCATATGGGCTTACGCCAAATCCTGAGTGAGAGGTTGCCCTGCACAGTGCCCAGAGCTTTTGAAACAAGCGCGCGGTCCAGAGAGCTCGCGGCCAGAGGTAGCCTCACCCCACCTCCTTTTCAGAGCGCCCCCGAGATTTTCCAGTTCAGAGGCCAAGGTTTTCCAGATTACTTTTTGATGCACCGCCCTCCTCCCCCGCCAGAACCCAAACAAAATGGTCGAGGCAAGGGGGGGCGAGCCCGAGGTAAAAAACCAGGGACAGCAGGCGAGGTAGGTTTTCCGCAAGGGGCGGGCGCTACCCCACCCTTCCGCCTCTGCGTGGGGCTTCAGGTGCGGGTTGGGCCCGAGCGCTCAATGGCGCTTGCTCAACCAGCGTACGAAGAGAACCCAACTAGGACGATTCGAAAGTAATTTTATGAAGCTGCCCACTGACACACGGCAGTGAAACTCGTCCCCACGGCTCGATCGATCGATCGTTCTCTTCCTCCCTTTCCTCCTCCTCCTCCGCGACAGCTCCCTGACAGCGACAGCCGGGGGCCGCTCGATGTCGCAGAGGCCCTCGAACCCGTCTGTCGAGGACGATATCAGCTGCGCGCAGGGAGTTTCCTGCTCTTGGTGTTCTTGTTCGTCCCAGAGCTGTTCCTCTAGAAACTTTTTCCTGAGGGTCCAGCGATAATCCGGGTTATCGGGCTCGCTTGCCCCCCCCCTCCCCCCTTGCGCAGGTCCGAAGCGGCACGCGGTGCGCGCGGGTATACTTGGGGTTGTCCATGGCGAAAAGGTTAGGATATCGGCTGGTACCTCCACCCCCCCGCGGATAGCCAGGCTATCGCCGAACAGTGGAAGATGCCTATTGCTCATCGGATCCAGGGACACCGACGGTGGACCCAGGGTGGAAAGTTGCCCCTTGGGGAAGGCGTCGTAACCTTGGGGCTCGAAGATTGAACAACAAGTCATGGATTCGGGCATGCCGCCTGACAAGCACATTCTTCGATGCATGGCCAGCGCTGGCGCCGCGAGGCGCAGGAAAAAACATCTGGATTCAGCGGGTTCCCCCCCCCCCCCTCTTTGTCAGCCACCCGGCATCGTCCGCCCCGAACCGTTGTCCAGCCACCCCGCATCGTCCGACCCAGACGAACGATGCCCTTCTCTCTTCAACACGGGGTATCCAGAAAGCTCGACGCTTTCCCCATGGGGGTTTGTTCGCCCCGTCGTCGGTGGGCGACGGCCCCGGAGACCCAAAACGGGCCCCGCGGGCCGAAATTGGTGAAAACCATTTGTTTTGAAACCCTCGAAGGATTGCAACAAAAACCCTTGGTTTTTGTTGCAATCCTTGGTTTTTGGTTTTTGTTGCAATCCTTCGTTGGTGGGTCCTCGTGTTGAGTCCGCAGCGCCGCTCCCCGCCTCGCCTCCTCACACTCCCCCCCCCTACTCTTATGTCGGGCCGGCCCCTTCCACAGGGGGAACATTCAAACATAGTAACACATAGTTTTGGGACGATTGGTTTAAAATATTCTTTGACAATGTTGGAGCATTTTTTTGCTATTTATTGTTTTCATCCAAATTCCGCCTGTAGGGGGCCAGGTGGGTGCGTGCGTATGGCGGCGCCGCCCCATCTCGGCGATCACATGTTTCGCGGCCCCATCGGGAGCTCCACCCACGGCCCCAGTGAGGGTTTCCGCATGGCGGCGCAGCCTCATTTTGGCACACCCCGCACACGCTGTGTGCCCTCGCTGGGAGCCCCACTGAAGGCCCCAATGGCATTGTCCGAGGCAAAGTCTGGTGGGGGCACTGCCCCATTCCGATACGCCTCTCACACGCTTTGTGGCCTCGTATGGAGCTCCACCTGCGGCCCCCATAGCCTTGGTCCGCGTGGCACCACCGGAAACAGTTTGCACATCCCTCACACCCTCCGTGGTTCCCTTCGTGGCCCTCGCACATTTCGTCTAGCCTCGCACATTTCGTCTAGCCTTTCGTGGCCCTTGCACATGAGATGGAGGTCTGTGGTTGTTCCAGTCTTTGCCTTTGGAGGGCGGTGCTGCTTCCTGTCCGAGCAATGTTGGGCCCCCTCGCAGGGCGTCGGCGAGGGCGAGCACAAGCCGCTGAGCCTTCTGTGCCCGGACGGGCCGATCTGCCGCCCTTGCTCATTCAATCAGTTAGTCGAGGTTTAAGATTTGAGGCTTGGCCTTTTGGGGCCTCCAAGAGGTTTCTCGTCGCAACGGCTTCGTTCCATTCGATCTTCTGGTCGAACACACCCCTTTGAATGGTTCTTTTGAGACCCAGACCCCCTCGCAATGTTCTGCCTCTGGGGGGCCTTCCCGGGTCCCAGGACCGTCAACACCAATACTCGGCATGAGCAGTTGCCCCGAGGAAGGAATCGATGCCTTGGTTGTGGAGGTTTGTGGTTCTGAAGTTCTTTCACCGTTTTCTGCCTCCGTGGGGCCTTCCCAGGGCCCAAGGACCGTGAGAAACCGACTCAGGATGAACAGCATGTCCTTGGGAAAGCCCCAGGGCCCCAGGGTCAAGGACCCGTTTCCACCAGGTCCCTCTCCCCTCGTGCCGAAGCAGGAGCTGCATGTGGAGGGGGGGGTCTTCAGGGGCAAACATCACGCGCTCGGAATAAGGAAGGACGGGGACGAGGACTGGGCCGAGGCGGCGGTCGCCAGCACACTGGCACAACGCTGGGGAGGCGGAGCCGTCTGTGGCGCTCCGCCGAGCCAAATGGTCTAACATTAAGTTGGGCCTGTCCCTCTACAGGAGGAACATGCACAAATGGTCAAGATATAGTCTGGGGACGATGTTTGTTTTAAGCATGTTTTGTTATGTTTGACTATGTATTGTTTGGGTATTTGTTTGATTTTTCGCTCAAGATCCGCCTGTAGTGGGACATGCCCGACCTAAGTCTAACCGATTCGAACCTGCCGCGGGCGGGGAGCCTCGCGGAGGCCGTGGCCGCTCGCCCGGGGAGGCGTTGGCGCTGGCTGGGCCCGCCGCTCCTCCTCCTCCTCCTCCTCCTCCTCCTCCTCCTCCTCGTCCCCCCTCTCCCTACCTCTCGTAATGGCGGTGTGACATCGGCCCATCAGCTCGGGGTAGCCCCCTGGGGGCCAGCGGGTCCGCCAAGTCCGCGGCTGCCTCTCGGCGCAGGGATGGGGGAGTCCGCCCGGGCGACGCAAGCGCCCTGGGCTCCAGTGCAGCGTGCCGCGCCGCGGTCTCTGCGTAAGCCACCGCGCAAGGCCGCTATGTTACAGTGCGCCACCTTTAGCCTTGATCACCGGCAAGAATTTCGCGCACCGAGAAAGTACCGAAGCTCAAGGGTTTTCACGTGTCGGGCTCTGGGAGGCGATACTCGTTCGCCTACAATCCACCACTTCCTTTCCGTCGCCCACCTGTCCTCACTCTGCGGAGTGGTATACGCAAGGAAGCGTTGGAGAATCGGGATCTCTCTGGGGCACGACGACAGTGTGTCCCGTTTACGGTCATGCAAAGCATTGCATTTCAGGAGCTCTTCATTTGGGCAGAAGCGTCGTCCGATTCCCCGTCATCAGATGGCGATGAATCAGCCACCCTGTCTGAGTCTGAGCCTAAGGTTGACGTGCGAACATTTCGCGGCTTTGGTCCTCCTGGACGGGGTTCGCCTGCTCCGCCTGGTCCCTGCCAGGCAGGTCGCGCCCCGCTATCCTACACAAAAGCAGCTGCCCCTTGTGATCCCGCCGCTCCTCCTCATCCGGCCCACCTTTCACCGTGCGCGCTTGCTCGAAGATGGGGAACGGCGTGGCCGACCAGCTAGCAAAACTGGCGGCGACCCGTCATCCAGAGCCAACGGAGGAGTTGAGGGAGCGACTCACCAAGCGTCTTGTTGCGTCCAGGCTCGCGGTACTCTTGCTGATAAGTTGCTCCCGCTCTGGCCGCGCCTGGACTTGTGTGATGTTGAACTATCTAAGCAGGAAACCAAAAGCGCTACCTCTAATGCTGAGCTCGTCTGGACTTGGCAGGGTCGGTTCTGGCAGTGTGAGCGTTGCTTCCGTGGGTCCAGGGTCGACCGAAAGCCGGTCCCAGGGCGTTGCCTTGGTGGTCAAGGGATCTGGATCCGAGGGTTCGACGCTCCCAGTTTTCCGGAGCGAGGTCATTCGATGATCTTCTTGGACTGCCCAGATCGTTCTTTTATTTTTGAATGCCGCCATTGCGTTTAAAAAACCAGCGGCGGTCAAGTGCGAAGTCTCCGCCACGAATGCCGCCTTCTGCATCCCGACAGGGCCCAGGGGAGACGACACTCCTGGAATCGTTTAGCCCATGGTAGACATACTATGCTTGACGGTGTTACAGTCGACGTCGGGCCTTGGTCTGAAATCCCCTGATGGCTAATCGGAGTCGTTCATCTTTGGTTCTCCCCTTTCTCTTCTGTGCGTGTGTTCCCCCGTGCTGTCGATGTCAAACATTCCGCCGTCGACGCGGCGGCAAGCCCAGCGCGGGCGTTCACGGACAGAATGCTGCCATTAGCCAGGCGCCCACCGAGGTCGAACGATCTTCGCCATCCGGGAAGCCACCATCGTTCAGCGCTGCACGGCACGGCGCGCGCGGCTGCAGACGTTTCGAAGCGAACAACATGCATTTGTCGGGGGTGGACAGAACCCCCAACAGTGACACGTCGATTAGTGAATTGTCCGTTGTCGGCTCTCGAGAGGGCGCCGCGGCCGTCGTTTTCCAGGCTTGCGACCGCCAGGTTTGGGCCCGAGGTCGTTTTCACTAAACCGAAGGATTGCAAAAAACGAAGGATTGCAAAAAAACGAAGGATTGCAAAAAAAACGAAGGATTGCAAAAAAAAACCTAGGATTGCAAAAAACCGAAGGATTGCAAAAAACCTATGGTTTTTTTTGCAATCCTGGGTTTTTTTGCAATCCTTCTGTTTTTTTTGTTTTTTTTTGCAATCCTTCGTTTTTTTGCAATCCTTCGTTTTACTAAAGGGGGTTCTGTCCATCCCCGAATTTGGAGCACCGCGCGGACTCCTTGGATCGACGCTGGGCCCCCTGTGCATGCGCCTCCCGCGCCGCCCCCTGGCGCGCTCCGCGCGCCGGGGGAGGGGGTAAAACGACGCGAAGATCGGGACAAAATCGGATCGGGATAACTCGAAATCTCTGAGAATCGGCGGGTTTGGACTATGTATTGGGCGCCGCGGCCGCTCCAGAGCGTTCCGGAACGCTCTGAGAGCGCTCCGGAACGCTCTGGAGCGATTTATCCCGATCCTAGCCCTGTTTTAGGGGGCGTCCAGCGCCGATTCGAGAAATCCGCGCGGAGCTCCGCAGGCGTCCGTTTACGCTGCTCCTGCTGCTCCTGCAGTCCTCGCGACGCGAGCTTGCCCCGGACCTCTTTTTCGTCGGGACGGGAGTCGACGCCTTTCAAGCATTGGCGACGCGTCGCGGCCTGTCTGCAGGTCCACGAACGACTGCTGCAAGGACCCTGTGATTTGCACGACACGTTCTCTGAACATGTCTGGTCGAGACCGTCTTATTTTTTTCCAAGCGGGCGAAGGCCCTCCGAGACGCCGTCGCCACGAGAACCCGCCATGCTGCGAACCCCCGCGCGTCGTGAGCCGAATCACGGCGGGAGGCGCTCGAGCAGTGCTCGGCCTCTGGGAGCTCTCGCCAGGCCTCGGGCGTCGAAGAACAGCTCGGGAGGGGGAGCGGGTCCCGGGGAGGGGTCCAAGGCTGTCGGGGTCCACGCCGAGAGAGCATCACGTCGCTGGCGAGCCCGTGGGGGAAGTGAGCCGACGCAGGCCTTCTCAGAAGTCGTCTGGGCTTCTCAGAAGTTCTCGCGCCTTCACAGAAGCCGTCTGTGGTTGCGGGAAGGTCAGAAAACGTCTCAGGGGGCGCCAGGGTTTCTGAGAAGCCCCGCAGCTGTCTGAGAAGGCCCTCCCCCTCTCACCTTCCCCCCCCGGGCTCGCCGTACCGAGCCACAGACGGCTTCTCCGAAGAAGCGAGGACTTCTGAGAAGCCCCTTCACCTGCTGAGAAGGCCTGCTCCCACCCACCTTCCCCCCTGGGCTCGACGTCGACTGACCCACCCCAATGCCCCTTCGCGTTTGCGCTGGGCCGGCCTCTTCCGGTGTGCAGGTCGTGTGCCCAATTGTCTTGGTTTTTGCTCTTCACCGTCGTCGTCGCCCTCCTCCGCGAGCTCTGACGCTCCTGGATCGCACAGGGGTCCAAACGTGCATCCCAGGCTCTGGCCAAATCTGCCGTGCTCTCGTCGAGCCGTTCGTCGTCAGAACGTCCGTCGGCGCCTCGCCGCGCCTCTCGCCCCACCCACCCCCCGCGCGCGTGGAGGACCTCTCGATGGCCTGCCGGTTCGCGGAGATCGACTCCCTGCCGAGATCGTGGCGCCCACGCCCTCGATTCGGGGCGGGTGCGAGTCCAGGCCTTTCAAAGGGGGTCGGAGTAAGCGGGGTCGGTGCATCGCGCCGCATCGCCGATGCATCGAAGATGCGGCTCGATGCGGAGACCGTGGTTCCCCGCGCCGAGATCCGCTGCATCGCCGACGTCGCCGATGCATCGCTGGTGCATCGACGATGCATCGCCGACGTATCGGCGGTGCGGCGCGATCCTCCGACCCCATCTACTCGGACCCCATTCAGGAGGCCTCTGGCGAGGCCGCAGGGGGGGCAGGAGAGGAAGAGCTTCAGAGGGAGGAGGAGGAGTGGGAGCAGGGCGAGGAGGAGGACCAGTGCAAGCCCAAGACACAGCAACGATGTTGGAATGAACCCTCCCTCCAAGCTCCCTCTTCATAAGCCCCTGCATGGGTTCATCTCCACATGGAACTGCCTCGTTGGGAGACAACCGTTTGAAGACCCTGAAGCATGCCAAAACACCATTCCCAGGACTCGGACGCCACGGATCAATATGAATGTTACTTGTTGGCGGTCGAAACGTACCAGCACGCCTCTCCTTGGATTGTAACACCGCCAATCAACGTAACTGTTGCAACCTCGACCATTTCTGTTACGCGCTGACCATGGGAATCCGTGAAATCCTTGCAATTTTGTTTAACGAATGCGCGCGGTGCCAAGGCGAGAGCCACATTGTGAACACGAACCGCCCTCAGTCCGTGAGTCGCTTATATTTTTCGACATGAATGTGTGCAGCGCTCAGGCGAGGGCCACATTTTGACAACCAGCCGCCCTCAATCCGTGACATTCTTCCATAAAAAAAACGAATGCGCGTGGCGAGATGGCGAGAGCCATATTTTGAAAACCGCCCGCCCTCAATCCGTGAAACTTCTGCACATGTTTTGAGATCAAGTGCACGGCGTTATGGCGAGAGCCTTATTTTAGAAACCCGTTTCGGCACACCCCTCACATTTGTCGGGGCCCCATAGGGAGCTCCACCTCAGGCCCCAGTGGCAGCGCCCGCATGGCACCACTGCTCCCGTTTCGGCACACCCCTCACACGTTTCGGACCCCATAGGGAGTTCCACCGATGGCCCTAGTGGCAGCGCCCGCATGGCACCACCGCACCCTTCTCGGCACACCGGCACACCCCTTACACGTTTCGGGCCTCATAAGGAGCTGCACCTAAGGCTCCAGAGGCAGCGCCCGCATGGCACCACCGCGCACGTTTCGGCACACCCCTTACACTTTTCGGGGCCCCATAGAGAGCTGCACATGAGGCCCCAGTAGCAGCGCCCGCATGGCACCACCGCACCCGTTTTGGCACACACCCCACAAGTTTCGTGCCCCATAGGGAGCTCCACCGAAGAGGATACGCACCAGCGCGGTATTCACAACTGCATATGGTCGGGGTCCTTGACGGGATAATTGTTTTGGTGATCGGCGCACCTTCAACCCCCCACCTGGAGTAGATCTTGGCTGGTTTGGGCGCTTGTTTCCAGCAGGTGGAGCCTCCCCCATAGGACGCACTGTTGTAAACAGTCCCATTCGGCAGAGGTCCGAAGCCAGACCCCCCCTCCCCCACCCCCCTTTCGCTCAATGTCGAAACGCCGAATAAGAAAGCGTTCACCAGGGGATGCCATTCTTGTACACAACCCCCGCTCCGCGGTCTTGCGCCGGACCAGCTTGTTTGTGAGGGGTATGTACAGAAATCGCGCCCCCCCCCGCGTATCCCTGCTTGTTCGGCCCATCTTGAGCCAAGGTTTATATCCAGGGAGCTTTAAATCGTAAGTCGGACATCCAAGGGTTTTGTATCTGTAAGTGCACCTTTACTATGGGTTTTGACTGTAGCATAATCCTCCTCGGATTCCCACCCCACGTCCCTCCCCGTTGCCTCTCTGTGCCGCAGGTCGTTTCTGGATTGTAAAAATGCGACGCGTCGTTGCATACACTTGACGACCCTGCGTCGCATCCTGTGAGGTGTCGTGTATGGTTGCCCATGCTCGGTTTGTGATTGGTGTCCGTTCGTGCTGGTTGTCCGCCAAATTTCCCCAGTATGTACTCATGTGCAGCCTTGGCCACAAGTTTCAGCAATTCGGCGGTCACTTAATTAGCCTGGCGAACGACCATTTGCAGGTGTGAGCATCGCAGTTGTGAGTATCATCATCGATGGAGCTCCCGATGGGGCCAGCGTGTGAGGGGTGTGCCGACATGACATGGGTGTGGGGGACAGCGTGTGAGGGGTGTGCCGACAAGGGTGTGGGGGACACGGGCGAAGGTCACCGAGGGGGCATTAGGTGGAGCTCCCTATGGGGCCACGACACGTGTGAGGGGTGTGCCGAAATTGATGTGTGTGTGTGTGTGTTTGGAGACGCATTCGATCGGTACCATTGGGGCTTTGGGAGGAGCTCCCTATGGGGCCACGATGCGTGTGAGGGGTGTGCCAGAATGGATGTGGGGGACGCGTTCGAACGTCACCATTGGGGCCTTGGGTGGAGCTCCTTATGGGGCCGCGAAACGTATGAGGGGTGCGCCGAAATGGATGTGGCGGGACGCATGCGAACGGCACCATTGGGGCCTTGGGTGGAGCTCCCGATGGGGCCACAGAACGTGTGAGGGGTGCGCTGAAATGGGTGTGGGGGACGCATGCGAACTGCACCATTAGAGTCTTGGGAGTAGCTCCATATGGGGCCGCGAAACGTGTGAGGGGTGTGTCGAAATTGATGTGCGGGGGCGCATTCGAACGGCACCATTGGGGCCTTGGGTGGAACTCCTTACGGGCCGCGGAGCGTGTGAGGGGTGTGTTGAAATGGGTGTGGGGGGCACATGCGAACGGCACCATCGGGGCTTTGGGTGGAGCTCCCGATAGGGCCACGAAACGTGTGAGAGGTGTGCCGAAATATGTGTAGGGACGCATGCGAACGGCACCAGTGGGGCCTTCGGTGTAGCTCCCCATTGGCCCAGGAAGCATGTGAGGAGTGTGCCGAGATGAGTGTGGTGGGCGCATTCGAACGGCACCATTGGGGCTTTGGGTGGAGCTCCTTGTGGGGCCACGAAACGTGTGAGGGGTGTGCCGAAATGAGTGTGGGGGACTCATGTAAAAGGCAGCGTTGGGGCAGGGGGTGGAGCTCTCTGTGGGGCAAAGAAGCGTGTGAGGGGTGAGATGATGTCAGCGATCATGATGACGACGATGACGATCACGCCGACGACGACGATGAGAATGATGATGTTGATGCTGCTGATGTTGATGACGGTGGTGATGGTGGTGGCGATGATGATGCTGATGATGATGATGATGGTGATGATGATGATGCTGATGTTGATGATGATGTTGCTTCTGCTGATGCTGATCACGATGGTGATGAGGTTGTTGATGATGATGATGATGATGATGATGATGATGATGATGACGATGATCATGATTATGATGGTGATGCTGCTGATGGTGGTGACGATGATTATGATGAGCTGATGGTGATTATGCTGATGATACTGACGAGGCTGTTGCTGATGCTGACGTTGATGAGGATGAAGAGGATGGAGATGATGATGATGATGATAATTGATGATGATGATGATGATGATGATGATGATGATGATGATGATGATGATGATGATGATGATGATGATGATGATGATGATGATGATGATGATGATGATGATGATGATGATGATGATGATGATGATGATGATGATGATGATGATGATGATGATGATGATGGTGATGATGATGATGATGATGATGATGCTGATGATGATGTTGGTGATGCTGATAATGATGATGATCATCACCATTATCATTACCAGTCGTATTATTATGCTGACGGTGATGCGGGGAAGGTGGAGGGGGGGGAGAAAGGTGAGGGAACGCGGGGCGCTGTGCCTTCAAAATTTGGACCCAACACCACAGGATGGTTGGGAACAAACATCCTCCCACTGTTGAGTTGAGAGTGCTTCACAGCGCACTGCGCGCGATCGCCTGAGTCTGAGCGACCGTCGCCACCACCCCACGACAACTCCCCAACGCCCAATCTATGATGGGGGGCGTCAGCGGTAGAACTCAGCGAAGTGTCGGCGGCATGTGTTCCGCGTCTGTTTGAGGGAGATTCCCAGCCGTGCGAGAGGTACACTCTACTGCGCGGGTGCCTGCCAGGATCGCCTCGCCGCACAGCGCATGCTTGGGCATACGATCAGGGGGATGTTGGCCTCGCAAGAAGACATATGGTTGGCACGGGTATTCTTGCTGTTTACGTTGTGACATGCCCATTTTGTACAGTTCCGTGCAGAAGATGGGGGTGCGGCAATGACGCAGCACCATCAGTGAATGTCGTCAGGGTGCAGCGCGACTGTATAACGAAGCTCTCCAGGAGGATGAGGAGGAGGATCATGATGACTGCAAACAGTGAGGAGAACGGGATGATGGCGAATGAGAGGATCAAAGAAGCTCGAGCATTAGGAGGAGGCGGGAATCGAGTGTTGAATCAAACCAAAAAGCGGATGGTGCATTCGATGGGTTAGATCCCAGGAATGTGGCCCATTCTTCCTAGAGGGCATATACTTACGCAACGCTGGGGCCCAGTAAGGCCGTTGCCAGGCACGGTGGTGGCGGCGCATGGGTGCCTCAGGCTACGTCTTGCAGGAAGCCGAATTCGGCATTGGCCCCAGTTATTGCTTGGTCGAGATAGCCAGCACGAGTCGGCCCAATCCTGTTTAGGCTGGCTTGCGCATTGTTTTAACATGATTCGATATCTCTGTAAGGGCGCGTTCTGTGGACGCAATACAGGGCGGGGGGTGTTCGCACCAGGGAGGGGGCCCTGAGATGCAAGCACGGGGAGGGGGGGGGTCGAAACAGGGGACGGGAAGAGGGGGGGGGGAGTTCGAACCAGGGAGCGGGGCCCCCTCCCTGAGTTGCACGGAAAAGGGGGATCGAACGGGGGGGGGCGCCTTTGTTAGGAGGGCGGGGGGTCGAACCAGGGGTGGGCCCCCCTTCTCTGTTCAAAGGGGAAGAGGGGCTTCGAACCCCAGGGGGGGGGGCCCCTTGAGTTGCAAGGGGGGGGGGGGTGAACCGGGGGTGTGACCCTCCCCTTGCAGACGACGACGGCGAGCGCCGGGGCGGGCGCCTTTGGGCAGCGACAACGTCGGGACGGCGGCGACGACGGCGACGGCGACGACGACGACGGCGACGGCGACGACCACGACGTCGACGGCGGCGACGACGACCGCGACGGCGACGACGACGAAGACGACGACAACGAGGACGTCGACGACGACGACGACGGCGACGGCAACGCGACGGCAACGGCGACGGCGACGGCGACGGCGGCGACGGCGACGGCGACTGCGACGGCGCCTACGGGCAGCGACGACGACGACGATGAACACGACGACGACGACGACGGCAAAGACGACGACGATGACGACGATGACGACGACGACGACGACGGCGACGACGACGGCGGCGGCGGCGGCGATGGCAACCGTGACGGCGACGGCGACGGCGACGACGACGACGACGATGACGATGGCGACGGCGACGGCGACAGCGACGGCCACGGCGACGCGCACTGGACCCTCCCCCCCCTTCCCCTGAGTTGCAGGAGGGGGGTCGAACGGGGGGGCGGCCACCCTCTGCAACCGACGACGGCGAGCGCCGGCGACAGCGAGCAGCGACGACGACGCCGATGACGGCGGCGGCGGCGTCGACGGCGACGGCGACGGCGACGGCGAAGGCGGCGGCGGCGGTGATGGCGGCAGCGACGGCGACGGCGACGACGTCGACGGCGGCGACGACGACCGCGACGGTGACGGCGATTGGCGACGACGACGACGACGACGACGACGACGACGGCGACGATGACGACGACGACGATGGCGACGGCGACGGCGACGGCGAAGAACGACGGCGACGACGACGGCGACGACGATGACGACGGCGACGACGATTGCGACGGCCACGGCGACGGCGACGGCGATTCCTCGTGGGGGGGTTCGGGGAGGGCCCCCCTTCGAGCAAAAATCCGGAGATGTGTTTCTCGGAGGGTTCGGGGGGAAGTTCTTCAAACCTCCCCTAAGGGGGTGCTTGGTGGGCTCGGTCTACCCCCAAAAAAGCATCCTTGAGGAAGGTTTTCGGATGGGTCGGATGGGGGGGTCTTGTTTAAAACATGTCAAAAACCAGCTGTGGTGAGAGTTGGGGGTCTCGGAGGGGTAACCCGTTAGACCACCCAAACAAATGTTGCAAATATTTTTGTTGGAAGGGCGGTGGGGGAATCCTGCCACAATAATTTCGAAAAGGGGTTATGATTAGGATAGGTCCGTGCACCGATGCACAATTGTATAAAGGTGTTTGTACATGTATATGGATTCATCGATCTATACAGTTGCACATGAAGACGTATCTCTATGTATATGTATATACACACGTACGTATACATTATATATATACATACAACTGTGTATAGTTGCTTGTTCTCTCTCTCTCTCTATGTGTATATATGTTTTTCATGGGGATCATTATTGTGTTATTTTTAGTTGTGCGGGGGCCGTGCGCCCCCAAAAGAAAACCTAAGCCCCCCCCCGCCCCCCCTGACCCGCAACAAACATCCCCACAAAAAGCTGGTGTTGTTGTCCCCGGATTTGTCCTCCGGGGGGAGTCCCCAGACTCTCCCACGCCCTCCTCCTCCTCCTCCTCCTCCGCCTCCTCCTCCGTTCCAGTCCCTGGAAAGGTCCTGCCCGCCCATGGAGGCCAGGGCGTCGGCGGTGCGCTGCAGAAGCCTCGCGGCCGCGCCCGCTGCCCTCCCACAGCCGGCGCGGGGGGGGCCGCCCCGCGGCCCGCCGCGCCGCGGGGCCCCGCCCCTGGGGGGCCTCCTCCCTCCATCCTCCCCCCTCCCTCCCCCCCTCCTCCATCCTCCCTCCTCCCTCCCTCCCTCCCTCCCTCCCTCCCTCCCTCCCTCCCTCTCGCCGCGGGGCGGGCGCCGCGCGATGCAGGGCTCGAGCTGAAGGGGTTCGGGGGCCCCGGGGATCTCCAAAAGCATCTCCTCAATGAGGCCCCCGAGGATCTCCCAGAGGGGTCCCCGGGATCTCCCGAGAGGTCCTTTGGTGCAGGGAGGTCCCCAGGAGCTCCAAGGAGGCTCCCAGGATCTCCAAAGGATCTACAAGGAGGCCCCCAGGATCTCCAAGGGGGACCCCAGGATCTCCCAGGAGGTCGACTGGTCCAGGGAGGCTCCCGCGGCCCAATTTGCCCCCAGGATCTCCAAGGAGGCCCCCGCGGCCTCCAGGAGCACCCCTCACGAGGCCCAGAGGGCCCCAGGGGCTCCAAACTGGAGCGAAAAGCTTAGGCCCCTCGGGCCAGAGGCACCTTTGGCGACCCCCGAACAGTGCTTTGGCGATTTCGTGGGCCGTCTTCTTTCTGATCTCGTGCTGCAGCAAAGGCGCCGGCGGCGCGTAAGAGTGGCCCCCAGCCAGGGTGACATTTGGTGCGGGCCCGCGGGGGTCCGCCCAGCACTGGCCGGCGCGCTTGGATCGCTTGGATTTGGTTAAGTTAATGCCTGTCATTCTACAGGGGGAACGGGTCGGAACGTTCAGAAATAGTCAAACAAAAATCCCTGGGGACGATTTTTCATGGGCCTTTTTTTGTGTGTGTCAATTTGAAATAATTTCTGACTGTTTTCAGCTTTTCCTTCAAAATCCTCCTGCAGGGGTGACAGGCCCGACCTAACACGAGGACGCGGGAAAGCGAAAACAGCACGAGAACGGAGCACACCGCTCCGCTCGAGCCCTGGCGCCATGCGCGCGCCGCGGAGCCCGGCGCAGTCCGGCCGGCGTCCGGCGCAGGTTGGCTGGTCGGCGGGCTTCTCTGGGGAGGAGCGGCGGCGGCGGGAGGAGCGGGGGCTTTCCATCGGTGTGGTGGCCGCTCCGTGCGGTGCGTCCTTGGGGATGCGGGGCCACCGCGCGGTGTTGGAACGTGTTCGTACGTTTTCGCCGACTTTCGTGCGTTGTCGCTGGTCTTTGGGAGGATGTGCTTGCCTCGGGATGCATTCCAGCATCTGCGCCTTGCCAGAAGCTTTCCGGGGGTGCGCAGATCGTCCCGAGCAGCCGCTGGAAACCCGAGTTATGGCCCGTAAACCAAGCATGCGGAGGAGGACCAATACGGGGCATTTGACAAGGAACCCTTAGATCAGGAATCCAGGGTAAGGAGGCCCGTGTAAGTCCAATCGTGGATCGGCCATGGATATCACCGCCGCGCTCATCAGTTAAGGGATCCTCCAGGGTCTGCAGCCTGCTGGGCACATTCCTTAACGAACCCCCCCACCGAATGGTATTCGGGCCGTTCTCCGAGGGCATATCGGGCGACTGGGACCTCCGTGGTCCCTAGACCTTGAGGTGACGGACTGCGCGGTGAGGTCGTTAGGGATTTTCCAATGTCACCACGCGGTCCGTCACCACACGGTTTGGGGTCCCTCAGCGGACGAGACATTGGCGAGTCAGATGAGGAAAAGGTGCAGATACCGATACCATTTCTTTGTTTTCGTTTTCTCGGGCCTCCTGGGAGGCCCTCGTCGCAATCGCTGGATTCCCCTTCGAAATTCCTGTCAGCAGACACGCTTGGGAGAGATCCGGGGAGTATCGGGATCGACACTTTTTGGTTTTCCCAGCGAGCGCCAAGCTTCCATTCGGCTTCTGGACTTCCGTTTCATGGAGGAATGTGCCCACGTTGATGCGTTCCAGGGGAAGGGGGCAAGGCGGACGAGACTGAGGAGGCGCCCGAGTAGGTGGCGGAGCAGCACTGTGAACACGGGGCCCATCCCAGGCCAGGAACCCCACTCCCGACCTGGTCATCCACGGAGTCCTGGCTGGGGGTGAGGGTGGTTTTTAGGACCCCAACGCTACTCTACGCTACACTACGCCATACGCCGAAGCGCGTGAACGAAAACAGAAACAAATGTAATGCCAGGGCACCGGGCATCACAAGCAATGTATGTAAAATTGGCTACAAGTGGTCACCTTCATCATCCTTGCTTGCAATGTGTCCCGCAATCGTTAGCCACTCGACGGGGTCCTGCAGGCGTTGCGACCAAGCGTGTTCCAGGCCAACTTGTGTGGACATTTTGCCCATTCGTGTTTGGGTCTGCCTCTCCTCTTTTGTTGAGCATCCACGGCTGAACGAACGGTGCCGGGCTGAGCAGTGAGTCGTCGAAGAAATGTTGCATCCAGAGCCCGACCAATTTTCCCAAATATTCTTATCTGCTGTTGAAGAAGTAACACGGTGTATTGCATTTGCCAAGCTTGCTCCAACTTCATGCTATGAGGCACTCGCGTCACGAAGGTGGGAGGTATAGGTCAATTCATTAGGCATATGGCTTGAAATCCTTCCAACCTTCCCTTTCAGCTTTGTTTGACAACGCCGTGTTTAATTCATTTGAGGTTTCGGATGTCACCAACGCTTGGAATATATTCACCGTTCGACGTTTGCTCAAAGCAGTGAGTTTCCATGCTCTACTATATTTGGAGGATTGGGCCCATGCTGGCCCGATTATTCTGATGATTCGTTCGGTACCCATCTGCCCACCCTTTAGTAATAAAGAAGCACCGAAACATGGCAGATCTTGCTTCTCTGCAGTGCTCTGCCCGGCCGGTGCCCTCAACGTCACGTCGTTGTTCATTTAGATAACGTGGAATGTGTCCCAATGTAGTTCCATTTGAGCGTGCGACCTTGCCAAGACGACGTTGTCCAAGAGATGCTGTAAGCTGGTCTGGCTTCTTCGGGTACAGCAGCATGGAAAGGTTTCAGGACTGCATGTTAAACTTGTCATTGTCGTTCAGGTTGTTCGTGGCGTCTCGCACAAGTGTGGCAGGTATATCATTCGGAATATTTCCTCGACGCCACAATCATAGTTATCCTGTCGCCAGACCAGATCAAACACGCGTGACGTGACAAGTTCGGTGTGATAGTCGAAGCGTACGGCTGCCTGCATAAAGTGCCAAACGCAATGCTGGCTTTGAGCGGTCAATCAAGTCGATGTTACTGGTCCAGGCAGATACGCTTCTGCTACCGTCGGTGAACTGCCACCTTGCGTCTTCTCCCTGTACGCCAAGGGCGCCTTCCCGCAATTGAGGGTTTTTTCCTAAAAACAAATATGTCGAGCCTTCGGGTCAAGCTTGTATCGATTGTGTGAAAAGGTGCCTTGCTGAAGCAAGTCGTCTTCTGCGGCCGCGTCGGAATCACTTGGCTTGCCTGCAAATGAACACGTTGATATTGTAAAGGGCATTGCTTCACTGTAATTGAATAAGGGAAATGCTGGGTGCGGCGTTGCAAAAACCGTTGCCCAAATGAGGTTCGCATGTGGTTGTCGTGAGCGGCGGCTCTGGTAGGGGCTCTACCGAAATCACAGCGGCGCTGCAGAGCGTGAGCAAGCGGGTTACATACATCGTGCCGTTACGTCGTCATTGTGGCGATGCCGCCCTCCTTTGCCTAGCTGTTTTTAATTAAAGTAAAGCAATGCGTCCTTTCCGTAGCTGCAGTCATGTCGTCATGTCCGTCAATGCCCCAAAGACCATCAGCTGAAACACAACTCAACTCATTTCTACTGCTCCCGCGGCGGTGTTGTGCGAGGTGTCGTGCATTGGGCCCCGATTGACGGCTTTTCGGAGCAGCCGTGGCGACGTGAGGAGTGAGGGGGGGAGGAGGGAGGAAAAGGAGGGGGAGGAGGGGGAGGAGGAGGAGGGACGGCGGCGCCCGCCGCCCGCCCCGCGGCCATCGACAAGTTCGAGGCTGCCCCGCGGCCCCGCGCTGCGCGCGACCGCGGAACCGTGGGTGTGACAGGAGGGAGGACGAAGAGAGATGAAGGAGGCGCGGGGCCGTGTGGTGTCGTGCCGTGCAGTGCGGTGAGAAACGTCATGGCCGAGATAAGCGTCAATATTTTCAAAAAATGTGACGCCCCATCGGGTAAGACATTTGGTTTCAGACCTTTCACAAAATGCATAAATGCGCCCGACGGACGATTGATTCATGTCAGGGGCCGTGACATGTGACATTAAACGCAGCAGCAGCAGCGAGCAGCGACGCTCTGGATTTGCATGTCATTCCTCTTGCTCTTGAACCATCTTCCTTTCCTCGCCGTTCCTGATGTTCCTCTCTGTCTCCTTGTGGCGCATTGACGGCCCAGGGCGCCCCCCCGTGTCCTCCCACTGCTTTGTCGGTTACGTACCTCCCTTCCCCCATGCAGCTTTCTTCCTGATCGGTGCCCTCGTCTTCTCCCCCCGATGTTATGTCATTGCGCCTTCGTCGCCCAGTGGCCTTGCCCCCGAGTGAAACCGTGCAAACACAAAGGGCGAAAGGAGAGGGGAAAAAACCTGGCGCAACCTATGGCGCAACTCCTGCAAAAGGGCTAGACGGGGCCGTGAAACTTAAACCCACGCGTTCGTCCGTAGCCATTTGGGCCCGCCATTTTGGCAACGGCGCTGCATGTTAGGCCGGCGGCCCAGCCGATGCGCCAGGAGCGCCGCTGCCAGCAACGGCCCCGCCAGGCGCGCCAGCCCCAGCGGGCGGCGGCGGCGGAGGACGCGGTCGGGGGCGAGGCCGCGGCGGCCGCGGCGGCGGCGCTGGCGCCGCAGGCCGAGGCCGCGCCGCAGCCCCGCCGCCGCCAGCTGGGCGCGGCAGAGGCCGACCGAGAGGATTCGCACACTCTGCCGAGACTCGGCTCAAGATGACGATCGCCAAGGTCAAGAGCGCCAGGGAGTCGGCCATCGACGAGGTCGGCCGCCGCGTGAGATTGCACGACGAGAGCCTTGTGACGAGCCTTACAAACGCATCGGTTTCTTATGAGGCGTCCAACAAGAGCACGCAATTCGTGCCGACCGCTGGCGGCCACGCCGTTCCCGTCACCATAGGTCGCCGCCGCACTGACAGGAGAGATGTCCGAAAGTTGTTGGTCAGTCACGCTACTGCACAGGCGCGCGGTCTACACGCGTGGATGGAGTCAGGCCCGTGCGGCGCAGATTGTTATAGACTCGCCAATACATAGATGCCGCCCCCCTCGTTGATGCAGCACCCCACGACGATGCCAAATCCAAGCTTCAGATGAGAGCGCCGAAAGGAGTTATGCGACACTGTCCAGTTTTGAACGTGCGCGAAACGGTCACTAAGTGTTGGACTTGGGACGGGAGGCCCACGACATCAGCAGCGAGAGTTTGTTCTCCAGCTCAGGGGATGCCCGTTGCAAATTACTCGACGGCTCTGGATCGGTGGAGGCGTTGGAGCATATGCAACGGCAGCGGGCGACCAGGCAGCTCCGTTGACGCCGACGGCGTTGTAACAGCCAGCTTTGACACTCCAGTTTGGAAGACGTTGGCCATGGATAGAGACTGCCTGATGCTGAATTCGAACATCGTGGCTGCACGCGGGCGGGAATGCAAAACGTTGAGGGAACAGCACGAAGAGAACGGGCATCTAGAGTTGGCAGGTGGCGTTGCCACGGTGTTCTCCATGAGCTGCAGCGGTCATATGTGTGTGCTTGGGACGAAGCCACCACTCAAGTTCTATGATGGGCTTTCTTCTTTTGTTGTCAGGGTCGACCACCTCTGCCAGTCGTCGATGTCGAGTGACAAGTACGAGTCCGCGTTGGAGGCTGAGATACGACGGAAATTCAGATTTCGCTTAGTTGCCGATGGCGCTCTGCCCGCCGCTTTTCACAGATGGCAGGCCCATGCGAAATCCATTTTGGATTTGACTGGAGTCGGCGCGGGCCAGGAGTCGAAGGATGCGATCTTGCTTTACGACAACGGCGATTGCGAATCTGAGGATCTCACTTGCTGGTTCCATCCTTCTTGCTCTTGCGGCAGGTCGCGCGCCATGGCGTTGTCTGGGTTCTTATCGGCTGTCGAGGCCTCGATTGGGCCGAACTGCCCATTGGCCTTGGAGCACAGATGGAAGCACATGGGGAAGGCGAATGCACGGTGTTACCGAGGAAGGGCCCAGCACAATCTCTTGCACCGGGCGCTCAGACTAGCTTTCAACCAGAAGGCGCTGGCCGACGCGGCGGCGGTTGCTGCGGCTGCGGCAGTTGCGGCAGGCAACGAGGTCCCCGCCGGCGCGAAGAACACGCTCAAGGCTGGTTTGGTCATCCAGTATATGGACCGCGATCCGAAGGGCATCTCCAACAGGAAAGTTCTAGAGGGGGGCATGGCGCAACCTGGGCGGACAGTTTGCTGTTCGACTTTCTTCTTCCCTGCCCCCCCCCCCCCCCCCCTCGCCACAGGGAGGTGCATTCAGTGAGTGCGATGGTGATGTGGGCCCCGTCAGGACTTGTTGCGCCCTGCGCCCCCCCGGAAGGTCCTGGCGTTGCAGGCCCCGCTCCAGCCATGCCTCAACCATGTGTTTAGGTCAGGAAAGGTGACTGGTGAAGTTCCCGATGCTGCGTCCGACTTTCCTTTGGAGGGCCTCCTCGACCGCCGTGGCGCGGACTCGCTTCGCCAGGAAATGATGACAGCTTGCTCGCATAACTTGGACGTGCTCTCGGGAGCTCGGGGCGAGCGAGCTGTCCATGCCCAGGTCGACGGCCTCAGAGATTTCACGAACGGCATGTGGGACGGCGTCGAGTGGGGCAGGGCGGAGCAATTCAAGGTGGCGCGCGAGGTAGTGCGGTCCTTGGCGATGACGCGGAGGCGCCTCGTGTACTATTTCAACCAACCGAAGTTCAAGTTTTTGGCGGTGCGCGGGGAGCACGTTGACCCCATCTGGCATCTCGGACATCGTTGCCCCACTTCAGGACATGCTCCATCGGTGTGGCAAGTGTGTTGAAGACTACTCTCGCGCATGGTTGGGGCGGCTGTCGTCTGACGACGCTGCCGCGGTTGTCCGTGCGCAGGAGGCCCTTCGGGCCCAGGTGGCATCCACGCCAGTATCTAGCGTCTCCGTCGAGAAGAAGCACTTGTTGGGCCAGGAAGTAAGGAAGCCTAAGAGTCGTGGCATGGCTGCCCGCGCCGCTGAGCTTACCCGCAGAACGTGCCATAAGCTCGTCATTCAGCTGAACCGCAAGAGGACTGACAGAGCCCTAATGAAGTGGATGCCCGATAAGACGACCCGCTTCAAGTTCGTTCGGCAAGCGAGTTGCCTTTCGCAGCATAGGCGGGGAGGGGAGTTCGCGATAGGAAGCGGGGAGCCAGGCGGTGCGTCCGCAGACGCAGACCCACTGTGGCGAAGCAATCGGCCTGGTCGGTTTATTGCGGCGCCCACTGGGGCCCAGCTGTTAAGCCGTTTCCGATGTCAGAACAGAGCCGCTTGGAGAGAGTTCGTCTGCGGGCTGATTTTCTCGCCTTGCTGCCTGCCACTGTCGCGCACTACGAGGCGGTGGCGGACAGGGCGACCCTGGACAAGCGCCTGCGGCTGCGGGCCGTCCAGACACAGAGCAGCGCAGCTTTGTTTCAAACAGATGGGGGCCGCAGGGCTGCAGGGAACCAGCGCAGAGCTGCATTCGATGAACTTCTTCGGAGGGTCAGCGGAGATGACACGTGGAGGTCTGGGGCTCAGCTGGACGCCCCCTGGATGGCATTGCGGCCTGAGTTGGTCGACGCCGCGTCGTCGGCGGAGCTGGGGGGGAAGGCCGAGCGCATATTTTGGCATGGGGATGACGCAGTTCCAAACCCACCTGGGACGGCCATTCCTCAGACGCCATGTTGTGTGAAGTGCGGCGGTCTATGTGGGACCACCGACGGCGTCCGCGCCATGGGCTTCTTCGTGCTGAACTTCCACGCCAGCAGATTTGGCATGAAGCTGCCCGTCCTCGTGGACATCTGCGGGCCAGACGGCGTCGGGGAGACGCATGTGCTGGCCGAGATGGTTGGCAGGGGCGAACTCCAGGTCCTCGT
The DNA here is from genome assembly GCA_963575745.1 of Prorocentrum cordatum. Classification (NCBI taxonomy): domain Eukaryota; class Dinophyceae; order Prorocentrales; family Prorocentraceae; genus Prorocentrum; species Prorocentrum cordatum. The sequence continues at coordinate 272,718 of CAUYUJ010005747.1, read as the reverse complement.
GAAGGTTCGCCAGCTCGTCGAGGCAGAGGGGTGCTATGTGCTTGCAGCATGCGGCGGGGCCATGCCGATCATCATTTCGACGTCTCACCTTGTCGGCCGCAGAATCATGGCCGGGGCGGCTGGGCGCACGGGCGCCGCGCGCTTCGCCGACCCATCGCATTTGCAAGTTTGCATCCGGGAGTTTTGCGATGCAGGCGCAGCTGTTTCACTTGGTTTTTGCATTCGCGCTGGGGCGCGAGGCGAGCCCCTGCTGCTGAGTTTGTTTTCCAAGAGCGGGAAGAGGAAGCCCAAAGATGTGGACCAGCCAGCGTTGCTTCCTTTTGGCTTAGGTTGTGTCGCGGCTCCTCACGACGAGGGCGCAGCGGCCCTCACGAAGCCCCCTGCGGTTGCCCACCAGTTGCCCGCAAGCGAGAGCGAAGCTGGCTCTGACACTGACAGCGTCCGAGGGGAGCGCAGCGGGGACGAGCACGTTGAATCCGAGAGCTGCACTTCGCACGATGGGCCCCCCGCTGACACTCCTGCACCTCCGCCGCCGCCTGCTGCGCCTGCTCCCCCCTTGCCTCCTCCCCCCGATCCTCCGCCTCTGGGCCCAGGGCCCGCGCTGGGGGGCCTCGAGAGACATGGTATTTCTTCTTTCGAGCTGGCGCCCCCGGCCAGGTCGACTTGTTTTTTTGTGCAACTCTGTCGTGGCGAAGGGTGAGTGGCGTTTCCGCTGCCAGATTCGCGCATCCAATAGCCTGCGGGGTAAGCGGCGCGCTCGCACACGGCCGGCGCGCTGCGAGATTGCCGTTGGCCGCCGGGGTCGTCGACTACAATGCAGTTAACTTCTTTTTAGGCTTGCCTGATTTACCGCCTGAGGCACTCACTATTCTGGACGATGCGCCCATGGCCTTGGCGCCGCACGTCGGCGGCGCAGCTGGATCGTCCGGCGTTTAGCGTGAGAGATACAGGGGCGAAAAAGAGTTTGAACGCGAGGATTATTTGAGTCAGCATCTCCCCCGTGAAGTTTGTGATTGCTGGTTCTTCGCCAACGGCCTTGTGGCGCGTCAACTCTGGGTTGAGATAGGCGTTGTTGCGCTACTTCCGCTTGTCCACCGCCGATGACGGGCTGCAAAGGCATGGGTGGTCAGGGGGCGAGGAGAGCGCTGCAGGAGATAGCAGACGAGAGACAAGGTCGGGAAGGGCAGGGGGCGATCACGGGGGGGGGGCATTGGCACCCACAATGCGGCACTCACAACTGCATATGGTTGGGTTCTTCGCCAGGCTGACGCGGTTGCAAGCTGCTCGCCCTCCCCTCCCGCTGCTGCGGCTGCCCCCTGTCTCCTCGCCCATGCCCCCCCCCCCCCCCCCTCTCGGCCTCTTTCGCATTCCGCGCCTCGCGGGGCCCTGAGTCTGAGGCGCCTCTCGCATCGTTGGGCTTCTGGCAATGCCCCGCACGCCTGCGCGGGCGGGGGGGCCGCGGGGGCTCCAGCCGCGGACCGCGCCCTTTGTGGGGGCGGGCTTCCCCGAGCAACCGCCAATCTACAGGGTGGGCGGCAGCCTTGGCGCTGTGTAGGTCTTGGGTCTTGGGGGGCGGCAGTCCAGCGCAGAGGCGCCCCGATGGGCTCTGAGGACGCGCGTGCATCATTCGCGCGCGCGATGCCAGTGGGGCCCTCGAAAGGCAATGTGTGGCATATCTCACTTTAGCAGCCCATGCGTTCAAGCTCATATCATTTATTTTGTGTGTGCGTGTGCGTGTGCGTGTGCGTGTGCGTGTGTGTGTGTGTGTGTGTGTGTGTGTGTGTGTTGTGTGTGTGTGGTGTGTGTGTGTGTGTGTGTGTGTGTGTGTGTGTGTGTGTGTGTGTGTGTGTGTGGTGTGTGTGTGTGTGCGCGTGTGCGTGTGTTGCGTGTGTGCGTGTGTGTGCGTGTGCGCGTGCGTGCGTGTGTGTGTGTGTGAGTGTGTGTGCGCGTGCGTGCGTGTGCGTGTGTGTGCGTGTGCGTGCATGCTGTGTGTGTGTGTGTGTGTGGGGGGGGGGGGGGGGGGGCTCGCAGGTCCGAGAAAATCGCTTGGTTAACTTTAACTCAGTTCCCACGTGCCACGAGGTCACATTGCGCCACTGGTTTGCCCAGAAGGGTTTGCATGGGGCCCGCGCGGCTCCAACGGGGCCCTCGAGCGCCCCAGAGCCCATCCCACGAGGACTCTCAGCGCACAAGAGCACCCCATCGGGCGCCCCGCTCGAGACCCCAGCCATGCGCATTAGCCGTTCAGGTCCTAGCCCAGCGCTTCGGCATTGCATCGCTCGCACTCTCGCACGCAGTATGCCTCGGCCGCACTATATTCACGTGCTGCGATCAAGTCTTCGCAGGCGGTTCATCCATCTCACAGGTAAGCTGAAGGCGGCGCAGTTGAGGGCCAAACTCGAGGAGAAGAGGGATAATAAGCTCAAGAAGACGGTGGCGGATATAGAGAGCATGACTCGCTTGTCTCTAACGGCCAATCAGAAACAACACATCGCACACGCTGACCAGGTGAAGGGCCCGGAGACCAAAGAGGCGGCCACGGAATCAAGTGACTCTCAGTGAGTTCGGTAGTGTTCTAGTGCGGTCGTGCCTTCCATCCTGCTCCTGTCTGTCCCATGCTCATTTTGCGATGGGGCCCCCACGCCCCGCGATTCCCATCCTCGGGGTCCCGACAGATCGCCATCATTCTTGAGCCGCGTGCTCGCAACGCCTTCCCTCCCCTCTCTCATCCTCGCCCTCATCCCAATCCCATCGACCCATATTCCGAGCGCTTTTTGCCGAATTTTGCCGTGGCCAGCAGAGTAGCAGAGTCGCCGCTGGGCACTGGACAGCACAGCCGCTCCGACCAACCGAGGCGAGGGCGAGGGCCGAGGGCAGGCTGGCGAAACATCCCGCCGGCCGTGTCAGCGCGCGTGCGTTAGCGTGCGTCTGAGGGCCGCCCTCAGCGTTTCTTGGCGTGGGCGTCCGTGGGCGCGCGTGCGCGAGCGTGCGCGGCGCGCGCGTGGCGCGAGCAAGCACGGCGCGCGCGTGGCGACGGCGGCGGACAGCGACGCCGACGATGGAGGGCGCAGGCGGGAGGGGGGGGGGAGAGAGAGAGAGAGAGAGAGAGAGAGAGAGAGAGAGAGAGAGAGAGAGAGAGAGAGAGAGAGAGAGAGAGAGAGAGAGAGAGAGAGAGAGAGAGAGAGAGAGAGAGAGAGAGAGAGAGAGAGAGAGAGAGAGAGAGAGAGAGAGAGAGAGATCGGACAAGTAGGCGGACCAGGGTCCGTCCGCGAGGCGCACTGCGGTGCGACAACTCGCCAAACACTATTTGCGGCGGTGCAGCCTTAAGATACGAGGGCGGGCAACAAAACCCCCTCCCCCGGCGCAATGCGACAGACGCTACAGACGGCGGACAGACGGTGAAGATCTCACATGTCAGACCGCGTGAAGAAAGAGGCCCCAACAAGGAAGGCGACGTGCTGACACGTGGCTAGGCGGCTTGGCAGACCGCCAGTTGGGCGCTTGGCCGCAAAGCGGCGCGCAGGGACGGGGCACCCCCCGCCCCCACGCCCTGACACCGTGGACGCGGAGCCACGCGTACACACGGGCAGGCAGGAAGGAGGAAATTAGCGCGGGGCACCAGGTGGAGCGCCGCGGAGCGATGACAGCATAGCTTGGATGGTGAGTGGCGGCGCAGCACCATCGGGCGAGGGCGTAAGCAGCTCGGCGAAGGCACGCCCGGCGCGGTGGAGGCGCTGGAGCAGAGGGCCTTGACGGGCTTGAGCAGCGGCAAGGTCGGCGGCGAGAGCAGCACACCTCTGCTGAAGAGCGGCCATAGCCTGGGACAGCTCGGTTTCGCGGTCGGTGAGGGGCGGCTGCTCAGTGCCAGCGGCCGCGGGCCTCGTGGCAGGGACGAGGTCATCGGTGCGCCTGGCCAGGTGGTGGACTGGCGCAGTACGGCACTCCGTGTGCGGACGGCCGACACCCTTGAGAGGTGACTGGATGGTAACACACGGCCCCAGGGCTCGAGCCGCTAGGGACACGCCCCGTGAGGTCGGAAGAACCGCATCCTCACGCCCAGCAGCAATGGAAGTGTGGACGGGGTGCGACGGCCTGACTGGCTCGGTGCCCTGCGGGGGGGCTGGAGCCGCCCCCGCGGGCTGGCGCTGGTGGGGGGACGGAGTGGGTGGCACGGTAGGACCAAGCATGATGCCGTGCGAGGGCTCGGAGGTCGGCCGCGTAGTCGGGTGGCGTCTCGATAGGGCGGCATCGTCGTCAGCGTGGGGTGTCGGCGGAGCGTCGTCTATGCTGCCACTCAGTCCGAGGGGATCAACCAGGTCATCGTCGGCGTCTTGACGGTGAGCGACATCATCACGTGGGTGCGATGTCGCTCTCGGTGGCGGAGTCGCGGTAGGCGTCGAGAAGTTGCCCGACGGGGCAGGGTTGGCGTTGGCTGGGCCGTCGTCCAAGAAGTCCAATCCCCCACCGAAGCCGACCGGGTCGTCCTCCTGTTCATCGAGCATCGCCCGTTGGGCCTCGGCCCATAGCTCATCCGGGTCTTGCGGGATGAATGGTCCAGCCGCGGGTGGTGCCTGGTCCGACAGCAGGGGGTTTGGTTCCATTGTGCTGAGTTCCGCAGCTGTAAACCCAGCCCTGCGGTGTGGGAGCGGGAGAGCGCGGTGTCTGCGCTCGTAGATAGCGACAGCGACCCCATGGAGCACGGTCGCTTGGCGATGTCGTGTTTTGGCAGCTTCGACAATGTCGTCTGGAAGGTTGTGAGTGCGTGCCGCCATTGTGGCAAGGGCGTCGGCCTGACGGTTGAACTCCTCCGCAATGGGCCCGATGAGCCCAAGGTCGATGCCCAAGTCTCCCAGGTGGCTGGCGATTTTTTCGACGCGAAACATGTTGGGCTTGGCCATAACACATCGGTGGATCTTTTCCCAGAGCTCCGCGTGCGTGCCCTGCGGCGCTGGATGTCCGTCGATGATGCTTTGGAACCCATCGACCACCGCCTGGTTGTCCACGAAAACGTGCACGGGCCGTTCGGCACATGCCGTAAGGTGGACAATGGCGAGGGTCTCCGCAACCTGGGCGTTCTGCGTTAGGCCGTGAACGCGTGCACTGTAGTTCATGCGGTGGTCGATGCCGTAGTAGACGCCGTAGCCCGCTCGTGCTAGCAATGGGATGGCTTGGTTGGTGCATGCACCGTCCGTGGCAGCGTAGACCCATGTCCAACCAGTGTCGTGGTCAAGGTAGGTGGTGTAGGTGTCCTGGGCTGAAGCCGCAGGATCTCCCTCAGGGGGGGGCCGCGGCATGGGCTGTGGCAGCGGGTCCCTCGCGAGGTCGGCCTGCAGGTCGAGGAGGGCTGGGTCTTCGTCGAAGAGCCCGCAGTGTCTTGTGTGCGGCGGAAGACGGGCCCACTGGTCGTCACTGATGAGGGTGGTGAGAGGGAGTCTTTCTCGGGCCCAGCACTTGCAGTCGCGGACAGTGTGCTCCTGAGTTTCCTCTTCCTCGTCGCAGTATCGGCAGATGGGGCTGGGGTCAGCCGACGTGTTTGATCGGGATCGTCGCTGTTGGGTGTGGTCCCCGCCCGACAGGTAGTTCAGGAGGAGCGCCAGCTGCCAGGCAGTGCATTTGGCTGCTCCTTTAGTTCGGGCGAGCCACGTGCTGGCGAAGAGGTCGAGGCCCTGTCTGACAGAGGCAAGGTAGCCAAGGTCGTGTCGCCGTGGCTTGATCCTCCGCAGAAAAGCCCTGCGTTGTGAGGCCCGCAGCATGTGTAGGAAGGCGTTTTGGGGTAAATTCAGCCAGCTGATCTGGCAGCCCCAGTCGTCGTACATGATGCCAAATGTGGGCCAGGTCCATCGGAGCTGCTGGAGCGACTGGACGAGTCGTCCGACGGGTCCTCCACCAAACAGGGTCTGGACGTGGTGTTGGAGGTCTCTGGCGAGCCCGCAGAGTGTAACGTCGCGGTTAACCTGTCGCCGCAGGCACAGGAATGCTTCACGCTGCGTGATGGCGTCGATCTCCAGGGCGTGTCCTGGGACGCACACGGCCATGAGAGTCCAGAACTCGACCCACTTGTTCCCCTTGGGGCGAATGGCCGCCTTGAGGGCGTGGTTGTAGGCAGTTTTGGCTGGGCCTGATGGTGCTTGAATGTCGGTGCCCGTGGTGCAGACGCTGGCAGCAAGGGAACGGGCGTGCCGCGCCTTTATAAGCATCGGCGATGGGAGCTTGCCAATGCGCGGCAGGCGAATAGTCGCCCTCCGTACACGGGCGTCTGCGGTGGCCGTGAGGTTAAGCGCGGCTGGAGCCGGCGCTGCCTCTGCGTTGATGTAGCTCCCGACGAGCTTGAAGGAATCGACCACACGTAGGGGGCGCTCCGCCAGTGTGAGCTGGGTAACGGCGGCATGAAGCTCGTCGGTGAGCGCCCACCCTGCCACTTTACCAGGGTGAATGCGTTGACCTGAGAATCGATCAAACTTGGCGGTTTCGTCCAGAGATTTCTGCAGCTCAGACGCGGTGTGGGTAGTGGAGTTGCTGTCGTCAACAAAGGTAGTGCTGAGTGATCGAGGAACGTATCGATGCTGCCTCTTTGTCCACACGCACATGAGCAGCTTGATGTCGTCCAGGGACCACGAGCTTCCCTGGAGGTGACCGTTAGTCCTGGCCAAGTCCTTAGAGTACGCTCCGTTCATGCGGATGTAGCGTTTGTGGTGACTGTAGAAATTTCGGCGGACAGTAACGATGTCTTGAGGGCACCCCGCGTGCAGCGCAAGGTTAAGGCAGATGTCCGTGATGAGGTAGTCGAAGCACTTCTGTCGGTCAAGGGCAGCTCCAGCTAAGGGGAGGAGTAAAGCCCTGGCGTGCTCGATGCGCAGGGCGAGAGAGGTGCTGACATCCCCAATGGTGGCTTTGGGAACAGCGCCGAAGCTCGTGGCGTGGGTCCATCCTTTCCGCCAGTCCGTGAGGCTACGGTAGGCTGGCGCTTCCCACGCGTACATCCAAACGGAAAGAACCGAGAGAAGTCGTTGGTCCGTCGGGAGTTCCCCTCGGCCTTTTCGGAGGCACGGGTTTGGCACGTGCAGGAGGGGCTCTGGGATGGTGCCAGTGCGTTGCATAGCACGTAAGACGCTGGCGAAGAGGCGAAGGATGTCGTCGGGTAACTCCTTAACCTCCTTAGTAGTCCAGCCGTCGAGTCCCCCCGCGCGGCGCGGTGAACGGGTGCGAATGAAGTGGATGAGTTGGTCGTCGGTGAGGTGGAAAGGGGCAGCTGGTGTTGGCGTAGGCAGCTCTTGTCGGTACTCGTGGTAGAAGTCTGCCCACGTCGGCATAGCTTCGGCATCATGGCCTGCACGAGCGCGGTACCTGCCCAAGATGGGCTCCCAGGTGTCGACCATGAGCTTAAGCATGTCTTTGGTATTGGCAACAATGGCGTTGGCGGGGAGGGCGTCGGGAACCTGGGCAGGTGGTGGGTCACAAGTGTGGCCTTCGTCGTTGTCCGTGTCGAGCGAGCTACCGTCGCTGGGGCTGAAGCCGCCAGCGTCGGTGTCGGCATCACTATCGTCCGTGCAAGCTTGGTCAGGGTTGAAGGCGGTGGTGTCGCAGTGGAGCTGTGCATCGTCGGGAGTGGTAGGCGTGCGGAGATACGCCGTGGGCGAGCAGTCGGCAGCCCGTGCGTATATGGCCGCCTTTCGCCCGCTTGGCTCGCGGACACCCTCAGCCCAAATCTTGATGCGTTCAGCTTTGACTCGGTTTGCACGTCGCGCCAGCTCTGAGTCAAGGTTTTGGATCAGACGGTCCAGGTGCTCTCCGTGTGGTGCTGGCACGTCGGGGGCCCAGGCCTCGGGAAAGGCCAGGAGGACCGTGGGGCGCAGCTTGTGGCAGAGAAGGCGGGCCGCGGTCCACGTGCAGTCGATGCGCTGCGCCAGGTACGGCGGGATGGCACGGCAGTCGATATGATGGTGCTGTCCGATGAAGCGAAGCTCACAAAGTTGCCGATGGAGCTTGCGAAGGCGGTTCATGTGAATCGTGGAAGCTCCGTAGGTGGGAAAGGCGCGGGGGACAGCGGGTCGCTCCTCGAACGTGGGTGTGAGCCCGTGCATGGTAGGGGGCTTCTTTTTTGGGTGGTCTGGCGGTGGAGGTGGCAGGTCGCGCAGCCGGGTGAGATGGCACTCATGGCTGGCCTCGTTTGCCAGGGCGAACATGCGTTCCACATCGCCGCGTGTGTCGGCCTGCTCCATGCGGTCATGGTATCGCCCTGCGATGAGGGTCCCTAAAGCCTGAAGTTCGTGGTCCTCATGAGCTCCGTCGTTAGGAGGGTAAGGCGTGGGGGCAAGAAGGCGTCGGGCCGTATGGTCGAGGCGGCTAAGGTCGAGCGTGACCTGCAGGCCAACATGGGACTTCGCTGGCAAGTCACGCAGATAGCAGAAGTCGGTGACAAGGGATCGCGCCGCTTGGTTGGCGATGATGTAATCGATGCGCGAAGTGCGGGGGCACTTGGTGACGCGGTCCCAGTCAGGGATATTGCCATATGTGTGCATGGTGTGGTCTGGTGTGCCTTCAGCGACGTTAAACCATCCGTGCTGCATCATGTGCAGCAGGTGTGGATTGTCGTCGATGTTCGTGTTGGCGTCCATGCAAATGAAATACGGGGCTGAGCCGACCCTCGCGGCGGCGCAGTCAGCAAGCCGAAACAAATCGGTGCTGTCTCCTCCAGCGACCCCGTAGAGGCTCGCTATGTAGATCCCAGCGGGCCCGTGGTTGTTTCGTCGCCGCCTGCGGCGGTGCTGGGTGCAGAGCGGGAGGAAGGCCTCGTGCCATCTTTTCTTGGCCTTGAGGGTGGCGATACAGGACGCAGTGTCGTCGACGGTGGAGTCGACGATGGCGTCCTTAGAGAGGATGGCGACCCCTCCCGAGGCGCCTGTGTTGCCCTCGACCGTGTGGTCTGTGCCGCCGTGAGCAGCTTTGCGCTGGGCTCGCGCCAGATCCAGGTCAGGTCCCAGACTGGCATGATATCCCCCGTGGTGTGGATTGGCGGCGTTGGTAGCGATGGCTTGTCTGGTAGGCTTGGCATGTCGGGTCTCCTGCAGTGCTATGACTGCGGCGTTGTGGTCGACACCTAGAGCGGTGATGGTTGGCCAGTTCGCTGGGAGACTCGTGATGTTGAGGCTGACGAGGTGGATGGAGCGACCTGGCCCGTCTCCGTCGGTGGAGCTGGGGTTGGCACGCCCCGCACGGTGGAGGGCAGCCTGGCCCTCACCCAGGTAGAAGGCTTGGCCACAGTAGGAGCTCATGGCGTCCCTGCAGATTGGCTTGAACGGGGCTGAAGCCGCCGTCAGGCCAGAAGTATAGGCGAGGCATGGTCGACACTGCGCCAGGGGGGGTTCATAAACATCAGCAAAACTGCCTCGAAAAATCCTCCTCACTCCTGTACCGTGGGGGACGAGGGGAGGAGAGGTGAGACGGCAGCAGAGGGAGAGGGAGGCGACTCCTCGATCCGTCCTGCCGAACACAAGAGCAAAAGCAAACCAGCGGCGGCAGCTCGGCGCGGCAGCGGCGCAACGCGCGCGCATATACTGCGCACGCGACACCGCTGGTCCGTCCTGCGGCGGCGCGCCCGCCCCGTCAGTACCGTGATGAGCAGCATCGGGTGGAACAGCTCGAGCAGCGCGGTCGGTGGCCTGGCGCTGAGCCTCGTCCATGCCCGCTGCCGTGAGGCACGCGTTGCGGACAGGGCTGACTCCACGCGGGGCCGCCGCTGCCGCGGCAGCGGCTGAAGTGGCGGGGGCCCCGCCACGACTCTGTGGAGAGAGCGGTGAGCCGCCGCCGAAGCCCGCCGCGAGGTCCTTGACGCGGTACTTGTTCTTGAAGGGGTCGAAGGTCGGCGCCTCGTCGATGGGGACGACAACGCGGGTGGGCGGCGGCAGCTCCTGGTCCGTGGACGGCGTCGGCTCGAGGTCGACCTGGCCAGGTTCGATGGCGCTGGCACCGAAGCGTGGCACCACCTCGGGGGCTTGGCCATCAGCCTGAGTCTCGCGGGGCGGCGAGCTCGTGGAGCTCCCAGGGGCCTTGCGCGAGCTGTGGCGGCTGCAGGACCGGCTGCGCGGGACGCGCCCGCCCGTGTGGCGGTCGCGTGGCGAGGTCGCCTGGGCGTTAGCGCGCGCAGAGTCCGCCCTGCTCGGGGAGCGGATCGGCGCTGCGCAGGGTGTTGGGCTGGGCTGGCGGGAGCCGCCTGTGCCGCCCGCCGCCGAGGCTGCAGCCTGGTCAGGGTCGACAGCGTCAGGGCGGGGGCTGACGTGATGGGCACTTCCCTCGCTGTGCCGCGGGGAGGCGCTGTGGTGCGCCTGGGTGTACGTGAGGACGAGCGGGACGAGCGGCTGCCTCTCGCGCTCAGGTGGGGCAGGTTTTGCCTGGGCAGGGCGCAGCGCTGCGGCCACGTTTGGCGGGGGCGTGTGTTGGCGCGGTTGCCAGGCACGCACGTTCGCATCGCGCCATCCTTCAGGGCGCCCTGTCCTGCCACGGCTTGGTGCAGCCCCCTGGGCTGAAGCCGCAGGGGTTACCACTGCGGGCTGGTTGCTGGCGGTGCTGTCATGGCGGCCTGGGTAATGGCCCCAGGCACGCGTGGACCCTGGCACGGGCGAGGTGGCCCGTGGGGGAGCCTGCACGAGTGCACGCGGGTAGCCGATGACCGCTGGGTGCACCCTGGCGTGGGGGGCATGGCCGTAGCTGGAGGCGGCTGCTCCAGCCGCCGCGGGCCTGGCGCCAATGGGGCCACGGTGATAGGCGGCACCCCCGCCGTACACCGTGCTGTCGCCTGTCGGGACGCGCGCGGGGGAGCGGTTGCGTGGCGTGCTCGGCTGACCTGCGTCGCGTTGGTCGCGCTGCTGCATGCGCTGCTGGCGCTGTTGGTAGCGCTGCTGGTCGGCTCTCGAGAGCGGGCGGGTGTCGGGGAGGATGGTGGGCACGTCGGGCCGCCGCCAGCCCTGATAGACGCGCTCGAAGGCGTGGTCTGGGTAGGTCTCCCCGACGGGTGAGTATCGCCGCACATGCTCCATGTAGTCAATGTTCTGCGGCTCGGGGAGCACCGTGATGTTTACAGCTCGCTGGTGCGCTGGTCCATAGAGACAGAAACTACCACGGTTGCTGCGGTCGTGGTTCAGCTCGGCTTCGGTCGTGGCACGGCTCACCATGGCGTCGCAGAGGCGCATGTCATAGTCGAGGGCTTGAGGCCCAGGGCCGCCCTCGGCATCCCAGTACAGTACCACATCTCGCCAACGGGTGCGGGTAGTGTGGATGCGCTCGGCGATAGACTCGCAGACGGTCCTGACTGTGACACGATCCCTATGCATGTTGGTGATGGCTAGGGAGTAAGGTCGGCGGACCGTTTTGTTGAAGGTGAAGTCCTCCTTGAGGGCCTGGTGGGGGCCGAAGAGCACGTAGCCTTCCCTCCACAGCGGTTGGTCGGGGGACGGGTCTTCAGGCATCCCCGTTCCTGTGAACCCAGGTGGCCGCCTCGTGCCGTCTGGCAATCCCTGCCTGGGGACGCGACGCGGCCTCGGTGGAAGATACCATTGACCCTGGTAACCTGCTTGGCCTGGTTGTGGAGGCTCCCCCCCGGGGCCTGAAGGCGCTCGGGGGGGTTCCTTGAGGTCGTGATGGGCTGGCGCGTTGCCGCATTGGCGGGCAAGGGTGTGCGGAGGCATCCCTGTGGCACGGACGTCGAACAGGCTGTGCGGACTAGGCGGATGGGGGCACCTGCTGCAGAGGCAGCATGTGTCGGAGTCCCTGTTGTCGGTGCTGTATGCACACGTCCAGCTGTTGCAAGAGTAGTCCGTGGACCAGTCCATAAGTGCACGTAGTCCGCTGAGGGAGCAGTCTGGGCACGTTGGTTGGCCCGTGGTGCCGAGCTGCGTGTTGCGGCGGGCCGCACAGTACTGACAGCATTGGAATCGGCACTGTAGGCATGACCAGCGTCCTGGTAGGGGCGGGAGCGCTTGCTCGTTTGTGCCTGGGTCGTCTGGGTGGGGTCGGGGTCGATCCCACAAGGGCCAGACGTCGGCGAACCAGGACTGGCCTGTAGTGCGGACCACCTCGGCGGGGAGGCGAGCGTCGTCAGCATGGCGCTCGATCCACTGGGGCCCCATGTCCGCTGGGATCATGACCGTGCGCCAAGTGTCGTCCGCCTTGACGTGGACTTGGGTCGGTGCCCAGAGCTTGGTAGTGGTATCGCCATGGTCGTGGTGGAGGATGACCCAGCCGTCGCGACCCGCCACCGCAGGGTCGATAACGCGATGGCCCATGACGGTCGTCCCCCACGGTAAGTAGGCGCCGTCGTGGTGATCGCCAGGGTCAAGCCAGACCTCGATGCCAGGGGCATTGACACGGGCCCGCACATCGCGGACGTGGAAGGCGAGGACGTGGTAGGCGGTCGGCTCCTCTTCCGTCTCGATGTGCTCCCACGTCTCGATGTCGCTGTTGTCCGAGGTGGAGTTTCCGCCGCTCTGCCGTGACGAACGGGAGGCGGATCGCCGTGGGCGGGCATGGCCTCGGGCGAGGGCGGCGGCCGCGCTGATGAGGGACGGCGTACGGCGGTCGTCGGCTCCTGATGTCGTCGATGAGCGGTCTGGACTGTGTGCCAGGGCGGCACCTGACTGGTAGGTGCGCGGTGGGCCAGACGCGGCCCCAGGGCTGGAGCCGCTGGGGCGCGACTCACGTGCGTCGGACTGCCCCCGCACGGGGCGGCTTGCAAGCCAGTGTACACCAGGTCGATCAGTGGCTGCGGGTCCAGCTGGAGCTTGCGAAGCGAGACGCGTGGACGGGGCTGGTTGGGGTCGGCCCTGGTGGCGGCTTCAGTGTCGTAGTGCTGTTTGGCCCATGCTCGCGCTGCCTCTGGCGAGTATAGTGCCTGCGGCGGTGGCCACGCTGCCGCGATGTCCAGCCTGCGCCGGGTGCTAGCTTCCTGGTCGTGGGCTTCAGCCGCCTCACGGAGATCTGGATGATCGTAGCCAGCGATGTGGAGGGCGTGCGCACAGTCGCCCATGCCATAGGCTTGTGGTAGGGCACGGCACCTGGAGGCAGCTTCCGTGGGGGCACACCAGTCCATGCGGATGAGGAGGCCCAGGACCCGAGGGTAGATGAGGCGCGCTCCATGGGCCTCCCCTTTCACGAAGTTGTGCCAGTTCTCACCGCGCGGCGGTTGGGTGGCCTCGCACATCCAGAGCGCGATGGGTCCCCACGCGAGGGTGTCGTCTTCGAGGCTGTAGGGCGGGTGGGGCGGCACTGCGTACCACGCGGCCAGCGACGGGTGCACACTCACGTACGTGCGGCCAACATTTGTGGCAGTTCGACCCTTCGCTTCACGGCGGGGGCCTGGCAGGAGGTGCCCTCCGTTGAAAGCGAGACGGGCCGCAAGGTCGCCGCGGGTCCCGTGCCAGAAGACCGTGGGCGTGTCGGTGGTGGGTTGACGGAGGTCCCACGTGAGGTAGGGGAAGATCGTCTCGCCTGAGTTCCCGCCCGAGTCTTCCAGCACCCAAGTGAGGCGGTTCGGGGGCCTCTGCATGATGTCAGTCCACGGCACCAGCGCTTGGAGTGTTGGATCATGGGTGAATCGAGGATGGTCGTGGAGTCGCAGAGCGTCTTTGATGTCCTCTGTAGACACGCCACTGTTACCAAGCGCAAAGCCGTTTTGGTACAGGGCGGTGTGGATGCTCGTCGGCGGCACGGGGACCGCTGGGTCGCGCTGGATGGTGTTGCGTAAGTTGCGCGTCGGTGGCCTGAGGGCTGGGTGGGGCATACCAGGGCCTGGAGGCGCCTGGGGCCTGGCGGGTGATGCGTAGCGTGCTCGCCGTCGTGGTGGTTGGGTGTCCATGTCGGAAGAGGAACCACGAGCATCTGCATGTCGGAAGATGGACCACGGGCTGTCGAGGGTGCGCTCACGTGTTTCCCTTGCCTCGGCGTCGCTGGCCTGGGCTGTGGCGTCTTCGTGAGTCGGTGGGTTACCATAAGCCGCGCCGCTTATGGGGCCGTCTCGCGGGGACGGGCTGGTCGATCGTGGTGTGACAGACGAGGCTCGCGATACCGCGGCAGTGACTTCGACAATGGCGGCGGTGGTGGCGGTGGTGACATCGGCGACTGCGGCGGCAACTGCAGCAGCGTAGTGTTCCTGTAGCAGCGGATGTCGAAGTGCGTGCACGTGCTGGCTCTCGGGTTCGTCGGGAAGCGTGCGCGGCATTGTGTATGTGGCCTCATCACGCGGCCTCCTGCTCGGTTGGCAACAGCGGAGGCACCACTGGGCCGTGGATGAGTCCAGGGCGCGCGCACAGATGCGGGCTCCTACGTGTCCGACGGCTCCTTGAGCGAGGAGTTTGGCGCCGACCAGAAGAAGACCGCACACCACTCCGCCAGTGGCAATAGCTCCGAGTTTGCCACTGGCCCATTTCAGGACACCCCCGAGGCCAAACCCGACTGCGCTGGCTCCGCCCGAGACGATATCTCTGAGTTTGGCGCTGGTCCACTTGAGAATACCCCACAAGGCGGGCGTGACGTTGTATGCCGTTGTGCGTCGGGGTGTAATGGACACAGATGGGCCTGGTGCCGCCGCTTCACGTCGTCGTCGCTGCCGGTAGCTGGGGTCTCGGCTCGGTGTCGGCAAGTACCCGTCGATCTGGTCCTTGTACGGCATGGCTATCACGATGGCATACGTGGCCACGAAGAGGCAAATGAGACAGCCACAGTGTCGTGAGGCCGCTGCGCTGTGCGGGGCCTCGTAGGAGCCGCTGGCGTCTGGGCTCGCGTCGTCGATGGGGTCGTTGTCGATGTCAGCCTGCCAGTGGTCAACGGCGCTGGGATTGGAGTCAGTCGCGTTAGCACGGCAGACAAGGGTGCGTGGCGTGGTTCTGCCACCTGCGGTCTGTAGGCGTCCAGGTCCAGCCAATGCTGCAGCGGGGCTGAAGCCGCCACTGCGCGGGTTGGTTAGAGCTGGCGATGCAGTGGGATGGCTTGTCTCGTCGGCGGCAGTGGCGCCTTCAGCGTCGTTGAACTGTGCGCTGGGGTCGGCCTGGGCAGAGTTGTTAGGCGGACTGCTGTGCGACGGGGGGCGCCCTATGTAGGGTTCGCTATCACGGTCACGCTGGGCCGTGTCACCTGGCGGTGCCGTGCCGTTGCGATCCTGGGTTTCCATGTCGTCCTGGCTATCGTCCGACGCGTGGAACGAGTCCAGGGATATGTTGCTGATATCACTGGCCGCGATGTGCTGGAGCAGAAGCGGTTCGGCGTCGGCCGCGGGCTGGTCACACGTGGCGTGCTGGGCGAGGGGGCCAGCTGGCGGTGGTAGGTTTAGCGGTTCCATCGGTGCCGCGGCGAGCTCCGCCTCGACAAGCGGCTGCATGTCTGGCGGGTGGTGCAGGATCGCATCCGCGAGGTACGCCAGGGCGTCTTGGTCGGGTGGAGGGAGGCTTCTTGGCAGCAAGGCGTGGGCCCGTGAGAGGTATGGCGGCAATGGTGCCGTGAAAGCCTCAGGGCCGAAGAGCTGAGCACGAGCGCCCTGGTATTCCAGAAGGAGGCCAAAGTAGCGGGTGGGGTACTCGCGGCTGCCCTGGGTACGAGTGAGGTTGCGGTTGGTGCGCTGTCTGTCAGGGCCTGCTCTGTGCCAGATGTCCTCGCACATGTCGATCGCGGTGCGCTGGCGCAGGGCGTCGTTTTTCTCCTCGGAGTCCTCCTGGAGAAAGTGGTCGTACTGTGGCAGATGGAGCGTCGCCAGGATGCACGGGACGCAGTCCTCAAGCCATGCCCAGAACACGTCCTGGTGGTCCTCACCTGGTGCCCACGCCGCGGCGCACGGTATGAGCCGTGCTCGGATCATCATCAGGTGCCAGAAAGCGGGGTCCTCCTCGGGTTCGCCCCTGGCGCGCAGAGGGGCAGTGAGACCCGTGGGGCTAAAGCGGGGCACGACAGCGGGGCTGAAGCCGCCACTGCGTGCCTGGGCTTTGTCAGCGGCCCCGTCGAGGATGTGCTGCGCGACGGTCGAGGCCACGCTGAGGGTGGACTGCGATGCATGTGTCGTAGTTGACGAGGGCGTGCTCGTAGGAGGCATGCTGGTACTCGCCGTAGCCGTCGTAGTGGCCGTCGGAGTCCCAGGGGGGCAGCGCGTGGGGCAGGGCCCCTGGTGCTGCTCAAGCCAGGCGCTCGCGATGGCGCCCAGCGGTCCGTTGCCGCACGGACCCACGGCGGCGGTGCTGTTCACGATCGGGTCCAAAATGGTGCGGTGATCGTACTTGTAGATGCTGTCATCGTAAAGGTAGAAGAGCGTCCCACGTTCAGCGTGTCGCAGGAAAACCTCTCCTCCATGCTGGGGCGCACCGCCTGAAGACGGGCGTGCTCCAGCAAGCGAGGGGAGGGCCAGGCTGCAGGCAATGCGCCACATGATGGCGAGGCCTGGCGGGCGGCGCGAGCGATGAGCCGAAAGCTGCATGTCAGCACACGTCCTCAAATACCCCTGAATGCTCATGTACATTGCAACAATCACGCCCCCTGCAAGACTACGGGTGTCCCTACACCAGATAGCTTGCGCGTGCTGCTGCCAAAACAGACATGAGGTGACAAGAAAGAGATACGACGCGAAGAGGGAAGAGATGCCTCTGAAGGCGCTTCCTCGGAGGGCTGAGGCGGGCTCTCTGAGGCACCTTCAATAGGGTTCCTGGGTGGCCCGACCCTTGTCCTTGCCTTTGTCAGCCCCTGGGGGCCCCGTCCCTGGGGTGACCTGGCCTGGCTGGTCGATCCACCGCAGGCAGCCACGGGTTCGGCGGCCGCTGCAGCTTCCTCCTTCTTAGTTTCCAGAGTGGCCACTTGTGGCAGGTGGATGGTGCCTCCCGTGAGGTGCCCGAGGAGGGTCTGGATGTCGCCGCGCAGTGCAGCGGCGTCGGCGGTTGCCGTCTGTTGCTGGGTGACAACGGTGGCAAGCCCCCGTTCCAACCCTGAGACGTGCTCCGTGAGTGTGGCCTGGGAGGAGAGAACGCCCGCAAGCTGTACCTGCATGTTATCCACCGTGTTGGCTAGCAGCTCGTGCTGCTGTTCCATGTGCTGGATGCGGGTCGTGGCAGCATCTGGCGGTTTAGAGGCCGATGCGAAGCGCTCGCCGAAGGTGTTGAGTTCGTGGGAGGCCACGCTGTATTCATCACCTGATGAGAGGATCTCGACGTCGTCGGCGTCGCCTGGTACTTCGGCGGCTGTGGCAGCGTCGCCTTCGGTGTGGCCCCCACCTTCTGCCGCCACCGTGCCAAGCCGAGAGTCATGGCCACCTGATCCTGGGGCGGCCGTCGGTTCAGCGGCTCCGTCCGTGCCGTGCGGGGGTGCAGAGGAGCTGCGGCCTGGGGCGCAGGGTGACCTTGCGTGCGGCGTGGCGTCACGTTTCCCGCTGGAGGATCGGTGGCGCTTGGCTGAAGGCTCCTCCTTGGGGATCAGGAGCGGTGCGACGCCCTTGCCTTTGGGCGTGGCAGTCATGAGGTCGTGGAGGTAGGGGCTCTGGGCCGCTTTGGTGAGGAGTGTGCCGGTGGCGGGGCTAAAGCCGCCACCACGGGCTGGCGGCGTCACAGGCTCTGTGATGGTGGTAGGCGTGACGATGGTAACGTTGTCCCGCTTCGGCACCACCTCAGCCAGCGGGGCCTCGGTGATGCTCCACGGGATGGGGCACCCCGCGACCTGTACCGTATAGGTGAGTGGGGGCCGATGGGCGCGCACTAAGGCAAACTGGGCCGCAGTGGCTGGGTCCCAGGCGGTGTGGTAGACCTCACAGTCCCATTTAACGGACGGGCCCGTGAGGGTCTTGGCGAGCTGGGTCAGCGTGGCGTGGCGTGCCGCAATGCCAGTGATGCGGTAGCGCGTCTTGGCGAGGGTAGCCTCGCAGCCACGGATGCTGACGGCAGCAGCCTTGGCGGCGTCTGACCCCCGTGGAACACGGATCCCCAGTAGGCCTGACTTGCCGTGCCTGACGACTCCCAGGGCCTTGAACTCCACCGACTTCTGGAACGCGTCTGCCATCGTGATGGGCTGGTCCTCAGGGAACCACACGGTCTGATACTTGTCGGCGGTGGGCTCGTCTGCACCTACGTTGCTGAGGTCGTAGGTGGCACCGAGTTGCCCTGATCCCGCCAGGACCTTGTCGACCGCTTGGAGACTGACGCCGAAGGTGGCAGCCAGGGACCTCTTTCCGACGCCCGATCCAAACCTGCCTAGGCTTTTGCAGGGTTCGAGGATGGTGACGGCTTTAAAGTTGCCGTGGAAGAGGGCCTTGAAGGTGTCCTGAAGCTGACTATCGAGCTCCTGGCGGCGAGCGTCTTTCTTGGACTCCCTGTGCTTTTGGTTTTGGCGCGCCTTGTCCTGTGGAGCGGAGTCCCCTCGAAAAGGGCCCTTGGCGCGTGGACCACCGTTCACGGGGGCACCTCCCGAGAACTGGTCCTCGAAGGCCTGATGCATGGAGGGGACTGCGGCAATGGCCTCGGTTTCATGTATGGTCGCCCGAATCCAGCATACGTGGTCGGCAGGGTCGATGGTGGCGACGGCTACTTTTTCCGTGCAGGCGACCTCCTTGGTGCCCAGCTGGTACACGGTCACGGGGACGTGCGTGTGGACCACTTTGGGCGCCTTGGGGTGACGCTTCAGGACGGGGACGGCGAGCTCGGTACCGACGTAGTTGTCGTTTTTTGGGCCCATGACAGCAATCGCGAGCTGACCCGTGGCTCGCTTGCCCTGCTCGAGGTGGTGTTGCAGCAGCCGTTCACCGCTCTCGTAGTCGTGGAGGCTGATACTGGGCTTGTACGTCTTGCCGTCGTCAGGTGATGTGGGTTCGGCGAGGACAGGGACCTTCCAAAAGGCCGGGTCCAAGGCGATGAATTGGGTGTCCGCAGCCTGAAGACGTGCGGAACCCGCTGGTGGGTGTGATGTGTCACCGCCAATGCGCTTGGGCTTGCTGCGCTGGTGATGATCAAGCGTGTAGCTGATCTAGTTGGCGGCGCACATGCGTATCAGGGCGCTGCCAAGCTTCTTCGTGTTGGACTTGTGCATGTCGTACGTTGCCTGGAGCTCGTCCGCGTTCAGTTCGGCAAGCCCGTTGCATGCGGCCGTGGGGCGGTCAGACCCCGCTTGCTTGAACGCTGCGATGCAGTCCTGCTTGCGTTGGAGGAGAGACCCTTCAGCAGCAGGACGGGAACTCGGAGGCTGCTTAGAAGAGCGACGGCGCTCCGGCTTCTTGGGGGCCATTGCTGCGGGCGCTCTGGTGAGGAGAGGTGACGCGAATCAGTAGGGCCCTGCTGGGACCCCTGGGAGTCTGACTCCGAGGCGGGGCGCTTCGCGTCGCGGCTGCGGTCTGAGTGCAGGGCACTCTCGAGCCGAGACTAGAGAGAGAGAGAGAGAGAGAGAGAGAGAGAGAGAGAGAGAGAGAGAGAGAGAGAGAGAGAGAGAGAGAGAGAGAGACAGAGAGAGAGAGAGAGAGAGAGAGAGAGAGAGACAGAGACAGAGACAGAGACAGAGACAGAGACAGAGAGAGAGAGAGGCAGAGGGAGAAGGAGGGAGAGGGAGAGGGAGAGGGAGAGGGAGAGGGAGAGGGAGAGGGAGAGGGAGAGGGAGAGGGAGAGGGAGGGAGAGGAGAGAGAGAGAGAGAGAGAGAGAGAGAGAGAGAGAGAGAGAGAGAAAAGAGAAAAAAAAAAAAAAAAAACATAGAGAGACTAAAAGAGAGAGAGGCGGCAATCGCTGAGCCGCCGCCATCCTGTTCCTCCTCCACCCCCTCCCCCTCCTCACTCCTCCCCCGCCACCTCCTCCACCATCCTCCTCTTTCCTCTTCCTATCCCTCTCTATCCTCCTCCTCCTCCCCCATCCTCCTCCTCCTCCTCCCTCCTCCCCCTCTCCCTCTGACCTCCTCCTCTTCCTCTTCCTTTGCCTCCTTCTCCTCCTCCTCCTCTTTCTTTCCCCCATTCCCTCCTCCTCTCTCTCCCTCTTCCTCTTCCTCCCTCCTCCGTTATCCCGCTGCCTTCTTCCTCGCTGGGACGTTGGGCCCCCATGCGGGGGGAGCTGCCAACTGCGCAACTGTCGTCGCAATCGAAATGTTACCCATGCCCTGTAGTCCCATCCGTGATTGTAGTCCTGGCCGTAGTAAAATTAGTGGCCGTAGCCGCATCAGTGGCATTACCACCACCAGTATCCTTAGCAGGCGTAGTGGTGGGGTCCTCGTAGTCGCAGTGGCACATATATAGATTGCACAACCAAAGAATGATTCGAGACTCACGCAGTAGCACTAGCAAGAACTGCAGCAATTGCATTCGTCGTAGCGGTTGCAGCCGCACTAGCAACGGCATCGTGAGCAGACGCACCAGTTAGAGTTGCAATGCAAAGGTACCGGTAATTATTGGTTTAATCATAGCAAATAGCATCACCATATGAAGCAGAGGATCCGCCCGCATATGGCGGTGACGGACGCGATCCCCAGCATCGGAGCTCAGCTTCTACAGAGATGTGTCCAATCGTGACCGCGTACTGTTCAGCCTTTTTTCCCACTGACAAAACGCAGATGTATCTGATATGCAAACTTATTCGCGCGAAACGCGCGAAACGCGCCAGCGCGAAATTGAGCGCGTGAATTGTTGCCCCGCGAAGAGAGTGCATGCCTGACCGCGGGCTCGCGATGGCTTGGCCGCCCGAGAGGCCGCGAAACCGCGCGCCCCAATGGGTGGCGCTGCGTCCTGGGGCAGCGCGCCGCCCACTTTGGATGGGGCCCATTGGATCTGGCAAAACGGGTTGGGCAGCGCATTTTGCAACTTGAATGGTGTTTTTTTGCCACCTGATCGGTGGTTTCTCGCGCCCTGAACGGCGCGGGAAGGCGCGCCCGACGCCGCGACCCCCCCCCCCCGTGCGCTTCCCAGGCCCAGAGCGAAAGCAGTTGCGCAGGGCCACGGGCCGCGAGCCAGAGTTCGCAACGTCGGGGGGCCGTCGGGGTCGCCGCGGGGGCCGGGGGCGCGCCGTCGGCGTCGCGACGTGTCCGGAGGCGCCGGACGTCGTTGCGCCGCGGGACATCGCGCGCCAGGTTTGGCGATTCGCCAGCCGATTCGCCGTCTCGCGGACCCAACAACCGTTGCGCCGACCCGACAACCGCGGCGGGACTGCGCAATACTCGCGTTGGCCATTGCGCAGTCCATTGTATTTTCGCTGCGGTCGTCGCAGCGATCGCGCACGCGTGCGCGCAGAAGCTGTAGCAGACCAGTCATCATAAACCTGCATGAACGTGAATAAGCATGAATGACCTGAACGAACCTGAATAATCAGGTTTTGTCATGGTTAACCTGAATGGAACCTGAATAAACCTGCATGAACCTGAACAAACCCTGAATGAACCTGAATACACACTGCCTGAACCTGAATAAACCCTGAATAAATTTAAAAAAACCTGAATGCGCCTGAATAAAACCTGATTGCGGCCTGTATAAACTTGAACAGACCGGAATAAGCAGGTTTCCTTCACAATGGTGACCCATGTTTGACACCAGGCCGCGCGCATTTTGATATGACCGATGCCAGAGCGCGCAGCTTTGCCAGACATATGCCAGATGCCAGGTGTCACATGCCAGATGGCGCGCAGAAGAATAGGTGTCTTGCTGGTCGCGAAGCTAAGTCATCATCACTTGGATTTCGGCTCAGCCTTCGCGACGGTCGCGTTCGCATTGGAAGACTCCACGGGCTCCATGTGCGCCCCGATGGCCAATGTTATCTAGAATTTGGAAATTGGTTCGGTTCGGTCGTCGTTGGTGGCGCACTTCAGCTGTCGAGGTCAGCGGCCAACATGTCAGCCTCCATGGTCGCTTGTAGAACCACAGCACGTGCCATGTGCGCGTGCGTAGATCATTGTTCGCGGTACATTGAGCCCACCGTGCAACGTTCATGTTAACATGGGGCAGATATGTAGAAGCCCAGCCTTTGCATGGCGCGCGCGTGGCGCGTGCGATGGATCAGTGTACCCTCTGCAAGAGAGACGCCGACATGCTGGCATGCAGCATAAACCTGATCCCTGACGGCTTTGGCTTCTGGGCCCCCCAGTTAAAATTGACCGCCACCATAGACGTCCAGCTGGCCCAGCCATCGAACGGCGCGCGCGCGAGCCCCCCCCCCCCCCCCCCCCCCCCTCACTCATGATGGCTAAACGTGTTTATATATAGATACATAGCGGGTCTATGGTATTTTGACATCCGATCGGCCACCGCTATGGAATCACTTCGTTTCCCAAACCAACATGGTGGCTTGTCTGCGCTTCAAGATGCAAAAACATCGTTCGCGCCGCGCGCGCTGTGCGTGGTGCATGTACCTCCTGCGTGTCGCGCGCATTGGGACTACCCCTTCCCCGATGAGAAGATAAAAGCATTTACGTGCGAGTTGTCTCCATTAGGTTGTTGAGTTAACGTCGCTCACATTGTATCGAACAGAACAAACTGCGCGCGCGCTGCAGACGGAAACGGGAACGCGCGCGCGCGCCGCGGCGCGCCTAAGTTTTTTTTTGTTATTATACAAAAAAATCGCGCAGTGAGATGATCGCCTCTTCCGCTCAGCGAATGAAAATTTACATTGGGTTTTCCCCATTGGGTTTTCGAGTTGACATCGCTCCCGCGGTATAGAATTGCATGCACGCGACACGCGCCACGGCGCGCGCGCGCGCCGCGGCGCGCCTTGGCGTCAGTGGTTTCTGGTAATCGCTCAGTGAGATGGCCGCGTCTTCCGCTCAGAGAATGAATATTTACATTGGGTTTTGCCCATTGGGTTTTCAAGCTAACATCGCTCGCGTTGTATAGAATTGCAGACACGTTGCGCACGGAGCGGCGCACGCGCGCGCCGCGGCGCATGCTGTTTCGTGCAAGCGGTTCTGCTAACCGCACAACGAGATAACCACCTCGTCCGCTCAGGCAATGGAAACTTACATTGGGTTTTGCCCATTATGGGCTTTCGAGCTAACATCGCTCACATTGTATAGAATTTCAGACGCGTTGCGCACGGAACGGAACGGCGCGCGCGCGCGCCGCGGCGCGCGTTTGCGTCAGCAGTTTTTGGTACTCGCGCATTGAGAAGGCCGCGTCATCCGCTCATGTAATGCAGATTTACTTGCGGACTTCCCTTTTGGGTTTTCGAGCTAATTTCGTCACGTTGTATAGCACTTCGCGCACGCTACACACGCGGAGGTTCGCGGGCGCGCCGCGGCGCGCGCTGGTTCACGCGGTTTTGACATTGAGATGATCGCCTCTCCCGCTCAGGGAATGACAATTTACATTGGGTTTTCCCTATGTGGTTTTCGAGTTAACATCGATCCCCATGGTATAGAATTGCATACACACTACCCACGGAACGGATCGGCGCGCGCGCTTCGCGTCTTGCGTTGGCGTAAGCCTTTTTTTATCAAAAAAACGAAAAAAAAACGCGGAATCAGATGATCGCCTCTTCCGCTCAGAGAATGAACATTTACATTGGGTTTCCCTATTGGGTTTTCGAGTTAACATCGCTCACGATGTATAGAACTGCATACACGCGACACGCGGAACGGCGCGTGCTTGCGTAATCGTATTGTGATAGTCGCACATTCAGATGGCCGCGTCTTCAGATCAGAAAATGAGCTGTTACATCGGGTTTTCCAAATTGGGTTTTCAGGGTAACATCGTCCCCATGGTATAGCCTTGCGTGCGCGCTACACACATAACACCGCGCACGCACTGGCGCATGCGGTTTTGATATTCGCACCTTGAGATGGCCGCCGCTCCCGATCGGATAAACAAAGATTTACATTGGGTTTTCTCTAGTGGGTTTTCGAGTTCACATCGCTTTCGTTGCGTACAACTGTAGGCGCTATGCGGCGCGCGCGGAGGATGTGCATGACCGTTTGTATATGCTCACACCAACGCACATAATAGCACCTGGTGTTTCCAACAACGGCATTACCCACCGCGTGGCCGCTGAGTCGTTTCGCTTGAGACAGCCTCACACAGTAGGCAACGTGCAACTGTGTCTCTTACGGGCTACCATTCTGCCATGATGATGTGGCGTTGGCCGGGGCCGAGACTGGCCCAGACGAGCCCGTTCGAGTGATTCGGAGTGCCCCCCCCCCAATGTCGTTCCCATGGCCAACGTGAGGAATCGTCAACATGCGTACTTGAGCCAGTCTTTCTGCCATGAGTGGGCAGGCCGTTCAGGACTCCAGCTTGGCTTGCTTAATCGCACGCCCTTGTCGTCCTCCTTTGGCGCTTCCCGCGTTTACATCGCGGGGCTGGTCCGTTCTCAGTATGAATACGTATCGGAGATGCTCTGAGCATTCTTCGGCAGAACCGAAAGCGTTCAGGGTTGGCCCTGCTCTGCCCCGCTCACTCGCCCAGGGCATGTCGCCTTTGGTTTTGGCCTGGAGGTGCCGTCCACCGCATTGCCCTTGAATGTCCGCAACCGTTTGAGCTCGGGATTCGGGCAGGGCCTTTGGGGCCTTCCGCGAGCCAGGGCTCGCCAGTCAGCCCAGCCAGCCTCCAGCCTCCTTCGTCGCTGCAGCGCTGCAGCCAGCGCGCCCGCCGCCATGGGCAAGCGCGGCGTCGCCCGCGTCGGCAAGCAGCAGGACAGGGATCAGGCTTCCAGGAGGAGGCGAATAGAGAAGAGTTCCGCGGTGCCCGAGGGCGAGGAGCCTGAGTCTGAGCTGGTTGCGAAGCGCGAGCTCTTGCTCGCGCGCGCGAGGCTGTGCAAAAGCTGCGATCAGACCACTCACCAAAACGACAGGCACTGCAAGGGCAGCGTCTACTTGTGGTGGCCGAAGTGCGAACGGAATAAAGCTGGAGAGAAGGTTCCCATGGGTAACGAGTGCGGCCATTGCATTTACGTCAGGCAGAAGTACTTCCCAGTCGGAACCAAGCAGGCGGATGTCTTGAGGATGCGGGGGGAGAAGGACCCAGCGGAGCAGGGGCGCCAGGAGAACCTCAGGAAGGACAGAGCCTCATGGGAGAACAGGATGCAGGCCGAGCATTCGGCTAACACGTCGGCGACGTCGAAGAAGGGCGAGGAGCGCTTCGATGAGGCATTCGAGGAGGGCGTGTTTGAAGAGCTCGGCGAGTTCGCGGAGTCGCGCAACTTGGACTTCGACGACGAGGACGAGCTCGTCGGTCACATCGAGAAGGAGCTGGGCTTCGAGCGCGGCTGGGGCGAGACGGGCGAGTACGGGGTTTTCGTCGTCGAGAAGCCGGAGGTCTGTTGAGGGGGCTCGGAGGGGCGGGGGCGTCTTGGCACGCCGCGTCTGAGGATCCGAATCCGAGGGGCCTCGCGGCTCCATTGAACGAAAAGGTGTGTATTCGGGACTTCCTGGTCCCCACCCCCCATCTCGGGACTCCGGCCCCCCACTTCGACTCGCAGCGTCCCGCTGGCGCGCCATGGCGCCACCGCCCCCCAAAACAAAATCTGGAGGGCAGTTGCCGCTTCAAGCGCGCCGCCAAGAAGTCCGCCAGCTTCGGCGCGCAGGAGATGCACGAGGACGAAGAGACCGCCAGATTGCAGCATCGGGGAGACGCCGAAGGAGTCGGCATCGTGCGAGCGACGAGGCGCCCTCGCAACCCTGTCGGCGCGCAGATGGGTCTTGGTGCCGGAGGATCGTCTGCGTCAAGTCGGGCCCTAGTGTCGATCTCAGACGGTTCGGAGCTTGATGGCGCCAGCAGCGTTCTGAGTTGTCGCAGCAATCGGCCGCAGTCGCTCGGGCACGGGCTCCGCAGGTACCAGAATGACAAGGGCGGCCCGCGGAGCGACGCGGGCTGCTCCTCGGGGCCTTCACCGAGGACGCCCTGCATGGTTTCCAAGATCAAGGCGTCCGAGGGCCCGGAGGAACCGCCGACTGCGAAGCCCAAGAAGCACAAGCAGACCAACGCCAACAGCGTCGATGGCGGGCGCCAGCTGATCGAGGAAGGCGAGTCCAACTGGGGGAACTCGTTGCTCTGGTCCAGGAAGTACAGGAACCGCGACTTCGAGAACCTCCTCACCCGCCTGAGCGCAAGAGCATCGAAGACGTCGTCCCTGGACCAGGAGGGCGCGGCCGCCGTGGCCGAGGAGCTCTACCAGCTCTCGGTGCAGTTTGAGGATGCCCGCAACTTCGTGGCGATGTTGAGGGATTCGCCTGAGTCGGTGGTGCTTCAGCTGGGCGAGACTGGCATCGACTTCTTCAAGAAGATCGACGAGGCCACAATGGCGAACGTCTCTTCGACACTGATGCTGACGCTGGTCTCACATTCGTCCGCCGACGTCGTGAAGCTCGGGCTGCAGGTGGCGAAGTACCAGAAGGACGACGATAAAGCACTCTCAGTCGCAATCATCGGTGGGTCTTCCGATCAGTCGGCTGCCGTCCAGATGAACATTAGACGTTCACCGACAAGGTCATCAAAAAGAACAGCATGCAGAGTTTCATCGACATCATGGGCAGTTGCAGCGCCATTCTTGTGGAGTGCGATATGGACGCCATCGACACCAGCAGCCAAGGCATCAACGATGCAACTGGGTGGTGCCCAGTGGCCTTAGCCGACCTACACGCCCTTCGTTGTTTCGCCCAGGTACATGCAACCGACCCGAAGGATAAGCCCCCGCGCGCCCTCTGGGTTTTGGGAGTGCAGCTCGTGAACAACAAGGGCAAGCTAAGCTCTCGGCTTCGCGCGTGCATGCGCGTCAGTGCGGGCACCGCTTGCTGGGCAAAGGCTGCATGGGACCGCTTGCCAACCTCTTCGTCAGCGGGGTGCGCTGGCGACTGTGTCCTGCAGGACTCCGTCGTCAAGTCGGTGCGGCAATTTGTTGAAGGCCTCGGAGATGCGATCTGCAGGCTTGACAACCAACGCGGCATCGCTTCACTCTGGGGGATGATCGGGGGCATGGCTGCTGATGACGAGATCCTCGCCAGCGTCGAGGCCTTCTCGAAGTACTTCGACGGCCTCGACGACAACGGCGACACCAAGGACGTAGACTACGCCGCGCACGTGGCGCTCAGGGACAATGTCGTCCGTTTGCTGTGCGATTCAATTTCGCGCATCCTGGGGTACGACAACAACTTCTCCATGGGCCTCGCTCGAGGCGGTATACCATGGCGTGGCTTTGGAGTGTCTTTCTAGCCGAGGCGATTGTGGCGATGCGGACCCGTTCAAGGTTTTGTCTAAAGTTGCTTGGCCCATCCTGCTGTTCGATATCCCGCCACCCGCGAGGGCAACCATCAAGGATATGAAGAGCAGGTGTGATGTGATCGTGAAGGTGAACATCGTGAAGACCCAGTGCGGCATGAAGCCCTGTGAAAGCAGCTTGATGCAGTGGAGCGATGCCTGGCAGGACGAGTCGGTGATCAGTTGCGCGCCGAAGTTGCCGTCGGACGACGCCTTGCCCGCGATGCGCGCCGAGACGTTCAACAAGGCAGTGTGCTGCCGACCCTCGAGCCAGCCGGTCTAGATTGGGTCGGCCACGTCGTTGCTTCGGACAGTTGCTTCAGGGCGACGCCTAAGTTCTTGCAGGTGGCCTCCGAACTCAAGGACGCGTTGCCTCCCGACGTCCAGTTGCACGTCGCCGCAGTTCGAGCCTACAATTTGATCAAGGGCACCGCGACCTCCTGCCTTCAGGGGAAGTTGGTTGGCTGCATGCAGGCGACGAGCGCGCTGAAGTCGCACGCTGACTTGGTTGCCCCAGTTGGGGATAAGGCGGAGCTGAAGGAGTGGAAGCCCGTGCTCATCGGCGAATGGGGGAAGCGGTTCCAAGACATTTTGAAGAAGGTCGACCTCTGGGGCACCCAGGCCTTCTTGAATAAGTACGGCCCCGATGGTGAGAACCTCCTGGCTTTGATATCGGCGTGGGATTTCGGCGGAGAGGGCAAGCAGTCGTGGCTGGCGTCGCCGACCAGAGACCCCACGAAGGAGCAGGATATGAAGGCCGTCGGGTCCTTCGTGATGTCCTTCGGCCCCGTGGAGCGTGCGCTCGAGGACTTGGGGGTCGCTCGCAGCTCGTTGCACTGGCTCGACCCCCTGTCCGCCAACCGCCTGAACGAGGCCATCGTGAACCTGCCGCGGGCAAGGGGGCTCAAGAAGTCCGCGGCGGTGCTGATGTGCAGCACCGTCTTGTGCAATGCCTGCTTGACTGGCATCGGCAAGAACGATGCTCGGAAGTGCGTGACGGAGAGGGTCATGGTCAACTTCGCTGACCTGCCCCCGAAGTTGGTGGAGGTCGTCGGTTCCGAGGATTCGACCTCGGCGCCCAGCGCCGCCGCGGCGGTCTGCGCCAGCGGCGGCGACGGCCCTGAGCCCTCGCCCGACGCCGCGAAGGCGCCAAAGAAGACCCCCTTCAAGGCCCCCAGGTGCCCCAGCTCTGCGTGAGAGTTGAGGCTTGAGACGGTCAAAAGAGGACCCATAGGGGCTGACATCGTAAGGGGGGCGGTGTGAGGGATAAAGCACGTGACGAAGTGGACGGCGATGGGGGGGAGGAGGAGGGCGATCGTTTGAATATTGAAATCGGTTCAAAACGAAGCGTCACCATTTCTTAATTTTGTCGCTTGGTTTTGGCCCTGGAGGGCGGAACCGTACGAAACAAGGCTTCGGGGACAGAGGTGAGGGGATCACGAGGGCAGGGAGGGGATGGGACCACGACGGGAAATAGAGGAACGATGCAAGAGCAAGGGACACCACGAGCAATGAACACCACGATCCTCCACCGTCGAGGACTCCGTTTTGCGTGCCGCAGGGCGGCTGGCTGCCGCCCGTTGATGCACGACGGTGTTCGTGTATGGCGTCCTCTCTCCTCGTCTTCGTGATCCTATTCCCCCCGCCCCTCCCTCGCCCTTTCTGTCCTTCTCTCTCTGGCATGTCCTTGTCTGTCCTCCTCCCGCCCCCGAGTTACAGATCCTTCCACTCGCCCTCTTCTTTTGTCCTGAAGTTTTCCCCTGGTGGGTCTCGGCGGCTGGCGGCGGCGCGCGTTCTGGAGTACCTCGGAAGTTTCGGCTGGGCCCCCAGCCATCGTGAGCGCTTGGATAAAGAAAGAAGAGAGACGCCACCACTGTGCGCCCAGGCTCTATTTGCAATCTTCTTTAGGCCCCCCCCCGCCCCAAGTTTGCATCGGCACTGCGCTTCATCCCCGCACCCCCCCCCCCCAATCTTGCCCGTCTAACTTCGCGCGCCCCGTTGTTGAGTCACCGTGGTGGGCCCGAGATGTTCTTTCAAGGCAAATGCCATTGGACGCAGGAGTCGCTCGCTCGTATATGTATATGCCTTTGTATATGTTTCGCTCGCTGCAGGAAGGAGTGGGGAATGGCCAAGACCGTCGAGGGGGGGGACAAACAAAAATAAAAAGATAACCCATCAAATGAGGTATCTTTACGAAACTGCACATCGGGCAGCCGTTGGGGCAACATTTTGGGTTATTTAATTAAAGTGAAGCAGTGCCCTTTTTCAACGTTGATACCCTACCAAAATGGTCAAGACACCTGTGCCAACATTATCCATTGTGGCCTTTTGCAGTCGTGTCGCCCACGTCGTTGGGGAATGCAGCAACCCCACCCCAGCCTGCCGTGTGGCCGCCTGGTAGGCTGGGACTGCCCGAGTCGTGCCGTGTTAGCGACGTTGCGTAATATTTTTGGACACCTATCATAAATTATGTCGACGGCGACTGTGCCACATCGGTCGACTCGGGGGGTATACGAAGGCGGAGCCGAAGCGCAATCATGTGAAGTGTGAGGTAGCCGTAGTTGGAGAGGACGTTGTGGGAATTCTTTGTTCGCTGCTGCATCCAGAATAACGTACGACCTGGGTGTGTTTTTGTTGCGCGTGTGTGTTCGTTCCACCATCTACCATGTTGATACAAGTGCCACGCCGATCCTTGTCACCAAGGTGTGGTTTTGACATCCATCTTATGTTTTGATATAAGGCGTACGTCTTTGAGGACAAAGTGTATGCGACGAGTACGAGCTGCAAATTCGATTGAACGTTTGTCTGTTGGTTTCACTTCGTTGGTATGCGCACTCTTGCTCGTTTCAGTACCGTACATGTCGAGAGGAGAGCAGATGTCATGGGATGAAGAAAAAGGATCAACAAAAGTGGCCATCGCCGGCCTCAACAAAATCGGTTCGGTTTCGATCGCGTGGGCGCCC
This sequence comes from Prorocentrum cordatum, assembly GCA_963575745.1. Classification (NCBI taxonomy): domain Eukaryota; class Dinophyceae; order Prorocentrales; family Prorocentraceae; genus Prorocentrum; species Prorocentrum cordatum. The sequence continues at coordinate 242,603 of CAUYUJ010005747.1, read as the reverse complement.
GCTTGAAGGCGGTGTGGGTACCACGTTGTCAGTGACCCGCCGCAAAAAGTTGGTGGTCAGTGGTCCCTCCCTCCTCCTCCTCCTCCTCCTCCTCCTCCCTCCTCCTCCTCCTCCTCCTCCTCCTCCTCCTCCTCCTCCTCCTCCTCCTCCTCCTCCTCCTTCCTCACATCTTTGGGTGCAGGCGCCGACCAGAGCCCTGCTGGCCCTGGCCGCGTGCGCCCGGCGCGGAGCGGCCGCTGGCGCCTCGGAGGAGATGCGCCGGGCGCGGGAGGGGTGCAGGCGGGGGTGGAGGCAGACGGGGAGGAGGCGGAGCATGACAGTGGTTCGGGTGCAATTCTTGGGAGGTTTAATTCTGGCTTTGCCCTGGTCCGAATTCCGGTTTTAATCCGGCTAAATCCCGCTTAGTCCCGCTCAATCCTATTTAATCCCGCTTAATCCGCGGCCTAATCTTGCGTAGCAGCCCCCCAATTGGGCTTAGTCCTCCGTAGTCCTTCCGAAGAAGATCTCCAAGTAGTTGCCTCCTAATAGTGGTGAGGATTCGGGGAGCAAAGACTGGCATACACGTAAGTTGTCGGAGGTACGCGCTGATCGGCTCAGGGCCCTCCTGGCGGCGCCTCTGGCGCCGCCCCTGATCCGCTCCGCGCGCAAGGGGTGCCCAGCGTCGAGCCAAGAATTCCGCGCGGACCTCCGGGCATTCATGTGTATGTTATCCTTTGAGTGACGGTGCGAAAAAAACGGGCTGACCGCGTCGCGAGTAAGTGCCCTCGCTTCAAGTGTAGCGTGCCGCGCTAGCGGCCCGCCTAAAATGCGGCCTAAGGTCGCTACGCCGTTTCGCGTAAGACCCGTCTGTGTTCGTCATTACTGGGTCACGACGATGGCGAGGAGGAGGGGGCGGCTCTCTCTTGGGGCTGCCGCTTCCGCCCGTGCGCGTGGAGTAGTTCGATCGGGCGTTCGTCAGGGGCAACGACCGTCCCAGACCCTTTCGGGTAATGAGAAAATCATGACGTGAGGTTTTTTGCTGTTCTCGGCCTCTGGGGGCCCTTGCCGGCCCTCGAGACCATCAAAAACGACTCAGAATGAAAAACCGGTCCAGGGGAATGGGTCGAGACCTCCAAGGGTCGACGTAATGAAAAAATCACGACGTCGGGGGTCTGGGGGGGAAAGGCATAGGGGAGGGTTCATCGAACCCCAATCGCCTATTGATCGCCGATGGGGGCCCGACAGCCCCAACCCAGGAACGTGTGGCTGCGCTGTCGGGGCCCATCGCCGATATATCCGCGACGTCTCGGCGAATGCCAGTCTCCCCCCATCGTTGCCCCTCATTCGGCGCCGAGCGAGGGCGAGTGAAGTGAGAAGGAGAAGACCTTCTCAGAAGGCGGCGTGGCTTCTCGGAAGCCCTCGCGCGCCTTCTGAGGAGTTTGTCGGTGTCTTCGCGAGAGGCTCCAACACCTCTCTGCAGGTCAGACTCCCGAGCCTTCTGAGAAGGCCTCCTCACCCTCCCCTCCCCCTCTGGGGGCGCCGCCGACTCGTCGCGCGGGGGGGGCGCGGGCACGTCTTCCCGCGCTCCTTCATCGGCAGAGGGCGGCCTCTGGGCGTGCCCGCGTGCCGCTGGGCGTGCTGGGGGGGGGGCCCGCGGGCACGCCCGCGTGCCGCGGAGGCGGGGGGGCCGCGTGCCAGGGCCGGGCGCGGAGGGGGACCGCTGGGCATGCACGCGGGGGGGCCCAGGGCCCGTTTCGGTTCCTCGGGTTCGGTCCGATCTTTCGACGGCTGCTGATGCCGATTCGAACCGACTTCGGATGCCGATCTGGACTCCGATTCTTGCCTGGAGACATACTGGAGCCTACCGATTCCCGCCGATCCGACTTCTCCCGCCTCGGCTTCCGATTTCCGCCGATCCGAGTCGTTTCGATCGCCGATCCGTTTCATCGATTCTATCCTGGACTCTCCGGGGGGCCCGCATAGACAGCACCACCAACGGCCCGAAGCATACCACGAAGGGCTGCGTGGGGCTCCAGCCCCCCCCGCCGTCGCCTGCAGGGCGCGCGCCCGCGCGCTCCGGCGCGCGGACGCGGCAGTCGGCGTCCGTCCGACCCGGGGCCCCCCCGCGGGGCCGGCGGGACACAGCACAGCCCCCGGCCTGCGGGGTCGCCCCCCCTCAGGAGGGGAGGAAACACACAGACACAATTCATCGGCGATTCCCAGAAAATATTGGAAAATATGGGAAGTGGGGGGGAAGACAGAAACCCAGAAAATATGGGAAAATATGGGGGATATCTTTATTTGTGTGGATTTATTTGTGTGTTCCAGTTCCCCTTCACCCCCGTGGGGCCGGGCGTCGAAGGGCGGTGGGGGCGGGGCAGTGGCCGGCTACAGCCAGGACCCCGGGGTCCGCTTCGAAGGAGCGCCTCGAGGTCTGGACGTCGACCCAGTGTTTCGAACCCCTCAGCCTGAGTGGGGATTTTCATACGATTCCGTTGGGGCACAGGCTACACGTGGCCGGGGTCTGGGAGCACGAATTGCGCAGTATGAACCTTAGTACCAAGTTGGGTCTTTGCTTTTGTGGCTGTTGCGGCGCCTTCGCCAGTCTTCAGAATGTGAAGCTGCGTAAGTTGTGTGAATCTCGAGCCACACCGACGGGCGAGGGTTCTTTAAGGATGATCCGCCAAGGTCTGTGGCCCAAGTCTTTAGCCAAGGCCGAGAAGGCGAGACTCTCCCATGAAGGGAAGCATCCACCCCCCTTGGTTTAAAGGCTCCATTTGCCTTCACTTAGTGAACTGACATTATCATTCTCATTCTCCTCCTCCTCCTCCTTCTCCTCCTCCTCCTCCTCCTCTTCCTGCTCCATCCTCCTTGTCGTCCTCCTCGTCCTCCTCGTCCTCCTCGTCCTCCTCGTCCTCCTCCCCCTCCCCCTCCTCCACCGCATCCTCCTCCTCTTCCTCCTCCTCCTCCTCGGGGCGCTTATGGGCCCGGGGGAAACCGTGCACAGAAAGGACCCTGGTGGACCCAAGTCCAGCGAAGAGAGGGCCTTGCCGTAGATATGGTCCGAAGATAACGAACCATATGCACATAAACTTTCGGCGCTCCGCGCGGATCTCGTGGGTCCGCGCTGGGGCGCCGCTCCTGGCGCGTTCCGCGCGCCAGGGAGGGGGTTCCGGCTCAGATCCAAGAGATCCGCGCGGAGCGCCAACAGTTTATGTGTATGGCCCTTTCTTTTCTATTTTGGTGCAGTGCAGTTCGGGGGTGGACAGAACCCCCAACAGTGACACGTCGATTAGTGAATTGTCCGTTTTCGGTTCTCGAGATGGCGCTGTGGCCGTTATTTTCCAGGCTTGCGCCCGCTAGGTTTGGGCCTCTGGTCGTTTTCACTAAACCACGTTTTACTAAAGGGGGTTCTGTCCATCCCCGAGCAGTGGGGGCGCACGTCAGGAGATGGACTGTTTTTTTTTGCCAGGGTGCCCCGGGTGTTTCTTCGATCCGCGCGCTGCGCAGCGGGTTCCCGCGGCCGTCAAGGGAGCTGCGCTGGGCGGTGCCCTGGGCTCCAGGGCTGGACCGAAACGCTGTTTTGCTGGACTTCGGCTGTGCTTTGTTTTTCGTTTTGGCAGGGAGGTACAGGAAGACAGGTAGAGCAACACGAACAACAAGACGATAACGCAACGAACAACAACGTTCAGGTGCAGCCCTGCACTGGGCTCCCCCGACTTGCATCTCCCGCCTGCGAGTTTCAGTGCTAGGTTTCCTGCGAGGGCTTCTTGCGGCCTCTCCCGCGCTGCATTCTTGTGACTTGCAGAAGGTGTGGATCGTGCAATGCATTCCGAGGCGCAAGTGTGTTGCTGGATGTTCGCGGACAATGCAGATTGGTTGAAATACAATGCAATACACTTTTCCGGCGCAGTGCATTTGCTATGCAATTGCCCCAAATCTATTGCGCCTCCTTTTGTCAGCTGGACCCCTTGGGTCAACCAAGAGGACCCCGGTTACGAAGGGGAGCTGGTTAATGATTGGGCCACGAAGCCCTCCAAATTAGCCAGAATTGCAAAACCAAGTCTGCCTGCATATGGTGTGTTTCGGGTGACGGCAGTTCCCGTCAGTGGAGGGTGGCGAGGGGGGGGCGGGGAGGGGGGGGCGCCACCCAGTACACATCACCAGAACATGGGGAGGGTGGGTACGACGGAAAGGTGCACGTTCTGTGCCCTGAAGGGGCCCCCTGGCGCCCATCAGGAGCTCCTCCTCCTCCTCCGCCTCCTTCTCCTCTTCCTCCTCCTCCTTCTCGTCCTCCTCCTCTCATCCTCCTCCTCCTCCTCCTCCTCCGCCTCCTCCTCCTCCTCCTCCTCCTCCTCCTCCTCCTCCTGCACCTACTCCTCCTCCGCCCCCCCTCCTTCTCCTCCTCCTACTCCTCCTCCTCCTCCTCCATTTACCGCCCCCCTCCACCACACATTTCTCGACGCCCGATGGTGGGGGGGCCCGCAAGGTACCGTCCCCATCACTGCCACTCCGCTCATCCCAGCCTGACTTGGGCGTGTCCCCCTATAGGAGGAATGCTCAGAAATTGTCAAACAATAGTCTGGGTACTATTTCTGATTTTTCATCCAGAATCCGCCTGTCGGAGGACACGCCCGACCTAACCCCAGCCCCTGTTGGGCCCAGGACATTTGAAGAGGGGTCGGTTCGTGCTGGGTGGGTTTTCTGGGTCACTGCTTGTCTCGCCCCGCGCACACACGGGAATCGCCAGATCGGGCATCTACGATTGTGTAGGACTTCCTCCGGAAATCTGGGTGCATCCTGAGAGGATTCCTCAGGGCCCAGGGGACATCCTTCGTATTCCACCTGGAATTGTTATGATTCCCGTGTGGATATTGAGGGCTCCTTATTTGGAGGAGGGAGGAGGCAGATGACGCCGAGGGGGAGGAGGATGATGACGACGCCGCCGCCGAAGCCGTGTTTATGTGATGCCATCTTCACCAATGTGTCGTAGTCCTCCCCATCTCAGGTGGAAGGCCAGTTCTGTCTTCAGGCCACCGCAACAAAATGTCGCAACGTGCCAGGAAACACAGGAACAGAAGAGAAACACTCCTGCCAGAGCTGTAGGCATTTCGTATTGGAATCCGTGAGAGTTGTATCAACTCCTAGTAGGAGCATCGTTGAATTGTCGCCACGCCTAGTGGGATCCGAGAAGTCCTGTAGCCATTCCGAGCTGGGCCCCAATAGACTGGCAGCCCACCATAGCAAGACCCGAGTAGAGGCGTAGCCTCCCGTATCAGGATGTTGTGCAGTTGCAGGCGATGTTTCTGGGATCCGTTGAGAGTTGTATCCGGTCCTTAACCGGACCCTTCTAACTATAGCACCCCGAACCGAAAATCATTAGAGTTGTAGCGACCCCAGAGAGGAGTTCAATTAGAGCTGAAGTATGTGGGGAGGAGTTCAGGTATGAGCCGCAGAGTGTGTTGCCCTTGTTCTTGATGTCCCTCCCTTAGTGACCCGTTTGCGTGTGCATTTATACGGACCACCCCGCCATCGACTTGATTGCGAGCCACTCTCCACCACGCGAAGTTCCGCCACGTGACCTAAATACGAGCCACTCGCGACCCACCAGGGCCCGCCAGGCGACCTACCCGCAGGCCGCCCGTCGCTTCAGCCGCCCCCCCACTCTAAGCACACCCGCCGACGGCCCACCAGCGACCCACTCCCACTGGCTTGAACGACGGAGAGGGAATCAGTCACCGCGGCGGGCTGCTTTGCATTGGCTTCAGGATGCTTCAGAACACCCCACATGCGACCCTTCGGCGATCCGCCTGCGAGCATCGTTCCTGCGGCCCGCAACCCACGACCCTGATCCGATACTGCGAGGGCCTATGATCCTTTCTCGTGGGCGCCATGCGGTTCGACTCATGGCGAAGCGGGGCATGCGCCGACACCGTGCTCGAGTGCCGCCGTGGGGGCAGTCTTGGATTATCCTCAGGCTGCGTGCGATACCGGGTGCCCCTTGAGGACTCTTTGGGTAGTTTCGGGGCCTCATTGGGGCTGCCTTGGTCCGTCTTTGGGGTTCGTTGAGCCTTTGTGGGGCCCTCGAGAGCTCTCCATCGAACGCTCGGCTGGAAAGCAGACCACGTTGAACGGAAATGGTGAATTGGGCTGCAGGTGGCTTCTTGGGGGGCTCCCTCAGCCTTCCCGGAGGCAACCCGCGCTGTCCTGGCGCCCCCCCCCCCCCCCGCGGCCGTCGGCATCGTCTTGGTGGCCTTGTCGGGCCATCACGGGCCCGTGAACTCTGGATGCCCTCCGTGCACCTCGCAGTCTAAGAATCGATCGAGCCCCGTACAGGGATGGGGACCAGACGTTCTCGGCTTCAGAATTGCGCAACCCTGAAATATCCGCGTGTCGCTAGCGTTTCTCTCCGCACGTTTTCGCCTGGTTTGAGGGCGCAGGGACCTTCGAGGATTGATCCGGCTCCAGAAGAGTAGCAGAAGGATTGGATTGTGTCTGGGGTCCGCGATGTTTCCGCGCCTTCGCCCGGGGACCTTCGAGGATCGATCCGGCTCCAGAATGGCAGCAGAAGGATGGGAGTGAGTCTTGTTTCCGCTCGGGATCTTTTTCGGCGCCTTCGGGTCTCCGGGAAGTTGGATCCTGCGCCGAGGGCTCTGTCAGTCTGTTGTCTTCCTGGCGCCTTCACACACGGCACCAGATGTGAGCACAGCGCACAGGGGCGGCACGCTCCGTGGCGTGAGCGCCGTGTCCGGGATTTCTGTGGCAAATGGAGCGTTTCGTATTGCTTGACCCTCACAGTGGGTGCCACTCTCCAGGGCTGGACCTGAACGTTGGTTTGCTGGACTTCGGCTGTGTTTCGTGTTTCGTTTTAGCAGGGAGGTCCAGGAAGACAGGTAGAGCAAAACAAACAACAAAACGAAAACACATCGAAACCAGCCCTGTCACTCTCTGAGAACGTACTTCACCTATTGCTAGGCTTAAGGCGGGCACATCCCTCTACAGGAGGAGCATTCAAAAGTAGTCAACACATAGTCTGGGGACGATGTATCTATTTGTTGTTTGAGTTTTTTGAATCGTTTTGGCTATTAGTAATTTGTCGTCCAAAAGCCGCCTGTAGGGGGACATGCCCGACCTAATGCTAGGCCCGAGCTACAGGCCCTGCGCTTGTGGCAACATCCATCTGCGGGGGAGGCCTGAAGGACATGCCCAGTGCCCAGGGAAGCGACCGACTTGGAGTGTGGCTTGGGCTGCAGTGCCGCGCTCTAGGCTTAAGTCGGGCGTGTCCCTCTACTGGAGGAAAATTCAAGCATAGTCAAAACATAGTCTGGGGACGATGTTTCGATGCTTTGTTTTCTATTGTTGAGAATTGTTGGACAATGTTTCATTTTTCGCCCAAAATCTGCCTGTGAGAGGACATGCCCGACCTAAATCTAGGCTGAGCATCATGGCTTTCATTCGCTCTGGGCTATGCGCATAGTGGCGCTCCGTGAGCCACCACGTCCGTCTCACCCCCCTCCTCAGCAGCCATTCTGTCTCAAGCCTCTCTAACTCGAAGTGCGCTTCCTCCTCTGCACTCTTCTGCTTGCCCTCGGCCTGCTTCCGACGAGCCCGCTATGGCGTACGTCCGCTCAGGCGGAGCCTGGGGCAGCGGCTACGGCGCCGGGTACGGTGCTGGTGCGGGTTATGCTGGTGCGGGTTATGCCGGCGGCATGCACGGCGCGGGCATGTACGGCGGCGGTGCCGATTGTGGCACCGCCTGCTGCGCTGGGACCACCTCCGCCCTGGGTTGCGGTCCTGCCTGTGGCGCCGGGTGCGCCGAGGCGTCGGGCTGCGGCAGCGGCATGGGTGGCGGCATGGGCAGCGGATGCGGCACAGGGGGAGGCACGATCTTGAGCTACGTGGGTCCTGGTGGCGACTACGCGCAGGAGACGACCTACAGGTACGTTGGAGCGGGCGCGGGCGAGTTCGGGGTACTCCGCATTCCCGGCCGCGGCCCCAACTGCTGCCTGTGCCTCCTCATCCCAGGGCTGCTGTCCCTCTTGCTGCTGCCGCTGCTCCTGTTCGCGCTCGCCCCGGGGAGCACCACGACCACGACCACGACGACCACGATGACGACCACGCCGTTTATTCCAACGACCACGGCGCCACCCGACACGACCACGACCAAGAAGACGACGACGCAGGCGCCTCCCCCGCCGCCCCCCCCGCCGCCGCCCCCGCCGCCGCCTCCGCCCCCGCCGCCGCCCCCGCCGCCGCCCACGACCACCGAGAAGAAGATCAATTGTGGCGAGGGTGCCCCGGAGTCGTGGGACCAGGCGAAGAAGGTTCAGTGCTGCCTCATGGAGAACAAGGGGTGCCCGACTACGTCCACGTCGCCCTGCCCCATCGACTGCAACGCAGGATACAACGACCTCGACCCGCTGCAGTGGGTGCGCGGCTGGTCCGGCGAGAAGAAATTGTACTGCTGCAAGACGGCCCAGCGGGGCTGCCCCTCCGAGCTGCCGCCCCCCTCGGGCCTGCCGCCCTCAGGCGAGCCGCCGGGCCTCCATGGGAGGAGGACGAGGGTGAGGAGGGGAGGTGAGAGTCAGTATCGTTTAATCGATCCCCATTCCTCCCACCGAATTACCACCTTAGTTGGGGATACACCCCTCGAATCCCGAAGAGAACGACCTATATCCCCATCTAGGGGGGGTAAATCGGCCAGTGGGGCCCAGGCGACGCCGCGTGGGGCTCGAAGAAGAATTCGTTCAGGTTCGAACGATCCCCACCAAGGCGCTTCAGTAGTTTAAGATGTTCGTTCTCTGTTTGTTTAAAGGAATGCCTGTCCTCGATGGCTGCTCGTATCTGCTCCTTGCATCTATGTTGATGCATGTGGTTTTGGGTCTGTTATGTGCGTCTGATGCGTATCATTGTTCCTTGTGTCTCATCTGGGTTTACTCTTTCGGCTTTTAGCCATGATGTCTGGTTCGGACGTAGCGGCTACTGAAGTCTGGCATCATCGTTGTTCGTCAGTGATGTCTGGTATTTGTTAAGTTCGCCGGCTCATGTCATTAGTGGATGTTCTTATTGCATGTTCTTGGTGCACCTTGTTTACTTGTATGGATGTCTGACCTTGATAGAAGATGCGTCTGGTGTATGGCGCTGATGACCTTCATTGGCGTATTCGAGTGCAGTATGTATTTGGTGTGTAGCCTTGCTGTCTGTGATTGATATACGTTATTGTTGCAGGTCATTGGTGGCAGCTCCTGACGTCTGTCATTCTCCAAGCGGTGCTTGCACTTAGGGACTCTTACTTCTGTTCCAAGGAACTGGGCTCGATTGTTGGGTCCGCCGCCTTGTTGCCGCCGCCGCCGCCCCGTCGCCGCCTCGTGCCGCCCGTCGTCTGGGCTACGTTGCCGGATCGGCCGCCTTCTTGTCACCGTCGCCGCCTCGTCGCGGCCTCGTCGCCGCCCGTCGGCTCGGCTCCAGCGCCGGGTCCGCCATGTTGTTGTCTCCGTCGACGCCTCGTCTTCGCCCGTCGTCTGGGCTCCCATTGCCGGGTCCGCGGTCTTGTTGTCGCCGTCGCCGCCGCGTGGCCACTTCGTCGCCGTCCGTCGTCCAGGCTCCATTACCGGGTCCGCCGCCTTGTTGTCGCCGTCGTCGCACCGTCGCCGCCTCTTCGCCACCCGATCTAGATTGCACCACACAGTCTGTACCATATAGATTGCACCACGTAGATTGCCCCATGTAGCAACCAGACTGCGCCACATGCATTGCACCACATAACTTACCCCACCTAGATTGCACCACCTAGACTGCACCACACAAACTGCACCATATCCACTACACATATTGCACCACATAGATTCTCCTTTCTAGAAAGAGAATACGACCCCCCCGGCGTTATCCCCCCCCCCTTTCGGATATGCAAATCAAACCTGATGTTGACCACATGTCCATCCTAAATATACATTTACACTATCCCAGGGGGGCCCGTATCGCTACCCCTGAGGTTCCCTTGTAAAAAACCATACGCGGGGCAATTGTTTGTTCTAACAGAAGACTTTTTCACGAATCCCTCGCAACAAAAATTCGACGAAGTGCACATGCGCGCGTCGTCGCGCGCGCATGCCGAAATCCTTCAAAAACCTTCGGTCTCGGAAGGATTTTGCAAACGAGTTTCCCAAACACATACAAAAGCACAGGGTTTCGCAACACTGATGTGCTAAAAAAGCTTACGCGCGAGCTCTTGCGAAATCTTAAGAAAACCATAGGTTTCTCAATATTTTCACAACATGCTACCGAACGGACTTCGCGCGCGCGCATGTCGAAATCTGTCGAGCGCCCTTGCGCGCGTGCCGTCGCGAAAATCCTCTGCAAAACATGAAACGAAGTGCAGACGCGCGCGTCGTCGCGCGAGTATGCCGAAATCCTTCAAAACCCATCGGTGTCGGAAGGATTTCAACATCGTGTGTCCAAAAAAAATACAACAACGCAAGGTTTCGCAACACGGATTTTCAACAAGAGCGTGCGCGCGCGTTCTTGCGTCGTCGTCGTCGCCGTCGCCGTCCTCCCTCCTCCCGCGTCGTCGTCGCCTACGTCGTCCTCTGTCGTTCCTCGTGTTCGTCGTCGTCGTCCTCTTTGGCGTCGTGGTCGTTTCCGTCGTCGGTGTCGCCGTGGTCGTCCTTCCTCCCCCTCCCTCGTCGTCGTCGTCGTCCGTCGTCGGTGTCTCGTCGTCGTCCCTCCTGTTTCGTCGCCGTCGTCGTCGTCGTCTTCTTCCCTCCCCCCTCGTCGTTGTCGTCGGCGTCGCCGTCCTTCCTTCGTCTTCGTCGTTCGCGTCGTCGCCGTCCTCCCTCCTCCCTCGTCGTTGTCGTCGTTGTCGCCGTCGTCGTCCTCCCTCTTCCCTCGTCGTCGTCGTCTTTGTTGGCGACGTCGTCGTCGTCGGCGTTGGCGTCGGCGTCGTCGTCGGTTTCGTCGTCGTCGACGTCGGCGCCGCCGTCGCCGCCGCCGTCGTCGTCGTCGTCGTCGACGTCGTCGTCGGCGTCGTCGTCGGCGTCGTCATCGTCGTCGTCGGCGTCGTCGTCGTTGTTGTCGTCGTCGTCGTTGTCGTCGTCGTCGAAGTCGTCGGAGACGTCGTCGGTGTCGTCGTAGTCGTTGTCGTCGGTACCGTCGTAGTCTGTCTTAAGAGGTGTTGCAAACCAAGTTGCGGGTGGGTGGGTGGGACGTTTGCAAGAGCATGGGATGTGGCAGATCATGGGTAAAATCAATTGCACCTCATATATTGCAACACATAGGTTGCATCACATAGATAGCACCACCCAGAGTGTACCACTTCGATTGCACCATCGAGCTTACACCTCGTGTATTGGACCACGTTGATTGCACCACGTAGATTGGACCACATCGGTTAAACCACATTTAGTGCACCATGCAGGTTGCTAGACACCACAGTCTGGGGTCTACGCTGGCTAACATGGTTGTATCTTATTCATGCCCTGCATCACCTTATATGTGTGGCGTGCCCATGTATGTGGTCCATCGACTGATGTAATATATATATATATATATATATATTCATGTCTACATATATATGTATATATATATGTATATATATGTGGGGGGACTGGGTACATGTTGTTAGTGGCAGTGTTAGGTGTATGATGTGCGTTACCTCAATGTACTTATTACATGTATGGTGTCAGTGTAACGTGGTAATCGTTGTGTTCGGCGTGCGCCATGCATGCATGCGTTTGGTGTCTGCATACTAACGATGGCTGTTATATGTGTATATAGGTGCCGTAAAGAAATGATGACTAAGTTTGATGCTTGTCATTGGTGTATGGCGCTGGTATATCTCGCTGATTCATATGGTAAGCGGATGATTGTTGTGTACGGTTGTGATGTTGGTTATGTGTGTAGGTTATTGTTGACGGCTCCGTGTGTGCTGGTGTAGGTTATGGATGCCCGTTCTCGGTGTAGGCTCTCGATTTTTTACTTGTGGCATGCACTGCCAATGGCAATCTGCACGTGCTCAGTATCGTTTAACCGACCCCCATCCCCATCCTCATCCCCTTCGAGACCCCCACCAAAATACCACCCCAGTTGGAGATACACCCCTCGAAGCCCGAAGGGAACGGTCTACATCCCCATCTAGGGGGGGTGAATTGGCCAGTGGGGCCAAGGCCATGCCACTGGGGATGGGGGTCAGGTAAAGGATGCAGGAGGAGGAGGAGGAGGAAATGGCAATCTGCACGTGCGTTGTTGATGCATCCGTTCTTGGTGTTTGCTCGGCACGTCATGCTCTCTAGACTGAAGGCATGGCGCCTTACATGTTTTGGTGTACCCATATGACATATTCATGTTTGAAAGAAAGCAATTGGTACCTCTTGTGCTCTCTGTATAGAGGCCGAGGAGGGGGAGGTAAATAGTCTGCAGACCCGCCAGCAAATAATGCCTTGAATTTTGGTAGGTGGTTTTTATGTAACAATGGTTGCCCAACGACGCACACATAGACACACACAGATCACAGGATTCCCAATATTCGTTCCATACTTTCTGGATGTTTCAATATGTTTCAGATTTATCCGTATTTTCTGGATGTTCGTCTTCCCCCCCACTTCCCATATTTTCCCATGTTCGCCTGGG